>JAKWJD010001763.1:34976019-35207167 GCA_027705065.1 Solanum peruvianum | reverse complement strand
CAATCCCATTACTTCATTCATCAAGCCTTCTTTTGTACCAAGGCATCATCATTAATAACATAGATTAAGTTTCTTTCAAGATTTGGGGTTCAATGGTTTTCATCATGAGTGTTTTATCAAAATCACATAATCATATTCATGCAAGCATACAATTAAGCATATACACATTTACAATACTACCAATACATATCATGCGCTATTAAGAGTCTACTACGAATAGCATGAAACCATAACCTACCTCCACCGAAGACTTGATCAAGCAAGAATTCCCAAAGCTTTGATTTTTCCCTTCATTTTTCTCCTCTCTCTATTCGATCGATTCCTCCCTTTCCCTGTTTCTTCTCTTTTTTTTATTCAAAACCCTCCTTCTCTTACCCTAATTAACATATAATTAAGTGTAAAAGAGGACAATAAAACCCAGTAATTAACTTAAGGTTACCTCTTTTAACCCCCAAGTAATTAGACTTATTAATATTAACCCTCAATCTTTATAATTAAGGAAAGAATAGTCCAAAACGACCCTTAAAACGTATAGAGAAATCCTAATTTGCCTGGGATTGGCGCAACCTGTGACGGTCCGTCCTGCACCTCCGTCCTGACGGTCAGAAACTCGTTTTTCGGTACCCAATATCAGAATTCCTAAGTATATTGAAACGGTGCCTCGTGACGGTTCGTCGTAGATGTGACGGCACGTCCTGCAGGTCCGTCACAGATTACAGAGAGTCGATTTTAATATCCAAATTGAAGAATTCTAAGTATCATGGAACGGAACCTCCTCGACGGGCCGTCGTGACCACGACGGTCCGTCGTTACATCCGTCGTCCCAGCCAGTTTTTCCAGAAATAAAATCTGTTGCTCAAAACGACTAAACAGGTCGTTACAGATAATTACGTTCATGCACTTTTAATTGCCTTGAAGCATAAGCAATCACATTCTTCTCTTGCATTAGCACTGCACCCAAACCCGAATAGGATGCATCACAATAGACAATGAAATTCTTACCTTCCACTGGCAGGGTAAGGATTGGTGCAGTAGTCAACAAGGTCTTGAGCTTCTGAAAGCTTTCCTCACATTCGTCCGACCATACAAATGGAACATTCTGCCTAGTCAAGTTCGTCAATTGGGAAGCAATGGAAGAGAATCCCTTGACAAATTGACGGTAATAGCTAGCTAAACCAACAAAGCTCCTTATTTCTGACACATTAGTGGGTCTTACCCAATTCTTCACTGTCTCAATCTTAGAAGTATCCACCATCACTCCATCCTTAGAAACCACGTGCCCTAAGAAGGTCACTGCATCTAGCCAAAACTCACACTTGGAGAATTTGGCATAAAGCTTTTTCTCCCTCAACATTTCCAATACAATTCTCAAATGCTCCTCATGTTCCTTCTTACTCTTGGAGTATATCAGTATATCATCAATAAATACGATCACAAAGAGATCCAGGTATGGCTTAAAAATCCCATTCATCAAGCTCATCAAAAGCAGCAGGGGCATTCGTAAGACGAAAAGACATCACTACAAATTCGTAATGCCCATACTTGGTCCGGAAAGCAGTTTTTGGCACGTCCGTTGCCCGTATTTTCAATTGATGGTAACCGGATCTCAAATCGATTTTTGAGAAGGTTCAAGCACCTTGTAACTGATCGAACAAATCATCAATGCGGGGAAGAGGATACTTGTTCTTAACAGTTACCTTATTCAGTTGTCTGTAGTCTATGCACATCCGAAAACTCCCATCCTTCTTCTTCACAAACAAAACAGGCGCACCCCAAAGAGATGCACTTGGTCTAAGAACGCCTTTGCTTAACAACTCTTGAAGTTGGGCCTTTAACTCCCTTAACTCCGCTGGGGCCATCCTATAAGGGGGTATGGAAATGGGGCCTGTACCGGGTTCCAGATCAATGCAAAAATCAATATCCCTATCCGGTGGCATACCAGGAAGGTCTGCAGGTAACACATCCAGAAACTCACAGACTACCGAAACCGACTCAATTGAAGGTACTTGTGTAGTGTCATCCCTGAGATGTGCCAAGAAAGATAAACACCTTTTACTAACAATTCTCTTAGCACGAAGAAAGGAGATGATACGAACCGCAGTGGAAGTGTAGTCGCCCTCCCACACTAACGGATCTGTCCCAGGCTTGGCTAACGTCACAGTTTTAGCATTACAATCCAAGATCAAAAAATTCGGAGAAAGCCAAGTCATACCCAGAATTACATCAAAATCAACAATTTCTAAGATAACCAAGTCTACATAAGTATTGCTCCCCACAAAAGCCACAGGACAAGACCTATACACCTTCTCGACTATCACAGACTCACCCACTGTAGTAGACACACAAATAGGCATGTCAAGCAATTCACAAGGTAAATTAAGACCAATAACAAATGAAGAAGATACATATGAAAATGTGGAGCCAGGATCAAATAATACAGAAGACATGCAATCACAAACCAAAAGATTACCTGTGATAACAGCATCAGATGTCTCCGCTTCAGACCGCCCGGGGAAAGCGTAACAATGGGCCCTATTGCCTGTCTGTCCATTGCCCCTACCATGTTGTGCTGTGGAGGATCTAGTTTGCCCATCACCCCGACCATTTTGGTGACCACCATCACCTCGGCCACCACGTCCTCCGGAATGACGGCCTCTTCCATGACCACCTCTACCTCTGACTATTGGGGGTCTGTAACTCTGTTTTGGACAATACCTCTTAATATGTCCAGTTTCCCCACATCCATAACACTCTCTGGAGTCAAGCATAGGTCTCTCAGAGAAGTGTTGACCGGTCTGAGGTGGACCCCCAACTACAGTCTGTAGTGAAGACTGAATTGGTCGGACTGAGTAACCTCCTGAGCCTTGCCCTCTGGAGTAAGAACCATTAAACTCACCTCCCTTTCAAAACCTTTTTGATGTCGATGCCATGGTGAAGTCATCTGGCTTCACTCCTTCCACCTCTATCACGAAGTCTACCACTTCTTGAAAGGATTTTTCCGTAGTCGCTACCTGTAAGGGTGAAATCCGCAATTCTGACCTCAACCCCTTCACAAAACGGCGAATCTACTCTTGTGGACTGAAACAAAGTTGGGTGGCATACCTTGATAATGCACGAAACTTAGCCTCATATGCAGTAACTGACATCCTACCTTGCTCTAGGCTCAAGAACTCATCTCTTTTCCTATCCCTAAAAGTCCGGGGGATATACTTCTCCATAAACAAGCTAGAGAATGATGCCCAAGTCATAGGTGGTGCCTCTGTTGGTTGACACTCAACATGTGACCGCCACCACATTTTGGCATTCCTTTGAAACTGATAAGTCACAAACTCAACACCAAACCGTTCTACTATACCCATCTTGTGTAGTAGCTCATGACAATCAACCAGAAAATCATAGGCATCCTCAGATTCAGCACCCTTGAAGACAGGAGTTTTAAATTTCAAGAACTTACTGAAAAGTTCATGCTGATCATTTGTCATTATAGGCCTTGTAGTCAGACGAGGAAACGTGCCTATTTCCATTGAGGCATCCATGCGGGGAGCCTCAGCAGCGGCGTGTCATACTTCCGGAACCTGAGGTGCTGGTGCAAAAAACATTGGAGGTGTCTGGCCCTGATCAGATAACCCGCAAAGATAAGCAAGAACCTGATTGATCATCTCTGGGGTAGGTTGGGGTGGTAATTCCTCATTCTGTACTTTTTCATTCTCCCCTTCCTCACCCTCTCTTACCACTTCCTCAGTTGCTGGAGGAGTCACCGCCCTAGTACCAGATGGGCTAGGTGCTTGTCCTCTTCCTCTAGAGGACGTCCTCCCATGACCTCTTCCACGGCCTCTTGCCACTACTCCTCTTCGAGCTACAGCCCCAGTGGCTGGCTCAGACGCTTCTTGTCTTGCCCGTGTTGGTGTTGGCGCAGTCGTTGCTCTAGTTCTAACCATCTGCGAAATAAAGTGAAGATGGTCATATACCAATTTGTATCACCTAGATACCAATTGGATCCAAGTAATAGCACGAAAGAAAGAATGAAAGAATGGAATTTTCCTAAAGTCTTATAGCCTCTCAAAGAAAAGTAAAGGCGTCCCCCTACCGTTCCTTAAGACTCTACTAGACTCGTTCTTGTGTGATGAGACCAACGAACCTAATGCTCTGATACCAAGTTTGTCACGACCCAAAACCGAGCCGCGAGTGGCACCCACACTTATCCTTCTATCTGAGCGAACCAACCAATTTAACCCCAACATTTCAAACATAATGAACAAAATATAATGCGGAAGACTTAAACTCATTAATGAAAATCAATTCAATAACTTCTAAAAACTCAACATCTATTATTATTTCCCAAAATCTGGAAATCACCATCACAAGAACATCTATCCTCAATTACTAAAACTAAGAGTATCTAAGAAAACTAAAATAAGTAAAAGCTAGTCCATGCCGGAATTTCGAGGCATCAAGACATGAAGGAGAAGATCCAGTCCAAGCTAGAAGCATTAGCTCACCCTGAAATCCGGTGTAATGAAGACTGGCTAGAGTTGCAGTTGAGTTGAAGACGACGGTACGTTTGCTGCACTCCACAAATAACAAAAAAAGAAACATACAAGTAGGGGTCAGTACAAAACACTAGTACTGAGTAGGTATCATCAGCCAACTCAAAATAGAAAATAGTATATATCAGATAACATCACAAAATCAACTAAAATACTCAATCTGTAGCAATATCAAGTACTATAATCATTAATAAATAACGCCAAGTACACCCATAAGGACTCAAGCCTCAATACCATACTCATTTGGGACATAGGTTCATTAAATTGAGTATATTAACATCTTTCAAGATTCATTATCTTTATTCCTCTCGTGTCGGTATGTGACACTACGCTCCATATACTATCCTGGTGTCGGAACGTGACACTCCAATCCTCATATACTATCCTGGCGTCGGAACGTGACACCCGATCCATATTCTATCCTGGTGCCGGAACGTGGCACTCCGATCCTCAATCTATCCTTGTACCGTAATGTGGCACCCGATCCATATACTATCCTGGTGTCGGAACGTGACACCCGATCCCCTAATCTCACTACTTTCGTTCATCAAGCCTTCTTTTATACCAAGGCATCATCATTAACAAAGTAGATTAGGGTTTTGCTAGATTTAGGATTCAATAGCTTCATCATGCTTATTTTATCACAATTATATAATCACATTCATGCAAGCATACAATTAAGCATATAGAAGGGTTTACAATACTACCAATACATATCATTCGCTATTAAGAGTTTACTACAAATAGCATAAACCATAACCTACCTTCACCGAAGATTCGTGATTAAGTAAGCAAATTCCCCAAAGCTTTGCTATCCTCTTCGTTCCTCTCTCTCTTGATCGATTCTCCCTCTCTTGTTCTTTCTATTTTTCTTATTCAAACCCCTTTTTCTTTTACCCTAATTAGCATATAATTAAGTATAAAAGATGATAAAAATAACCCACTAATTATTCCAAGGTTACCTCCTTTAACCCCCAAGTAATTGAGTTATTAATATTAAACCACTAACTTTATAATTATAAGCATGAATAGTCCAAAACGCCACTTAAAATATTTACAGAAATCCGATCCAGCCTGGGATTACGCAACCTGTGAGGGTCCGTCCTGCAGGTCAGTCGCAATGTTCAGAGAGTTAATTTCTGTGGAAAATGTGTGACGGTCCGTCGTGCCCACGACGGTCCGTCCTGCCATTCCGTCACGAAGTTCAGAGAGTCGATTTCAGTACCCAAATTTAAGAATTCTAAGTGTTTTGGAACGAGACCCCCTCGACGGTCCGTCGTGCCCATGACGGTCCGTCGTGCCCATGACGGTCCGTCGTGGGTTCTGTCGACTCAGACAGTTTTTCCCGAAAAAAATCTGCTGCTTAAAACGACTAAACAGGCCGTTACACACAGTAACCCCTGGTTGCATATAGGACACAATAAACCCTATTTTATTTTTAATGTCTTCTGAAAGCACAATAATCCCTATTATTTTTATGTGTTCAGAGGGCATAATAACCCGTGGTTGCATATAGCGCAGAATAAGTCCTATCTTATTTTTCATGTATTAACAGAACACAATAACCCTTGGTTTCATATAGGGCACATTAATCCCTATTTTATTTTCATGTATTCAAAGTGCACAGTAACCCCTGGTTGCATATAGGGCAAAATAACCCCTATTTTGTTTTCATGTCTTCACGGGGCATAATAACCCCTATTTTATTTTCATAGCTTCACAGGCATAAGAGCCCTTCGTTGCATTTTGGGTACAAAACTCTCTTTTCGTTATTTTCACATTTTTGTATTTGCAACAAAAACGATATTTTTATGCTTAGTATAGATTTTTATAGCTTTCATCAATAACTCACAAAATTTTCCTAGTGCAAAATTGGGCAGTAATTTTATTTCATTTTATCTATTTTATTTTATGGTGTGTAGGTTTCTACGTAGTACACAAATTTGAAGTTTAAGAATAAAAGAATTCATTCTTTCAAGAAAACAAGTATTCCAGAATATTATGCAGAAGAATGTCAATGGCTGAAGTCAAGTCATAATGTTTGAAGTCTTATACATAGATATTCAGATCAAAGTTCTAAACCAATGTACCTATCAAAGAGGGTGAAACGATAATCAAAGAATCAAAATTAAATGAAGACTCAACACTATTAGAGTAGATAGGATTTTGTATCTTTCCTTTCTCTCCTTCTGTATTTTTTCTTTATATGTAATAGTTAGAGCTACTAACTGCAACGTCAACAAAACATCACTTGAAAACCTAACTCATTTGAACCGCACCTGACTACTTATCATTAGCTCAAGATAGGTAGTTTTTCAAAAGATAATACGCAGTCAAACCTCTTATCTTTTATTTATTTTTCATATTTTGAGATAAATGTTTCAGTAAAAATATTGTAACATTGTTCACGTCTTTGCATGAAAACTCTTTATGTTTCCAAGCAAAGAGGGACATACTGTGAACACCTAAAATTTTAACAAAAAAATAAAGATTGAACACAAATTTTAAAAGAGTTATACTTAAAATAAATTAAAAAATAAAATATAAATTACCACAAATTATAAGCTCAGTTATAGTTTAATAATAAAAAAAATTAAAAAAAGTTGTAAATTTAAGATATTTATTTTAAAATTTAAGTTTTAACTAATGTAAAAAATAATGGTAGTATAGACTATAAAAAAGTTAAAAAAATAAATAAATATAAAAAGAAGAGTCCTAAAAATTTTCAATAACCTTACCTTTATCCAAATTACCCTCAAACTTCTATAACTTATTTTTCCTAAAAGATCTTCCCCATTTAGTTTTTCTTATTTTCTTTCTCTCCACATTTTAATGCACAATAGTTTTTTCTTATTTTATTTTTCCCCACTTACACGTTTTTATTCTTCGTCTTTTTTTTTTAATCTTTGTCTTATTTTATTTTATTTTTATTTTTTATTCATTTATTTTATTTTATTTCCTTATCTCAATCCTAATTTTCTTAACTAAATTTCAAAATAAACCTAATCCCACTCCATCGCTATTCCTTTTGATTAATACTAGACCCTCACCCAAAATGATTATTAAAATATACACTCAATAGAGGATAAAAAACAGAGGGAGAGAATATACAGACATGGAAATTGAAATACACAAATACGTAAAAAAAAAAAAAAAAGCAAGAGTAATAAGCAAAGAAAAGAAAATTGAGTTTTTATTGTGAGAAATAGGTTTAGAGTTTGAGGTTTTGTTCTTGGTTGCTATTCGTGAATCTTTGGAAATCAGTAGATTTGTACGTTACTCTCCAATTGTTAAGTGAAAAATAATTTAAAGGTGTTTTCATTCTAGCCATAACCTATTTATTTTATTTTGTTTTATCGATAAAAAATTTATATGAACTATACGTTTAAATTTTATTTGAGATCATGAAAAGATATGTGTATCATGACATTATGGATTTTTCTTGAATAATGTGCTAATCTTGTATATCTTTTACGTTGGCTTCATGTTCTTTATTTTTCGTAATTTAAGAAGGCATCATCATGTTTTGTTTACGATAACTAGATGATAATCTCATCTATTTGGCATGCTCATTTTATTTATTGCTTAGATATTTGAGTATTAACCGAAGTTACTAGGAGATCATACATTAAATTCTTGAAGAATTAATTAAGTCAGTTTCTTTTATAGAATTAAAAGTTTAGCAATCATATTTCATGAAAAGAGAAAGAGAACCATTTGAGTTAAAGGCTTCATTTCGAAAAAAAAGAAAAATATATGAAAAGGGTGATAAAAAAAACATACCACGATAAAAATAATATATATATGTACATATATATATACATATATATATATATATATATATATATATATATAATTAACAAAAAAGAAGAAGCAGAATTTGAAAGATATAAATAACAATAAAATAAATATATATAAAAAGGGGGAAAACCTAATAATAAAATAAACTGTATGAAAGAAAGTTGACCCAAAAAAAACCTAAATATCAATTGTTCAAGAGAAAAAAGTTAAACCAAATTATAAAAATAATAATATAAAATAGCACTAAAACAGAAACTATATATATAAATAAATACAATAATTTTTTTAAAAAAAAAGACCAAAAAGGTTGAAAATTACGTTTAAACAAAAGTAAAGAAAAAACGTGCACAAGGAAAAAATATTAAAATAAAAAGTTAAAATCTTTCCTAAAAAAATAGTCCTAATTTAATTAGAATTTCTTGACAAAAACTAAACTTCAAATTTCATAGAATTCTATTTTTATATTTTTAAATCTAAAAAAAACAATCCTAAATTAACTTGAACTCTAAAAATTTCTTACTCACCGAAATTCTGATTATTATAAACAAGATACCAATATATATATTGTATCTATAATAACATAAAAATAATAAAAAGCAAAAGCAAGTAGAAAAATTTTAAAATAAATAAATAAATAAAATAAATATGAGTTTTCAGATTTTGAATTAATGAACACACATCGAAAATAATAAAAAAAAATTCTTTAGATTTAAAATAAATAAGACAACTTTTGATAGATTTAAAATAAATAAGTGAATAAAGTAAAAACATTTTTATTATTAAGTAAAATAAAATAATATCCGAAATTAAGTCAAGTCATACCAAAGTTAATAAAGCGACTATGCTAGAATCACGTGACTCGAAGGGTGCCTAACACCTTCCTCTCGGCCAACAGAATTGCTAACCCGGATTTCTAATTCGCAACCAATAAAAGAAGAGTCAAATTTCCATTTGATTAGAGACTTAAATAAGGTGACTTGGAACATTAAAACTCAATTCCAAGTGGCGACTCTGAATAATAAGTATCCCTTTTCAAAATGTCACTTTAATTAGAAAAATTCTTTTTCTTTCAAAACAAAATAAATAAAATATTGAGGAAAAAAGGGGCGTGACACAAAGTACAGATAATATCCCATTACACTATCCACACTCAAGCATCACCTTCATACCCAAAGGTAATCTTGCTTACAACTTTCATTAATCCAACACATGCATTCATAGAATCATTTCATACAACAAGGCATATATTCCACATTTGACCCAACATAATTTAAGGACCAATAGAAGAACTAATTACAAGACAACCTACAAGTTAAGACTTACTAATATCATCAAAAAAGGCATTAATCAATCAATAGAATATTTATACTTCACACTTCACTTAGACAACATCAAACCTTACTCATAATCTCATCCTCAGTCTACTAGTGCAATATAGATGTGAAGTTCGATGACCTCACACATACTAACTAAACCTACAAGGAGACGACAAGAATACTATTTACATAATACATCCAATAGACAAGTATAGACAAGTTCATACATGCCAAGCAAGATATTCACTATATAGTCAATAAGACCCACATTATGCATATAAGGTAAGACCAAATCACATAGACTCATTAGGAATCATACCATGCATATCATCACAACAAGTAGACAACACTACGATGTCATGCATAAGGAACATAAACACGATCGTATACATTAGAACACCCTACTAGAACTCCCTTTAAGAGCTACTTGTGTAATCTATTGGTAAAGTCTCATACCTTCACCTACACTAAGTAACTTTCCTTAGGTTATCCTAGTTAGGGTCCTTACTTTACTTCCATTGCCATTTTACTTTAGGGAAACTATAGCCTTAATCATGTAATATCCGGGGAGCACCCACTAGAAGTGACATGGCGTACTTACCTCTCGAAGGTCTTATACAAGCCCATAGCATTCATCGCATTGACATAGTAAATTTATCAGAAATTTTTAAACTTTTCATAGTACATCATACTCTAGAAACTTAACTTCATATGTATAAAAAATATAATTCATAATAAATGTTTATACCCTAAGTCTCTTTTCCATCTTTGACTCAACAACTTTAGAATACATTAGGGACACGCCCCTTAAAACATACGGCATAGTGATACAATATTTAATAAACTTAACATTAAGACATGAGTAGGGACTCCTTGGAACTTAAGGACCCCTTTCCTTGAACTTGAGAATCACATATCAAGCTCCTCAATCATAGACATCCTTTAAGAATCCATAACCTACACTTTGTGTAAAAAGTAGAGGAGAATGGGATTAGTACAAGAATGCACTAAGTATGGCAACCATGCAAAACATGTATTTAAAAAGGGATATTTTCTTGAAATCATACTTCATGCATTTTTGAGTAAATCTTCATAAAAACATTAGACAATAGCATTTATATCATTCAGATAATTGGTATAAACATACCCAAATGCCAAACAATACATAACATCACATATAGAATTTATTACATTTTTGAAGTCACTTTACAGTGAACTAATTTCCCTTAATAGTGAACTATCGTCTCTTCTATTCATTAACCTTCCAAGTAACCCTCAAGTGATACTTTGTGCAATGCATCACCTTAAGGCCACAATGAACATACATATAACCTACCTAAGCCAACACATATCATCACATAAGTATAATATGTTAAATACACATTTAAGTCAAGACTACATTGGCTTTATAGTAAGCTACTTCAATTTATACATATTTTTACTTGTTTTCACATCCATTTTTTTAAGACCTTGTTCATGGACCCAATCTTTGTGTACTAGTGCAATAAACATATGGAGCCCCATAACCCCATTCATTGTTAGTAAACTCTTCATGAGACCACAAACCTTAACATTCAATTCATACCTCAACAAAGCACGTAAGGAAAACTCCATTCATATCAACAATCTTCATCCTATAGTCATTAAGACTCGCATAGTGCATATAAGAATAAGACCATATCACATAGACTCATACCATGAAGATCATCATCACAACAAGTAGACCAATACTACAAAGTCATGCATATGGACATAAACATAATCATACATATTAGGTCACCTTCCTAGGACTTCCTAAAGGGATACTTGTTCAATGTCTAGATGCGTTAATTACTTTCACCTATCCTAAGTAACTTACCTTAAGTCCTCCTAGTTAGGATCCTATTCATTTACATCCATTGTCCATTTTACTTTAGGGAAACTATAGCCTTAACCGACACTAAGACAATGGGTGCTAAACATGGAATTTGGTGTTGTAGAGACTTACACCAATGAAATGTGTTCCTACCTAGCCAAGGTACAACATTAAGACATGCTAGCATACTAAGTGATCTCACATTGCTATATCCTATGTGGCAAGCATAGCTATGGAACTTGTAGGTACATGTTAAAACCCTCTTTATGCCAAGATGAAGCATTATGGTTATTCACTTATGGAAACCCTATTTATGACTATTAAGGCATAGTTGTTATCCACCTCATGAGATTTATGGTAGATCTACCTTCCTACCATAGGAAGGGACACACACTCATATTCAAGTTCACTCGGTGCTAAGCTAAGTTCCCTTTATTGAAAAGCTATTATTACATTATTTTTATAAAATATAGTCTTAGGAGAGTCATCCCCTAATATGATTAGATCATACGTCATAGATGAATGTTCATCAACCTAAAATCATTTGAGAAGATCTTTTCACATGAACATAGCATATATATTAGCATTATCTAGTTTAGGATACACTTGAGCACACCTTTCAAGGATCCTGTATTGACTAGATCATTATTCATGTATGAGTGTATACATATATGTGAGAAAACCTTTCACATAACACCTTAAGTCACACATGCTCATATATTCATATTCATACATATAGAAACCAAAACTAGAACTATCCTATCAAATTACAAATGTGTAATGCATAGGCAAAGTCCCATACACTAGCCCAATACTAGTACACCTATCAAGTTATCCTAGCTAACAAAACACATATCATACTTTCATAAACCTCATGTAAACATGCATAGTAGTAGACACTAGTAAATATGAGAACTACCTTTTATTTATACACCATGACCTATACTACTTGTAACATGCATGTAAACTGAGTGTGTGTGTACATTAGTCAACATTATCACATAATGGCATTCAAAAACACATTGAGGCATCCACCCTCTTATATCATAATACTCCTTAAAGCATAGACCACACAAAACACAATAGCAAAAAAGACCAGCCAACTTCACTTTGCACATAAGACCCCTACCTTGTGCTATTCATGCATTTACATAGGGGTACATAGGTAAGGGATTATTAACAATTTTTACTCATCAATTTCATCACCTAAATTTTAACCTAACATGGATATACACATGCTTATACAATAACCATACAACCTAGATCACAACAAGAATAGGAAAGTAGGCATAAACCTCTCGTAGTATCATCATAAGAACATGTTCATATGTTCATCAATTTACTTTATATGCAATGGTCAACACATATATAACGACAATAATGTAAACACTGCTACCATAAGTTTACCATACCACACAATGCCATACAAGTATTCATCTACATTAATATAGAAAAGTAGAGGGATGAGTCATTCTTACCAATTCCTCAATCTTTTATCATCTTTTATCAATTATCCTTTCTCATAATTTATACATTATATATCATTACCTATAGGTTCTTAAATCATAAATGAAACCATGTACAAGTCGTCACAAGATCATGATACAACTAGTGCACTATGTCATATATATGGTAGAAAGTAGAGAGTTATGGATCATCAAGTAATTGCTCATCAATATTCATGTATCAATAATATACATTTAGGGTAGTATCCAAATATATATAAATAAAATCTAAATCATACTTCATCTACCCTAGGATTAAGATCACATAATGTTCATGACAACATTCAAATTGTAGGCTAGAAGAACATAGATCAATTCATGCCACGACTCCTTTTCTTTAATCATCAAGAATTGATACCCACAATTAATTAGCATCATCAATATATGACAGTAGTTAAGGACAATATAATCTACACGAAACCCTACTACAATTACCATAATAACTAGATTATAGTGAACATACTATTTTTGAGATCAATGGAAAGTAGAAGATTCATACACTAATCGACATTGATCCAGATGAATAACTTATTTACAATTCATGATCTCATTACATAATATTAATTAGGTACAACCATCCTTACACAATTGATCTCCACATTAAATCACTAAGAGGCCAATGTTATAGCGAATGATGGAAAACAAAGCTAAACATGTTAAAATCCTCATACAATGATCCACATGGATTCTTCATCATAAATTCAATACCAATTCACTTAAATAATAGATATAACCACTTCAAGGTAATAGAATCATAATTCTATCGATAACAGGTCAAGATCACAAAGCCCATGCAAGGACTAAATCGATTTAGGGAGGGAACATGGGTTCATCATGCAATTGGTGTAAAATCCAGTTCAAACCAATAAATTAACATCAATTTATCATAATTTAATCATTAAAAAACGTTTTTTTTGAAGGAACCAATGGATAGATTGAAGAAGAAGAACTTTGAACATAAAATTTCTTTGAAAACGTTTATATGAACTCTCTAGATGGAAGATATATAGAGATGAAGGATCACCATTTATTTATCTACATGAAAATATCTAAAAAATTGTGATTCACCCATGGAAATAAAAGATCCAAGATTTTCTTGAGCTTCACCAACAATGATGGTTTCTAGGGTGAATATTTTTGAAGGGAAAGGTTCAATTCGTGTAGAGGGATTGCGAATGGGTTGTTTACGTTTTAGATGAGTTATATACATCAAAAAGTATATGAATAAACCTATTAGAGTCAGGTTAGGACGTGGGTTGAATTTCCTATTCACCTCTTAAATAAAGCAGACGTAAGGCAGTAGTTACATGCCACCGTCGACGGACCCAATCGATTGGCCGTCCTTTGCTTCCATCGATTGTTCCTTCACCAATTATTGGGTTGAGACCTTCCCAAGATAATTTTACATAGACTATACTTCACCAACGGGCCGTTGGCAAACCAAGTCGTCGTCATTTGGTACGTCGATTGACACTGTCAAGGCAGTGTCTCGACCAACCGAGGGTCCTTCTTATGGGGCCTTTTGCGGGGCCCTTTCGAAGTCGTGCCCAGACGTTTCAAACATAAATATAACCCTTAACAAGTTGTTGAAATACCACATGATTTTCACCCAAAGCAAATACTCTCAACTCATCCAAAGAGGCTAGGTCCATCAAGACACACTTGAGAGTCTTAAGGGCTATTTTTCGAACGCTTTGGACGTTCTTGGTCGTTTGACCTCTAGACTTCTCGAAACTCGATAACACCTCTTTAAATATCATTATAACTCATTTTAAGACTTCATAAGTTCATGAAATATAATATATAAAGTCGTATAGACGCATGACGTACATAGGTGACTAGTCGTCAAACGTTTTGATCGTCCCTTGATGTTCGACTACAAAATCACCTCAAACTTTACACACTGCCTCTAAACCATATTATAATTCATTTTAGGACCTTATAATATTATGACAAACATGTTAGTCACTAGACACCCTAACTCATTTTGGGTCTTACAATATCCCCCACATGGGAGTCCTAGAATGACACTTAGGGCTCTTTAATCACAACAAGGATTTCAATGAATCATAGAGAAGTTGATAACATTTACAACATCATCAAATCATTTTAGCACTCAATGCATACAAGAATGAAAAACCATTACTCACTAACTCTTTAATGCATCAAACAAATAGGCTCTTATCATAATCATAGGAGGAACATCCTTCTCCTAATCATAAGATGGTCCTGACACCTCAATTCATTAAGACCTCATCTTGCAACTATTCTTTAAGTCACACTTAGGAAGATTTCAACAACACTGAAGAAGCAATTTAGGCACTCACACTTCAATGCTCATAGTCTGAGTTAATTGAATCAACAAAGATCTTTATTAGTTAGACCTAGTTCCATGAAGGTCATACTCAACCATACCATGTTTAGTGGTGCACGTGGAGGAATGTCCTTCTCCTCAACACACTTACATGTATGAGATCACACCTAAGCAAAATACTAGGTCAATTTCCTCTTAAGATGAAAAATTCTCAACTTTTAAACCAACGCATGCTCATGTTTTCTTCTTAGTGAAGTATAAATGGTAAGTCACACCAAGTACATCACAACAAATAGGAAGAAATTTCCCAAAATGTCAATTTCTAGAATAGTATTAGCCTTCGCTGTAAACATCATTTGAGAAGAATAAGGTAAATTATAGGCACACACATTAACACTTAGCTAAACATGCTATAACTTTTCAAAAGTGAGCCTACAATCATGCTTCCCAAACCACACATGTCATATAATTTTCAAGAGACTCAACTTTTCATTATAAGGCTAAACATTTCACCTCACAAGTGACTTTTACCATGTTCTTATCTTATCTCATGAAGTCAAATTCACAACTACCATATAAAGATGCAATTTAACATGAACAAATGGATTTTATCAAAAAAATTATTTCATGCACTTTGGAATCATTACAATATCTTTAAGGTAATGTCAATCAATACATATCAAACATATAAGGTCATGAAATTCATAATTTATGAAAAACTCTTCTTCATGAACAAGCTTACTCAAAATTAAATAGATTCAAGTTCAAGTAAGAATAGATGGACAAGGTAGACAATTTCTACAACCTTACTATAACTCACCATCCCCTACTTAGGATAAACCCTATTTTAAGAGTAACTTAACCAAAACTTAAGAGGATCTTAACAAAACAACCTTCATTTTCATCACTAAAAAGTGTCTACAACTTTAAAAGGATTTACAGTAAGTTAACATAGGAACACCAAGGTATCTAAACCTTATAACCTAGGCCATTTATCCCAAACTATCAGGTTAGGTCATCTAAGTCAACTACATAAGGTTTGTATACAATACCATAAATACCAATATCATACATCAATAGGGGAAACAATAGAGGAGACTTCTCCTTAAGGACTGTTTCTTTTCTTTCAACATTAATGTAAGGTAACTGATAGGTCAATCAAACCCACATCATCACCCTACATAGATAGGAGTACTACCCTCAATTCTAGGGAAATATTAATTCCACAACATCAAGGGGCTCACAACACAATAAGAAGTTAGAAACAATTCTACGACTCTGCATGCCATAAGACTGTCATTCTTCATTCCAAATAGCATGCCATAAGACTGTCATTCTTCATTCCAAATAGCAATTCTCCTTTTTACATTTATTATCAAGCTCATATGCATCAATTCTATACACATTTCGACAATATCTAATCAAAGAAATGTTTAGTTAGTTTCCAAAAAAAATTAAAGTAAGCTGCCTAGCATTACAGTGAGCATGCTTCAACATTCCAAAAATCCAACATTTAGGCAATTGATGGGAAAATAATGACAATATGAGATACAAAACTTTACCAAGAGAAGCATGCTATCATCTCATCTAGGATCAATGTATATACAAAAAAACTCCAATCCATGCCTAACAACTTATCATAGAGCACATCGATACAGGGAAACATTGAGCACCTTTAAGTACATAATCTTAGTGTAGCATGCTTCCATAAGTAGTCACTAATTATTTCAAGTTTATTTTTTAGGCTACCATCATGTATAACCATATAGGAATACATCATTCCAAAAGAACTCATATTAACCATAATAACTTTTAACATACTTTAACTATATCATGACATATATTTCTTAATATAACTTGCTATTTCACATAAGTTTTCATATATAGCCATAAATGGCATCACATTATCAAAATATACCAAAATTCACCTTCACATACTCATTCAAACCATAAAACAAGGATAAGCATTTAAACTCACATTTTCTCCCTCTATCATAGAGAAAATCTCATCCAAACAATCACATCTAAAAGACCACCGGACAAGGAAACATAAGAGAGAGATCTTGTAGAGTTAGGTTTTATGGCGCGATATGAGAATGATGAAGAAGGGAAAATCTATCGTCCTATAGACTCTCGTACCATTTGATGTATCAGGACTCACCACCAATGATAAAAAACTCTACTAGACGTGGCAATATGAGACTTCTTAGACCCTAAACAACTTTTAAAACCTGATGCTCTAATACCACATTTGTCACATCAAGAGAGCACCCCGTAGAAGTAACATGGCATACTTGACTCACGGAGGTCTTATACATGTCCATAGTTATAATTCATTGCATTGACATAGTAAATTTAGTGGAAAATTTAAAACTTTTCTAGCACATCATATGCTAGAAACTTAACTTCACATGTATAAAAAATATAAGTCATAATGAATATTTAGAACCTAAGTCTCTTTGCCATCTTAGACTCAACAACTTTAGAATACATTTGGGACACGACCCTTAAAACATAAGGCATAATTATTCAACATTTAAAAATCTTAACATTAAGACATGAGTAGGGAATCCTTGGAACATAAGGACCCGTTCCCTTGAGCTTGGGAATCACATATCAAGTTCCTTAATCATATACATCCTTTAATTCTCCATAACCTACACGTGGTGCAATACGTATAGAAGAATGGGATTAGTACAAGAATGCACTAAGTATTGCAACCATGCGAAAACATGCATTTAAAAATGGACACTCTATTGAAATCATACCTCATGCATTTTTGAGTAAATCTTCATAAAAACTTTAGACAATAACATTTATATCATTCACATACATCATATAAACATATCCAAATACCAAACATTACATAAGACCACATATAGAATTTATTACATTTTTGAAGTCACTTTACAGTAACTAATTTCCCTAAACTGTGAACTATCTTTTCTTTTATTCATTAACCTTCCAAGTAACTCGATAGTGATACTTGGTGCAATGCATCACTATAAGGCCACAAGGAACATAAATATAATCTACCTAAGCCAACACACATCATCATATAAGCATAATATATCAAATACATGTTTAAGTCAAGACTACATTGGCTTTATAGTAAGCTACTTTAAGTTGGACATATTTTTATTTCTTTTCACATCCATCATTATAAGACCTGGTTCATAACCCCAATATTTATTTTCTAGTGCAATGATCATATGGAGCCCCATAACCCCATACATTCTTAGTAAACACTTCATGAGACCATAAACCTCAACATTCAATTCATACCTCAACATAACACATAAGGAAAATTCCATTCGTATCATCAATCTTCATCATATAGTCATTAAGACTCACATAGTGCATATAAGAATAAGACTATATCACATAGACTCATACCATGAACATCTTCATTGCAACAAGTAGATTAATACTACAAAGTCATGCATATGGACTTTAACATAATCATACATATTAGGTTACCTTCATAGGATTTACTTAGGAGCTACTTGTGAAATGTCTAGATGGGTTCATTACTTCCACCTATCCTATGTAACTTACCTTAAGTCCTCCTAGTTAGGATCCTATTCATTTACTTCCATTGTCAATTTTACTTCAGGGAAACTATAGCCTTAACCGACACTAAGACCGTGGGTGCTAAATATTGAATTTGGTGTTGTAGAGCCTTACACCAATGGAAGGTGTTCCTAACTTGCCAAGGTAAAACATTAACACATGCTAGCATACTAAGTGATATCACTTTGCTAGATCCTATGTGGCAAGCTTAGTTATGGAACTTGGAGTTACATGTGAAAACCCTCTTTATGCCAACATGGGGCATTATGGTTATTCACTTATGGAAACCCTATTTATGCCTATTGATACATGGTGGTTATCCACTTCATGAGATTTATGGTAGACCTACCTTCCTACCATAAGAAGGGATACACACTCATATTCAAGTTCACTCAGTGCAAACCTAAGTTCCCTTTATTGAAAAGCCATTATTACATTATTTTAATAACATGTAGTCTTAGGAGATTCATCCCCTCTTATGCTTAGCTCATAGGTCATAGATGAAAGTTCATCAACCTAAAATCATGTGAGAAGATCCTTTCACATGGACATAACATATTTATTGGCACTATCTAGTGTAAAATTAATTTGAGCACACCTTTCAAGGCTCCTCTATTGACTAGATTATCATTCATATTGTGTGTAAACATATATGTGAGAAATTTTTTTACATAATACCTTAAGTCACACATGTTTATACATTCATATTCATACATATACAAACCAAAACTAAAACTATCCTATCAAAGTACACATGTAAATATCATAGGAAAAGTCCCATACCCTTTCCAATACTAGTAGACCTATCAAATCATCCTATCTAAAGAAACACATATCACACTTTCATAAACGTCATCTTAACATTCCTAATAGTAGACACTAGTGAATATGAGAACTACCTTTCATTTAGACACCATGACTTGTACTACTTGTAACATGCATGTAAATTGAGTGTGTGTGTGTACATTGGTCATGATCACATAATGGATATCAACAACATTGAGGCAACTTCCCTCTTATACCATAATACTCTTTCAAGCATAGACCACACAACACAGATAGCATAAGTGACAAGCAAACTTCATTTTGTACTTAAGACTCCTAACTTGTGATATTTATGCATTAACATAGGGATACATATGTAAGGGATTATTATCCATTTTAACTCATCAATGGAATAACCTATAATTTACGCTAACATGGATATACAAATGCTTATACAATAGTCATACAACCTAGATCACCACTAGAATAGGAATGTAGGCAAAAACCTCTCATAGTGTCATCATAAGCACATGTTCATATGTTTATCAAATTTACTTCAAGGCCATGGTCTACACATATATAATTGAAATAAATTAAACACCGCCACCATAAGTGGACCATACCACACAATGCCATACAAGGCTTCATTAACTACATTAATATAGAAAAGTTGAGGGATGAGTCATTCTTACCAATTCTTCAATCTTTAATCATATTTGATCAATACTAATTTCTCTTCATTTATTTATAGATAAGTATCATTAAGTGCTTAATCATAAATGAAACCATGTACAAGTCGTCGCAAAAGCATGATGCAACTAGTGTACTATATAACATATATGGTAGAAAGTAGAGAGTTATAGATCATCAAGTAATTGCTCATCAATCATAATGTATCAATAATATACATTTATAGAAGTATGTAAATAGATATAAATCAAATCTAAATCATACTTCATATTTCCCAGGATTAAGATCACATAACGTTCATTACAACATCCAAATTGTAGGCTAGAAGAACCTAGATCAATTCATGCCAAGATTCCTCTTCTTTGATCATAAAGAATTCATACCCACAATTCATTAAAATTATCAATATAAGGCAGCATTTAAGGACAATATAATCAACAGGAAATCCTACTACAATTACCATAACCACTAGATCACAGTGAACATACTATTTTTGACATCGATGGAAAGTAGAAGAATCATAGTCTAATCAACATTGATCCACATAAATCACTTATTTACAATTCATGATCTCATTACATCATAGGCGGTAGGTACAACCATCCCTACACAATCGAACTCCACATTATATCATGAAGAGACCAATGTTATAGTGAATGATGGAAAACTAAGCTTAATATGTTCAAATCCTCATACAATTATATACATGGATTATTCATCATAAATTCAATACCAATTCACTTAAAAACAGTAGATATACCCACTTCAACGTAATAGAATCATAATTCTATCGATAACAAGTCTATATCACAAAGCCCATGCAAGGACTAAATTGATTTAGGGAGGGAAAATGGGTTCATCATGCAAATGGAGTAAAATCACATTCAAACAAATACGTTAACATCAATTTATCATTATTTAATCATTAAAAACGTTTTTAGAAGGAACCCATGGATAGATTGAAGAAGAAGACCTTTGATCATAAACTGTTTTTGAAAACATTGATATTATCTCTCGGATGGAAGGATAACTAGAGATGAAGGATAACCATACATTTATCGACATAAAAATCTATAAAACTTGGTGATTCATCCATGGAAATACAAGTTCCACTGTATTCTTCAGCTTCACCAATAATGGTGGTTTCTAGGGAGAATATTTTTTGAGGGAAAGGTTTAATTCATGTAGAGGTATTGGAAATGGGTTGTTCACGTTTTAGATGACTTATATACACCCAAAAGTAGATAAATTAACCTATTAGAGTCAGTTGAGGACGTGGTGTGAATTTCCCATTCACCCCTTATAAAAACAGACTTAAGAAAGCAGTTATAGGCCACAATCTACGGACCCAATCGACTGGCCGTTGGTCAATCAACTCGCTGTCCTTTGGATTCCTTCGATTGGTCCTTCACCAATTTTTCGGTTGCAACCTTCCCAAGAAAAGTTTTCATCAATGAGACTTCACCAACGGGCCGTTCGTCAACCAACTGGCCGTCGTTTGGTACGTCGATTGACACTGCCAATGTCGTGTCTCGACTAGCCTTGGGTCCTTCTTGTGGGGCATTTTGCAGATCCCTTTGGAAGTCGTACCCAGATTTTCCTAACGTAAATACAACCCTTAAAATTTCTTGACCTCCCACATTATTTTCACTCAAAGAAAATACTCGCAACTCATTTAAACAGGCTAGGCCCTATGAAGACATACTTGAGCGTCTTAAGGGCTATCTTTCTAACGCCTTGGACATTCTTGGTCGTTTGACCTCCAAACTTCTCAAAACTCTATATACCATATTTAAAAAAAATATAACTCATTTTAAGACTTCATAAGCTCATGACACATAATATACAAACACTTATAAACACATGAGATACATATGGTGACTAGTCGTCGAACATTTTAGTCGTCTCTTGATGTTCGACTTCCAAATAACCTCAAACTTTACGCACTGCCTCTAAACCATATTATAAGTCATTTTAGGAACTTATAACCTTAATACAAATATTTTTGGATCTATTCACCCTAACACATTTTTGGTTCTTACAAACCGACACTAAGACCATGGGTGCTAAACATGGAATTTAGTGTTGTAGAACCTTACACCAAGCAAAGGTGCTCTTACCTTGCCGAAGTAAAACATTAACATCATGCTAAAATACTATGTGATATCACCTGCTAGATACTTTAGGGCAAGCATAGTTTGTGGAACTTTGAGGCATATATGGATATATCACTCTATCCCTTAGGTCTATGAGGTTACCCACCCCGTGAAGACTATGGTGAACCTACCTTCCTACATTGGGAGGGGACACCCCTCATCTTAAAATTCACTCGTTGTTAAGATAATTTCCCCTTATTGAAAGCCTTTATTATCATTACATTATAAAAATAAGCTTAAGGAAATTGTCTCTCCATATGCTTAGCTCATAGGTCATAGATGAGAGTTCATCAACTTAAATCATGTGAGAAGACCTTTCACATGGACATAGTATATTCAAGCACCATCTAGTTTAGGATACCCTTGAGATCACCTTTCAAGTGACCCTCTATTTACTAGATTATCATACATGCATAATGGACATGTTTCATGGTGTGTATGTATATATGTGTGAGCAACCCTTTCACATAAACACCCTTAGACAACACATATTCATACTTCATTTCATTCATTCATAACATGTTCATAGACTAACCTTTCATTCATATTCATGTAGATAGATCACAACCTAGGACTATCCTATCAAGGCACACAATGCAATGTATAGACAAGGTCCTATACCCTTGTTAATACTAGTACACCTATCTAGTCATACTAGTTAAGGGACACATAACATGCTTCATCGACATACACTATACGTGCATAGTAGTAGATAGAAGTGCATATGAGATTACCGTTTCATTAGACACTATGAACCTACACTATTTCTAAACATGCATGAGGTGTAAGTGTGTGCACATTGGTCATGTCACGACCCAATTTGGGGACGCGACTGGCACCCACATTTACCCTCCTATGTGAGCGAACCAACCAATTTAACCCTTAACATTTTAATACAATATCAACGAAAGAAATGCGGAAGACTTAACTCATTAATAAAAACATATCAAAAACTATTATTATTATCCCCAAAATCTGGAAGTCATCATCACAAGAACATCTATCTCAAATTCTAAACTAAAACTTGTCTAAGAACAAAATACTAAAAGCTAGTCCATGCCGGAAGTTCAAGGCATCAAGACTTGAAGAAGGAGACCCAGTCCAAGCTAGACGCATTAGCTCACCCTGAATTTCCGATGGAGTGAAGACGGGCTTGATCTACTGCTGAGTCGAAGTTGACGGAACGTTTGCTGCATAACACAAATAACAAGAGGAAAACATAAAAGTAGGGGGTCAGTACAACCACACGTACTGAGTAGATATCATCGGTTAACCCAAAATAGGCGATAATACATATCAAGTAATATTATAAATCAACTATAAACTCAACATGTAGCAACAGTAGTATAATCGTCAATAAATACCATCAAGTTCATCCATGAGGACTCAAGCCTCAATACCATACTCATTTGGGGATTAAGTTCATTATGTTGAGTATATTAACATCTTTCGAGATTCATTATCTTTCTTCCTCTTGTGTCGGTACGTGACACTCCGATCCCCTACTACTATGTGTCGGTACGTGACACTCCGATCCCCTATATGTGTCGGAACGTGACACTCCGATCCCCTATATGTGTCGGAACGTGACACTCGATCCCCTATATGTGTCGGTACGTGACACTCCGATACCCTACATCTACGTGTCGGTTCGTGACACCCGTCCCACTAATACTATGTGTCGGAACGTGACACTCCGATCCACTAATTCTATGTGTCGGAACGTGACACTCCGATCCACTAATCTCATTATATCCGTTCATCAAGCCTTCTCTAAACCAAGGCATCATCAATCCCAATCACTTTAATTCATCAAGCCTTCTTTTATACCAAGGCATTATCATTAATATCATAGATTAAAGTTTCTTTCAAGATTTGGGATTCAATGGTTTTCATCATGCTTGTTTTATCAACATCACATAATCATATTCATACAAGCATACAATAAGCATATAGATAGGTTTACAATATCATCAACACATATTATTCACTATCAAGAGTTCACTACGAATATCGTAATATAAACCATAACCTACCTCCACCGAAGAATTGAAATCGACAAGAAATCTCCCAAGCTTTGTTATTTTCCTCAGCCTCTCGATCGATCTCTCTATCCCTCTTTCTGTTCTTCTCTTTTGTTTTCTTATGTTAAACCCTCTTTCTTTTACCCTAATTAATCATATAATTAAGTGTGAAAAAGGACAATAACCCCTCTAATTAACTTAAGGTTACCCCTTTTAACCCCTAAGTAATTAGACTTATTAATGTTACCCCTCAATCTTTATAATTAAGGAAAGAATAGTCAAAAACGACCCTTAAAACGTGTGTGAGAATTCCTAAACTGCCTGGGATTGCGTGACCTGTGACGGGCCGTCGTGCCTGCGACGGTCCGTCACGGTGGTCGTCGCACCTCCCCAGGTTCCAGGTGGCTGTGACGGCCCGTCACACCTGTGACGGTCCGTCCTGCACCTCCGTCCTGACGGTCAGAAACTCGTTTCTCGTACCAAATTCTCAAAAGTTGAAGTGTTTTGCAACGGGACTCACGACGGTTCGTCGTGGATGTGACGGCACGTCCTGCAGGTCCGTCACAATTTACAGAGAGTCGATTTTCAGTACCCAATTTCAAAATTCTAAGTGCCATGGGACGACACTCCCTCGACGGCCGTCGTGACCACGACGGTCCGTCGGGACACACGTCGTCTCTGGCAGTTTTTCCAGAAATGCACTCTGTTGCTCAAAATGACTAAACAGGTCGTTACAATAGATACCAATTTACCCATCGTTCGTCCCCGAACGATCAAAAGAAGGAAAACAATGGCGAAAAGGAGTACCTGAATCTGTAAACAGATGTGGGTATTTTTCTTGCATATCTGCCTCCTTCTCCCAAGTAGCCTCTTCAACCGGTCGATTCTTCCATTGCACTTTGATGGATGCAATCTCTCTCGACCTCAACTTGCGAACTTCTCTATCTAATATAGCAACCGGTTCCTCTTCATAAGTCAAGTTCTCATCCAACAAAACTGAATCCCAACGGATAATGTAGTTTCCATCTCCGTGGTATCTCTTCAACATGGATACATGAAACACCGGATGCACTCCGGACAGCCCTGGGGGTAAGGCTAATTCATAAGCCACCTCCCCTATTCGCTTTAGTACCTCAAATGGCCCAATGTACCTTGACTTAACTTACCTCTTTTTCCAAACCGCATCACCCCTTTCATGGCGAAACCTTCAACAAGACTTGTTCACCTTCCATGAACTCCAAGTCTCTAACCTTTCGGTCTGCATACTCCTTTTGTCTACTTTGGGCCGCCAAAAGCTTTTCTTGAATAGCTTTCACCTTCTCCATAGAATCTCTTAACAGATCAGTCCCCCAAGGTCTAACTTCAAAGGCGTCAAACCAACCAATGGGAGATCTACACCTCCTCCCATACAATGCTTCAAATGGAGCCATATCAATACTGGAGTGATAGCTATTATTGTATGAAAACTCTGCCAAGGGTAAGAAGCTATCCCAATGGCCACCAAACTCTATCACACACGCGCGAAGCATATCCTCCAACACTTGAATCGTTCGCTCAGACTGACCATCGGTCTGAGGATGAAATGCAGTACTAAGGTCCAATCTAGTACCTAATTCAGCATGTAAGGTTCTCCAAAACATAGAAGTAAACTGCGTACCTCTATCAGATATGATTGAGAGTGGAACCCCATGCAATCGAACGATTTCTGAGATGTAGATTTTTGCTAATTTCTCTGCATTGTAAGTCACCTTGACAGGAATGAAGTGAGCAGACTTAGTTAACCTATCAACAATCACCCAAATAGAGTCATACTTACCCAAGGTCTTGGGAAGACCAACCACGAAGTCCATCGCGATTCTCTCCCATTTCCATTCAGGAATGGGCATTCTCTGAAGTGTTCCTCCGGGCCTCTGGTGTTCATATTTTACTTGTTGACAATTTGGACATTTGGCAACAAAATCAACAATATCCCGCTTCATTCTACTCCACCAGAAGTGTTGCTTTAGGTCGCGATACATCTTGGTTGCACCAGGATGTATGGAATATCCGGAACTATGAGCCTCGGTAAGAATAGTGGTGATCAAATCATCGATGCGGGGTACACATACCCTTCCCTTAATTCTCAAAACACCTTCTTCATCAATTATTGCTTCCTTGGCCTCTCCTTGCAACACTTTATCTCGAATTCGCCTTAGTTTCTCATCATCAAACTGTTTCCCCTTAATCTGATCAAGAAAAGAGGATTTTGCCTCTACACAAGCTAACAGTCCTCCCTTCTCGTTTATTTCTAACCTCATAAGGTCATTAGCCAAAATCTGCACTTCTCTAGCCAATGGGCGTCTAGAAGCTTGCAAATGAGCTAGACTTCCCATGCTTCCGGCCTTTCTACTCAAGGCATCTGCCACAACATTCGCCTTCCCCGGATGATACAAGATAGTGATGTCGTAGTCCTTTAGTAGTTCCATCCATCTCCTCTGTCTCAAATTCAAGTCTTTCTGAGTGAAGACATACTGTAGGCTACGATGGTCCGTATAGACCTCACATTAACCCCATACAAATAGTGTCTCCATTGCTTTAGTGCAAATACTACCGCGGCCAACTCCAAATCATGGGTCGGATAGTTACGTTCATGCACCTTTAATTGCCTCGAAGCATAAGCAATCACATTCTTTTCTTGCATTAACACTGCACCCAAACCCGAATAGGATGCATCACAATAAACAATGAAGTTCTTACCCTCTACTGGCAGGGTAAGGATAGGTGCGGTAGTCAACAAAGTCTTGAGTTTCTGAAAACTTTCCTCACACTCATCTGACCATACAAATGGAACATTCTGCTTAGTCAAGTTCGTCAATTGGAAGCAATAGAAGAGAATCCCTTGACGAATCGGCGGTAGTAGCTAGCTACCCCACAAAACTCCTTATTTCTGACACATTAGTAGGCCTTACCCAAGTTTTCACCGTCTCTATCTTAGATGGATCCACCATCACTCCATCCTTAGAAACCACGTGCCCCAAGAAGGACATGAATCTAGCCAAAACACTCACAACTTGGAAAATCGCAAAAGTTTTCTCTTCTCAACAACTCTAACACCATTTCAAATGCTCCTCATGTTCTTTCTTACTTTTGGAGTATATCAGTATATCATCAATAAACACAATCACAAAGAGGTCCAAGTATGGCTTGAAAATCCCGTTCATCAAGCTCATGAAGGCAGCAGGGGCATTCGTAAGACCAAATGACATTACCACAAATTCATAATGCCCATATAGTTCGAAAAGCAGTCTTTGGAACATCCGTTGCTCGTATTTTCAATTGGTGATAACCGGACCTCAAGTCAATCTTTGAGAAGACACAAGCACCTTGTAACTGATCGAACAAGTCATCAATGCGAGGAATGGGGGTACTTGTTCTTAATAGTTACCTTGTTCAACTGTCGGTAATCTATGCACATTCGGAAACTCCCATCCTTCTTCTTCACAAATAGCACCGGAGCACCCCAAGGAGATGCACTTGGTCTAATGAAGCCTTTGCTCAACAACTCTTGAAGTTGTGCCTTTAACTCTCTTAATTTGCGGGAGCCATTCTATACGGGGGTATAGAAATGGGGCGAGTACCAGGTTCCAAATCAATGCAGAAGTCTATATCCCTATCTGGTGGCATACCGGGAAGATCTGCAGGGAACACATCCAAAAACTCACAGACACTGAAACCGACTCGATCGAAGGTACTTGGGTAGTGTCATCCTTGAGATGTGCCAAGAAAGCTAGACAACCCTTACTAACCATCTTCTGAGCACGAATAAATGAAATGATACGCACCGGATTGGAAGTGTAGTCACCCTCCCACACTAACGGATCTGCCCCAGGCTTGGCTAGCGTCACCGTTTTAGCATTACAATCCAAAATCGCAAAGTTTGGAGAAAGCCAAGTCATACCCAGAATTACATCGAAGTCACCCATTTCTAAAATAACCAAATCTACATAAGTGTTGCTCCCCACAAAATTCACCAAAAAAGACCTATACACTTTTTCGACTATCACAGACTCACCCACCGGAGTAGAAACACGAATAGGCATGTCAAGTAATTCACAATGTAAATTTAGACCATTAGCAAATGAGGAAGATACATATGAAAACGTGGAGCCAGGGTCAAATAATACAGATGCCATGCAATCACAAACCAAGAGATTACCTGTGATAACAGCATCAGACGCCTCCGCTTCAGACCTCCCAGGGAAAGCATAACAATGGGCCCTATCATTCGTCTGTCCGTTGCCCCTACCATGTTGCGTAGTAGTGGCTCCGTTTTGCCCTTCACCTCTGCCGTTTTGGTGACCACCATTACCTCGGCCACCACGCCCTGCAGAATAACGACCTCTAGCATTACCACCTCTTCCTCTAGCCATTGGGGCTCTGTAACTCTGTTTTGGACAATTCCTCCTAATATGTCCAATCTCCCCACATCCATAGCACTCTCTGGAGTCAGGCATGGGTCTCTCGGAGTAGTGTTGACCGTTCTGAGGTGGACCCCCAACTACAGTCTGTAGTGAAGACTGTATTGGTCGATTTGAGTGACCTCCGGAGTTCTGTCCTCTAGAATAAGAACCATTATACTCACCTCCCCTTCGAAACCTTTTTGATGTCGATGTCGTGGTGAAGTCATCTGGTTTTCACAAAATCTACCACCTCTTGGAAGGATGTTGCCGTTGCCGCTATCTGTAAGGCTGAAATCCGCAACTCTGATCTCAACCCTTCACAAAACGGCGGCGGATCCGTTCTTGTGGACTGAAACAAAGTTGGGTGGCATATCTGGATAGTGCGCGAAATTTAGCCTCATACGCGTTTACTATCATCCTTCCCTGTTCAAGACTCAAGAACTCATCCCTCTTCCTATCCCTCAAAGTGCGGGGGATATACTTTTCCATGAACAAACTAGAGAATGATTCCCAAGTCATAGGTGGTGCCTCCGTTGGTTGACACTCAACATGTGAACGCCACCACATTTTGGCGTTCCCTTGGAACTGATAGCTCACGAACTCGACACCAAACCTCTCTACTATCCCCATCTTGTGTAGTAGCTCATGACAATCAACCAGAAAATCATAAGCATCTCAGATTCTGCACCCTTGAAGACTGGGGGTTTCAATTTCAAGAACTTACTGAAAAGTTTGTGTTGATCGTTTGTCATAATAGGCCCAGTAGTCAGACGTGGAAATGTGCCTATTCCCAATGTTGCATCCATGCGGGGAGCCATAGTAGCCGCATGTCGTATCTCTAAAACCGGAGGTGTTGGTGCAGAAACCACTGGAGGTGCTTGACCCTGATCAGACAACCCGCTAAGATAAGCAAGTACTTGGTTGATCATCTCTGGGGTAGGTTGGGGTGGCATTTCCTCATTCTGCCCTTGTCGGTTTCCCCTTCCTCACCCTCTCTTACTGCATCCTCAGTCGGTGGAGGAGTCACCGCCCTAGTATCAGATGGGCTAGGGGCTCGTCCCTCTCCTCTAGAGGACGTCCTCCACGACCTCTTCCACGGCCTCTTGCCGTACCCTTCCTCGAGCCACAGCCCCAGTGGCTGGCTCAGTAGTTTCCTGTCTTTCCGTTGTCGCTGCTGGTGCGGTCGTTGCTCTAGTTCTAACCATCTGCGAAATAGAATGAAGATGGTCAGATACCAATTTGTATCACCTAGATACCAATTGGACTCAAGTAGTAGCACGAAAGAAAGAATGAAAGAATGGAATTTTCCTAAAGTCTTATAGCCTCTCAAGGAAAAGTAAAGGCGTCCCCCTACCGTTCCTTAAGACTCTACTAGACTGTTCTTGTGTGATGAGACCAATGAACCTAATGCTCTGATACCAAGTTTGTCACGACCCAATTCGGGGACGCGACTGGCACCCACATTTACCCTCCTATGTGAGTGAACCAACCAATTTAACCCTTAACATTTTAATACAATATCAACGAAGAAATGCGGAAGACTTAACTCATTAATAAAAACAAATCAAAAACTATTATTATTATCCCCAAAATCTGGAAGTCATCATCACAAGAACATCTATCTCAAATTTCTAAACTAAAACTGTCTAAGAACAAAATACTAAAAGCTAGTCCATGCCGGAAGTTCAAGGCATCAAGACTTGAAGAAGGAGACCCAGTCCAAGCTAGACGCATTAGCTCACCCTGAATTTCCGATGGAGTGAAGACGGGCTTGATCTACTGCTGAGTCGAAGTTGACGGAACGTTTGCTGCATAACACAAATAACAAGAGGAAACATAAAAGTAGGGGGTCAGTACAACCACACGTACTGAGTAGATATCATCGGTTAACCCAAAATAGGCGATAATACATATCAAGTAATATTATAAATCAACTATAAACTCAACATGTAGCAACAAGTAGTATAATCGTCAATAAATACCATCAAGTTCATCCATGAGGACTCAAGCCTCAATACCATACTCATTTGGGGATTAAGTTCATTATGTTGAGTATATTAACATCTTTCGAGATTCATTATCTTTCTTCCTTGTGTCGGTACGTGACACTCCGATCCCCTACTACTATGTGTCGGTACGTGACACTCCGATCCCCTATATGTGTCGGAATGTGACACTCCGATCCCCTATATGTGTCGGAACGTGACACTCCGATCCCCTATATGTGTCGGTACGTGACACTCCGATCCCCTACATCTACGTGTCGGTTCGTGACACCCGTCCCACTAATACTATGTGTCGGAACGTGACACTCCGATCCACTAATTCTATGGTCGGAACGTGACACTCCGATCCACTAATCTCATTATATCCGTTCATCAAGCCTTCTCTAAACCAAGGCATCATCAATCCCAATCACTTTAATTCATCAAGCCTTCTTTTATACCAAGACATTATCATTAATATCATAGATTAAAGTTTCTTTCAAGATTTGGGATTCAATGGTTTTCATCATGCTTGTTTTATCAACATCACATAATCATATTCATACAAGCATACAATAAGCATATAGACAGGTTTACAATATCATCAACACATATTATTCACTATCAAGAGTTCACTACGAATATCGTAATATAAACCATAACTACCTCCACCTAAGAATTGAAATCGACAAGAAATCTCCCAAGCTTTGTTATTTTCCTCAGCCTCTCGATCGATCTCTCTATCCCTCTTTCTGTTCTTTCTCTTTGTTTTTCTATGTTCAAACCCTCTTTCTTTTACCCTAATTAATCATATAATTAAGTGTGAAAAAGGACAATAAACCCCTCTAATTAACTTAAGGTTACCCCTTTTAACCCTAAGTAATTAGACTTATTAATGTTACCCCTCAATCTTTATAATTAAGGAAAGAATAGTCAAAAACGACCCTTAAAACGTGTGGAGAATTCCTAAACTGCCTGGGATTGCGTGACCTGTGACGGGCCGTCGTGCCTGCGACGGTCCGTCACGGTGGTCGTCGCACCTCCCCAGGTTCCAGGTGGCTGTGACGCCCCGTCACACCTGTGACGGTCCGTCCTGCACCTCCGTCCTGACGGTCAGAAACTCGTTTCTCGTACCAAATTCTCAAAAGTTGAAGTGTTTTGCAACGGGACTCACGACGGTTCGTCGTGGATGTGACGGCACGTCCTGCAGGTCCGTCACAATTTACAGAGAGTCGATTTTCAGTACCCAATTTCAAAATTCTAAGTGCCATGGGACGACACTCCCTCGACGGGCCGTCGTGACCACGACGGTCCGTCGGGACACGCGTCGTCTCTGGCAGTTTTTCCAGAAATGCACTCTGTTGCTCAAAACGACTAAACAGGTCGTTACAGGTCAACATGATCATACAATGGATATTGAAAACACAATGAGGCACCCACACTCTTGAGACCACAATGCACATTCAATCATAGACCACACATCAAAATTTAGCATATGTGACAAGCTAACTTCACGTTACACTTAACACTACTAAAATTAGCTAATAATACATTTATATAGGGGTACATAGGTAGGGGTAATTAACAATAATTACTTCATGAATTGCAGAATCTAAACATCATCCTAACATAGTTATCCACATGCTCATAACATTAGCAATACAACCTAGAGTATAAACTAGCATGGAAGACTAGGCATATGATTCACATAGTGATCATCATAACCACACATTCATTTTACAGCAATTTGCCCCTTCAAGGCCATGATAAACACATATATACATTGACAACAAGTAAACACCGCCACCATAGGTGGACCATACCACACAATGCCATACAAGGCCAAGCATCTAGAAATTCTATAGAAAAGTAGAGAGAATTGGGCCAATTTACAATTCCTCCAAGCTTTGATCATCATTGATAAATTTCCATAATTCAACATCAATACATTCATAAAAACAGTACCTAAAGGTACCATTATATAAACGAGATCATACATTAAATATAATGGTTTCAAGATCACATTAGGTACACTACTTCATCAAGTCTATTTTAAGTAAAGAAATATAGATCAATTTACCCAATCCCTAAACCTTGATCATAATTGATAAATCACAAACAATTCACCATCAATTTACATTAGAGGCAGTAGATATATTCAATTCAATATGCTAGAATCATAATTCAATCATCATAAGGTCAAGATCACAATGCCCATAGGATAGACTAATCTTAGAGTTTGAGGTAACATGGGTTCATCATAAAATTGGATTGAAATTCACCTTAAAATGAGAAAATTATCATCAATTAATTATATACAAGCTTTCTAAAACAATTTGAGAAAGAACCCATGGCAAGATTAGTTTAGGAAGTTTGATCATGAACTTTCATTGAAAAACACTAGAAAGAGCTCTTAAGATGGAAGATTATATATAAATGAAGCATCACCAAACCTTATTGTAGGAAAGAACCACCAAACATTCATAATAAGCCATGGGAAAAAAATCTCCAAGTTCTTCTTGAGCTTCATCTCTAATGGAGGTTTCTAAAGAGGTTTGATTTTGTGAGGGATTAGTCCAATTATAAGAATGAATTTGGGGATGGGTATTTGGTATCAATAACCAACTAAATATACCAAAAAGTACATAAATAAACCACCTAGGGGAACGTTAGGGCGTGGGTTGAATATACCATTCACCCTTTAATAAAATTGTGTGCCTGGCAGCATGTTATAGGCTGCATCGACGCCACCCAACGACACCTAGTAGACCCATCGATGGACCATACTGGCAACAGTTGTTTAAGTCTAAGGGTTTTCATTTGGATGCTTCAGCTCCCAGGATAGGTCTTCATTGACTCCTCCCCATCGACGAGGCGTAGATCTGCCTACTGCCCGTCGTTTGAAGGCGTAGGTAGACACTTTCAAGGATGTGTTTGGGTCATACTTGAGAGCCTATTACGGGGCCCTTGGGGATTCTTACCCACACGTTTCCAACCTAAATACAATCATATACATTTTAGGAACCTTACATATATATTTCAACTAAAACTAACACGTAAAATAAGCCAAGAAACAATAAGACACACATGCACGTCTCAAGGCTAACTTCAAAACGTCATCAGATGTTCTTGGATGTTTGACCTCCAAATGACTTCAAATAAAGTATGCATACTGTTAAACACTTAACTACATATTTTAATCCCTTTTTATATAAATGTGAGACTCTAAGAACGTTAATTAAAATTTTGGGGTCTTACAATACCCTCACTTGAAACAATGTGACCAAGAAAAGCAACTGATCTCATAAAAAATTCACACTTCTATATTTAGCAAAGAGTTGTTTCTCCTTGAGGAATTGAAATACTATCCACAAGTGACCCATGTGTAAATCCTCACTATTAGAATATACCAAGATATCATCAATAAACGCAATTACAAATGAATAGTGATAATTCCAGAAGAACCTATTCATAAGGTCCATAAAAGTCGTCGGGGCATTAGTTAGACCAAAATATATGACTAGGACCTCATAATGACTATACCTAGGTCAAACAGTTGTTTTAGGTATGTCAATCCTTTAACTCTTAGTTGGTTATACCCTGACCTCAAATCAATTTTCGAAAAGTAACTCGCACCTTGGAGTTAATCAAGCAAATCATTAGTCCTAGAAATAGGATACTTATTCTTAATAGTGACCTTGTTCAATTGTCGGTAGTCAATACACATTCTAAGAGACCCATCTTTATTTTTCACAAATAATACCCTAGCGCCCTATGGAGATATGCTTGGTTGTACAAAACCCTTATCTAGCAAATCGTTAAGTTGAATCTTCAATTCTTTCAACTCGGTCGGACCCTTCCGATAAGGAGGAATTTAAATGGTTTTTGTATCCGACATCAAATATATGCCGAAATTATTTCCCATTAAGGAGGAATTTTAGGCAAATCATGAGGGAAGACTTTTAGAAAGTCCTTCACTATGGGGACAAACTCTAAAGGACGAATCTCGGATTCAATGTCCTTGACCCTTATAATATGATAGAGACATCCCTTAGAAATCATCTTACAAGCTTTTAGATATAAAATGAGTTCAACTCTAGGGATTGAGTTTCCCCCCTTCCATTCAAAAACTAGTTCATAAGGAAATTTGATTTAACTACCCTTGTTCTACAATCAATTAAAGAAAAACAAGCACGTAACTAATCAATCCCTAATATGACATCAAAGTTCAACATATAAAGTTCTAAAAAAATAACCAATGTAATTCTATTGAAAAATAATATGGGATAGCTCATATAGACTCTTTTAGCAACAACAGAGTCATCCACTGACATCGGGGAGAATATCAAACTTCATAGCTACTAAAGAAGTTACAAAAGACAAAGTAAAACCGGAATCTAGCAGTGCATAAATATCAATTGAAAATACTTGCAACGTAATAAAATCGGGAGAACCCTATTGATCACCGCTAGATTTGAGACCTAGAAGCGGTTCTTCTTAGGAGCATCGGAATTTAGACCACTTAATTGTGCTTGTTTACTCTCCTTTCCTTGATTCTTCTCCATGGGAACGTTCCTAACCATATGACCACTCTTTCCAAAAGTAAAATAATTATCTGTTCACATTAAACATTTACACACATGTTTCTTGCCACATGTGGTACATTAGAGGACCTCACTTGGTGAACCACCATCCTTCCCTCCTTGGGACCTTGGGTTAGACAACAAATCCTTACAAGACTTTGGTAGATTTGGTGGAAGTTGGTTGGAGAATCTCTTCTTAAACATTAGTTTGTCTTGAATCTCCAGTTTACCCTTAGAAGTACATCCATTATAGGGCCTTGCCCTCTTGAACTACTTGTTCTTCCTCTTAAACCTACTCTTCTAAACTTTTTGAGCATGCACCATCAAACGAGAAGTCCATGTTTTCATGAAGCACTGACACACGACACTCTTTCTTTATATCATCAGACACACACACCACAAAGTGGCTCATTTCATCTCTAGAATTGGAAACCAAAAAGAAGCATATATAGACAATTTAGTGAATTTCAAAGAGCATTCTTGAACACTCATAACTCCTTGGTGAAGGTTGATGAATTCTTCAGTTGTTGCCTCTCTTTTCTCCCTTGGGAAGAACCTATTAAGAAATGCCCCCTTAATACATACCTAACTTATGGGACCCGCTCTCAAAGCCCTATTGTCTTTCCATTGAGTGTACAAAGTTTGGGTATCCTTGAGTTGATAGGCGGCTAGCTCGTCCTTCTCATTTGAACTCACCTCCATAGGTAGATGATATTGAAGACCTCATGAAGAAATATATGTGATTGAAGTAATATGCTTAATGATGGTATTCAATTAAAGTAATATAAGTGATTACAAGAAGAATATGATGACATGATGCTTATGATGAAATGTCTTGACTATATGAATTGTGAGATCATATTAAGGGTAATGTTGATTCAAGGTTTAATGTGAACCACTTGTGTTACTTACTATGATATGATTATATTTGTTGATCTCACAAGTGAAGTATTGTTATGAAAGGACATTCTCATGCTACACCTAATTATCTAATGATATTATATACAAGGGGTTAGTCTCCTATGGCCTATATTAAGCAACGATGATTAAGAATAACTTTAAAAATATTTCAAAAAGAGACTTTAGCTTACTACCGAGTGAACTTGACAATGACAGGTATTGACTCCTCATAGAAGGGAGATTCACCAAATATTCTCATGACATGAGATCTCCAATTTCTAATGGTCATATAGTGGGTTCTAGACATATCTCCTAGTTCCTTAACTATGTTGCCTATATAGGAATACTAGCTAGTCAATCAACCTAGAATGCTATGTTCATGTTTTAATCCTACCTTAGCAAGTAGACCACCTTCTCTAGGTTTGGGGTTTCATGACACTGGATTCCATGTTTAGCTCTCATCGTCTATTGTCGGCTGTCACATCGCGAAAGCACATCCTAGAAGATATGGCACTCTCGGAGTGAAAATGACGTACTTGACCTCTCAGAGGTCTTGTACAATCCCTTTGACATTGCTCAATGCATACATGTATAAAAAGTAGTGCGAAATTAAAACTTCTCACACAAAATATCTTATAACATCTTTCATATTAACAATCATAGAAAACACTAAGTCTTGACATATGTAAATCTTAGAATCAAGAATACTTGGGACACGACCCATACAATACAAAATATAACAATCTAATATCTATTACAATACTTTGAAAGAAGAAAGTTTAAAGACGATTATGCCCTCAAGTCAAGTGACGATGTACTTCAACTTAGCTTAAACGATAACTAGATTCCAAGCTTTCCTTTAAGAAGCTTCAAACCATCCACCTACACCTTTAGATTTAACAGAATGTATGGAATTAGTACAAACACTTGTACTTAGTATAACATAATGCATAAAATCATGAAAATGGACTTTTATTAGAAACATGCTCTTTTTGATTAAAAATCATATAATAAGCATAGGAATCACGTTTAACACCATAGAAACACATAAGATATCACATAAGCATTTTATCACTTTTAAAAGAACATTACAATAAAAGAAGTCACTTTACAGTGAATTTAATCCAACATTACAGTGAACTAATTTAACATAAAACCCTCTCTCTATGATTCACTTAAGTAAGACAAAAAAAGAGACCGCCCATACACCCTCTCTTGGAACACCTAAAGGATCCTTAAGACTACTTATATTGAGATAATGTCACGACCCAAAACCGAGCCGCGACTGGCACCCACACTTACCCTCCTATGTGAGCGAACCAACCAATCTAACCCCTAACATTTCAATATAATATCAACAGAAAGTAATGCAGAAGACTTAAACTCATTAATAAAACAATTCAAAACTATTATTATTATCCCCAAAATCTGGAAGTCATCATCACAAGAACATCTATCCTCAAATTACTAAACTAACAATATCTAAGAAAACAAAATAAATAGAAAGCTAGTCCATGCCGGAAGTTCAAGGCATCAAGAATTGAAGAAGAAGACCCAGTCCAAGCTAGACGCATTAGCTCACCCTGAATTTCCGACGTAGTGAAGACTGGCTAGAATTTCTGCTGAGTTGAAGTTGACGGAACGTTTGCTGCATCCCACAAATAACAAAGAAAGAAACAAGTAGGGGTCAGTACAACCACAGTACTGAGTAGATATCATCGGCCAACTCAAAATAGAAGATAAATATATCAAGTAATATTATAAAACAATAACTATGATGCTACATGTAGCAACAACAAGTACTATATCATTAACAATTTCCACTAAGTTCACACATGAGGACTCAAGCCTCAATACCATACTCATTTGGGAATTGGGTTCATTAGATTGAGTATATTCATTATCTTTCAAGATTCATTATCTTTCTTCCCCTTGTGTCGCTATGTGACACTCCACTCCATATACTATCCTGGTGTCGGAACGTGACACTCGATCCATATTCTATCCTGGTGTCGGAACGTGACACTCCGATCCTCATTCTATCTTGGTACCGGAACGTGGCACCCGATCCTCTATTTCTATCCTGGTAGCGGAACGTGGCACCCGATCCTCTATTTCTATCCTGGTACCGGAACGTGGCACCCGATCCCCTAATTCATCAAGACTTCTTTTATACTAAGGCATAATCAATCTCATTATATAATATATCAAGCCTTATTTTATACTAAGGCATCATCCATCTCATTATATAATATATCAAGCCTTCTTTTTTACTAAGGCATCATCATTAACAAGTGAATTAGGGTTTCTTTCAAGATTTAGGATTCAATAGCTTCATCATGCTTAGTTTATCACAATTTCATAATCACAAACATGCAAGCATACAATTAAGCACATAGCAGGGTTTACAATACTATCAATACGTATCATTCACTATTAAGAGTTCACTATGAATATCGTAAAAACCATAACCTACCTCCACCGAAATATTGGAATCAACAAGCAATTTCCCAAGCTTTGATATTCCCTCTGCCTCTTGATCGATCAATTTCTCTCCCTCTTTGTTCTTTCTATTTTCTTTATTCCAACCCTCTTTCTTTTACCCTAATTAACATATAATTAAGTGTAAAAGATGACAATAATACCCCACTAATTAATCCAAAGTTACCTCTTATATCCCTCAAGAATTTGAGTTATTAATATAAACCCACGAAATCTATAATTAAGGAAAGAATAGTCCAAAGCGTCCCTTAAAACTTAACCTGAAATCCGACTCCAACTGGGATTACGCAACCTGTGACGGCCCGTCGTGCCTGCGACGGTCCGTCACGCAGGTCGTCGTAAGGGCCAGGACTCTATTTTTCACCAAGGATACTGTGACGGTCCGTCACACCTGTGACGGTCCGTCCTGCAAGTCCGTTACGAAGTTCAGAGAGTCGATTTTCAGTACCCAATTTCAGAATTCCTAAGTATATTGAAACGAGACCCTGCGACGGTCCGTCGTGCCTGTGACGGTCCGTCGTGGGGTTCGTTGCCTCAGCCAATTTTCCAGAAATAAAATCTGCTGCTCAAAACGACTAAACAGGTCGTTACAGATAAATACACTTAAAATACACCAAAACACATAACATGAGATCCTCCTACCAAATGTAATTCTAAGGTTCACTTGAGTAAGCTGTAAAGAGACCGACCATAAAATCCTTTCACGCACACACCTAAGATATCTTTTAGACTACCTAAGATAGAATCACTCCCTTTTCATAAAATAACATATATAGATATGAGTTTCTCCACCCAAAGGCTATCAAAAGACTTACATAAGTAAATCAATAAGAGAAAGCTCATACACCCCCTCCAAGATTACCTAAATAATCCATAAGACTACCTAGTTTAGATCAAGCCTACGGTATCAAAAAAATTTCCTATATAGAGTCAATCTTAATATTTACCTAGGTAAGACATGAAGTTACCATTTCTAGTCCCCGTAACACCATAACTGGAAAACCCTTTACTACTCTAGGTAAGTACTTATTCATTTACATACTTTTCAACTTATGTCATTATCTTCATTAGTTGACTTAGGACACATTCATCATATCAATACATTCAAGTAATGGTCTTGGATAAGACCTAGGGACTTACTCGCTAACATCTTCAAAGCCTATTTTGCAATGTCTAGACATCGTCTCATACCACCAGCTAAACTTCATAGACCTTCTCCAATACTAGTGGGTATCCCATATGATGAGAATATGAAATACCCGACATAGACCATGTTATGTAAGCATGGAATCCGTAGTTGTAACATACTTCGATGGAGGGTGTTCTACTTGCCAATGCTAGAACTTTGACAAATCCCATGTAGGCACGTTAAGGAATATGAAGGGTTTCTTTGTATTCTAACCTCATCCTAAACTGGATCTACTTCCCAAGCCATACTCACTCAGTGCTAGCCTTTGTTCTCATTGAATAATTCACATAAAGGATTATATGAAGATTTTCCATATCTAGTTCACAACCCAACCACATTCACCTTACCAAAGAGGTCCCCTATGGTTGTCTTGCAATGGTCAAAAGGATAGCTTAATGACTTTCCTAATGATGATTTCTTATCATTCCAGCTAATTTATCCCTAAGTCCATCATTCACACAAGAAGGATACCATTACCACTTTCGACTTTAAGAATATCATAACCTTACAACAAGGTTGAAGGCTCCACATAAAAGACCTCCTTAATAACATTCAAGGTCACATGTTATTCATGCATACAAGACTAAGAGGCTTTATCATCCTTAGTGAAGAAGTCATATTCTCATTATATATGTAGCAGGTAAGGGACACAAGTCTACCAAAACAAGACAATACATACTTCACATATAACATATCATTCTAAAAGCACATAGGCATAACATAAATCATATTTTTGTTCACCCTATAAACTAATACAATATCATGAATATAACTATTATAAGACTCATATAGTCAATTAGGATGAATCATGAATCATCTCTAAGACTACATACATAAGGACATAGTCATAGTCTAACATGATTACCTTATGTCAATAAAAGAAACACATACTTTCACATTACTCTAAAGTAGATAGATATGATCATTCTTCACATAAATCAACTACAAAAATCATAGTAATATATCATGTAATGTCGACAAGGCCATGATCATCATACATCATAAAGTAATGCCGACGAGGCCACATAATTCACAAGTAAAGCACAAAGCACTGCCACCATAAGTGGACCATACAAATGACCACATTAATTTGCACAATACAAAGATAATTAGGTAAGCGTACCCGCAATCCATTCTCACCACTTCCATCCATAGCTAAATCATCCAACACAATACCTTAAGGCCCTTTTACATGGCCATGATCATCAATTAAATACAAAAATCATAATACTCAATTATTATACATAAATTCAATATATATTTATCAATATATTACATACTATAGATCAATATATTACAATTCTTACATCATTTAATAACACATGGAAAACTACACTAGAATTCATAAGCATTGAGACATGATCATAACACCCATAATATAGACAATATAGAGAGTTTAGACTTTGCATGGGTTCATGAAGGTTTTAAGTTGAGATCATCTAATTAACAAAAATTCAATCAATATTTAATGATTCAAAATCTAAAATGCAAGAACCGTGAAAGCTTTGCAAATCTCATTGAAAATTGGATCATTGAATAAAAGAGTTCTAATATTGTAACGACCTGTTTAGTCGTTTTGAGCAGCAGATTTTATTTCTGGAAAACTGGCTGAAACGACGGACCCCATGATGGACCGTCATGGGCACGACGGACCGTCGCAGGGTCTGGTTTCAATATACTTAGAAATTCTGAAATTGGGTACTGAAAATCGACTCTCTGAACTTCGTGACGGACTTGTAGGACGGACCGTCACAGGTGTGACGGACCGTCACAGACCCTTGGTGGAAATTTGGGTCTCTGAACCTTGCGACGACCTGCAGGACGGACCGTCGCAAGCACGACGGCCCGTCACAGGTTGCGTAGTCCCAGTCTGGGTCGGATTTCTTTACACGTTCTAAGGGACATTTTGGACTATTCCTACTTAATTATAAAGTTAGAGGGTTAAGGATTATAAGTCTAATTACTTTGGGGTTAAAAGAGGTAACCTTAAGTTAATTAGTGGGTTATTAATGCCATCTTTCAAACTTAATTATATACTAATTAGGGTAAAAGAAAGAGGGTTTGAATAAGAAAATAGAAAGAACAAAGAGAGAGGGAGAGAATCGAACGAGGGAGAAGGAGAAACGCAGCTTGGAGAAATTTGCTTGCTTGAATTCAATTCTTCGGTGGAGGTAGGTTATGGTTTCTCTTACGATATTCGTAGTAAAACTCTTAATAGCAAATGATATATATTGATAATATTGTAAACCCTACTATGTTCTTGATTTGTATGCTTGCATGAATGTGATTATATAATTGTGATTATATTAAGCATGATGAAGTTATTGAATCCCAAATCTTGATAAAAACCTAATCTCTTGTTAATGATGAGGCCTTGGAATAAAAGAAGGCGTGAGGAACTAAAGTAATGAGATTAATGATGCCTTGGTAAGAAAGAAGGCTCGATGAATTGATAGAAAGAGATTAGGGGATCGGAGTGTCACATTCCGACACATAGAATTAAGGGATCGGGTGTCACGAACCGACACGTAGTATTAGGGGGACCGGGTGTCACGAACCGACACGTAGATTTAGGGGATCGGAGTGTCACGTTCCGACACATAGTAGTAGGGGATCGGAGTGTCACGTACCGATACAAGAGGATTAAAGATGTATGAGGGAGCGGAGTGTCACGTACCGACATAAGAGAAATAAAGATAATGAATCTTGAAAGATGTTAATATACTCAATCTAATGAATATAATTCCCAAATGAGTATGGTATTGAGGCTTGAGTCCTCATGTGTGAACTTGACAGTAATTGTTGTTGCTACATGTTGAGTATCATAGTTGATTTTATAATATTACTTGATATTTATTGTCTTCTATTTTGAGTTGGCCGATGATATCTACTCAGTACCCGTGTTTTGTACTGACCCCTACTTTTATGTTTTCTTCTTTGTTATTTGTGGAGTGCAGCAAACGTGCCGTCATCTTCGACTCAACAGTAACTCTAGCCAGTCTTCATTACTCCGGATATCAGGGTGAGCTAATGCTTCTAGCTTGGACTGGATCTTCTTCTTCAAGTCTTGATGCCTTGAGCTTTCGGCATGGACTAGCTTTTACTTGTTTTAGCTTTTAGAATACTCTTAGTTTAGTCATTTGATTATAGATGTTCTTGTGGTGATGACTTCCAGATTTTGGGGAATAATAGATGTTGAATTTTTAATAGTTATTGAATTGGTTTTTTGTCACGACCCAAATCGGGGACGCGACTGGCACCCACATTTACCCTCCTATGTGAGCGAACCAACCCATCTAAATCTTAACATTTCAATATAATATCAACAGAAATAATGCGGAAGACTTAATCTCATAATAAACAACTCAACTATTATTAATATTCCCAAAATCTGGAAGTCATCATCACAAGAACATCTATCTCAAATTTCTAAACTAAAACTTTCTAAGAACAAAATACTAAAAAGCTAGTCCATGCCGGAAGTTCAAGGCATCAAGACTTGAAGAAGGAGACCCAGTCCAAGCTAGACGCATTAGCTCACCCTGAATTTCCGATGGAGTGAAGACTGGCTTGATCTACTGCTGAGTCGAAGTTGACGGAACGTTTGCTGCATAACACAAATAACAAGGGGAAAACATAAAAGTAGGGGGTCAGTACAACCACACGTACTGAGTAGATATCATTGGTTAACTCAAAATAGGCGATAATACATATCAAGTAATATTATAAATCAACTATAAACTCAACATGTAACAACAAGTATTATAATCGTCAATAAATACCATCAAGTTCATCCATGAGGACTCAAGCCTCAATACCATACTCATTTGGGAATTAAGTTCATTATGTTGAGTATATTAACATCTTTCAAGATTCATTATCTTTCTTCCTCTTGTGTCGGTACGTGACACTCCGATCCCCTACCACTATGTGTCGGAACGTGACACTCCGATCCCCTATATGTGTCGGAACGTGACACTCCGATCCCCTATATGTGTCGTAACGTGACACTCCGATCCCCTATATGTGTCGGTACGTGACACTCCGATCCCCTATATCTACGTGTCGGTTCGTGACACCCGTCCCACTAATACTATGTGTCGGAACGTGACACTCCGATCCACTAATACTATGTGTCGGAACGTGACACTCCGATCCACTAAATTCATTCTATCCGTTCATCAAGCCTTCTCTATACCAAGGCATCATCAATCCCATTACTTTAATTCGTCAAGCCTTCTTTTATACCAAGGCATCATCATTAATATCATAGATTAAGTTTCTTTCAAGATTTTGGATTCAATGGTTTTCATCATGCTTGTTTTATCAAAATCACATAATCATGTTCATGCAAGCATACAATTAAGCATATAGACAGGTTTACAATATCATCAACACATATTATTCACTATTAAGAGTTCACTACGAGTATCGTAATATAAACCATAACCTACCTCCACCGAAGAATTGAATCAACAAGCTATCTTCTCAAAATCCTTGCTATCCTCTTCGTTTCTCTCTCTCTACTCGTTCGTTTCTCCTCTCTTTCTGTTCTTTTCTTTTGTTTTGTTTTATTCAAACCCTCCTTCTTTTTACCCTAATTAAAAGTATAATTAAGTGTAGAGGAGGACAATAAAACCCCTTTAATTTACTTAAGGTTACCCCTTTTAACCCCTAAGTAATTAGACTTATTAATGTTAACCCTCAATCTTTATAATTAAAGAAAGAATAGTCAAAAACGACCCTTAAAACATGTGGAGAAATCCTAAACTGCCTGGGATTGGGCAATCTGTGACGGGCCGTCGTGCCTGCGACGGTCCATCACGCAGGTCGTCATAGCCTCCAAAAATTCCATCGTCACCACGGACTCTGTGACGGTCCGTCACACATGTGACGGTCCGTCCTGCACGTCCGTCATGGCGGTCAGAAACTCGTTTCTTGTACCAAATTCTCAAAAGTTGAAGTGTTTTGCAACGGGGGCTCACGACGGTCCGTCGTGGCTGTGACGGAACGTCCTGCAGGTCCGTCACGATTTACAGAGAGTCGATTTTCAGTACCCAATTTCAGAATTCTAAGTATGTTGCAACGATACACCCTCGACGGGCCGTTGTGCCTACGACGGTCCGTCGTGGTGTCCGTAGTATGGCCCAGTTTTTCCCAGAATAAAATCTGCTGCTCAAACGACTAAACAGGTCGTTACAATAGATACCAATTTACCCATCGTTCGTCCCCGAACGATCAAAAGAAGAAAAACAATGGCGAAAAGGAGTACCTGAATCTGTAAACAGATGTGGGTATTTTTCTTGCATATCTGCCTCCTTCTCCCAAGTAGCTTCTTCAACCGGTCGATTCTTCCATTGAACTTTGATGGATGCAATCTCTCTCGACCTCAACTTGCGAACTTCTCTATCTAATATAGTAATCGGTTCCTCTTCATAAGTCAAGTTCTCATCCAACAAAACTGAATCCCAACGGATAATGTAGTTTCCATCTCCGTGGTATCTCTTCAACATGGATACATGAAATACCGGATGCACTCCGGACAGCCCTGGGGGTAAGGCTAATTCATAAGCCACCTCCCCTATTCTCTTAAGTACCTCGAATGGTCCAATATACCTTGGACTTAGCTTACCTCTTTTTCCAAACCGCATCACCCCTTTCATGGGCGAAACCTTCAACAAGACTTGTTCACCTTCCATGAACTCCAAGTCTCTAACCTTTCGGTCTGCATACTCCTTTTGTCTACTTTGAGCCACTAAAAGCTTTTCTTGAATAGCTTTCACCTTCTCCATAGAATCTCTTAACAGATCAGTCCCCCAAGGTCTAACTTCAAATGCATCAAACCACCCAATGGGAGATCTACACCTCCTCCCATACAATGCTTCAAATGGGGCCATGTCGATACTGAGTGATAGCTATTATTGTATGAAAACTCGCCAACGGTAAGAAGCTATCCCAATGGCCACCAAACTCTATCACACATGCACGAAGCATATCCTCCAACACTTGAATCGTTCGCTCAGACTGACCATCGGTCTGAGGGTGAAATGCAGTGCTAAGGTCCAACCTAGTACCTAATTCAGCATGTAATGTCCTCCAAAACTTAGAAGTAAACTGCGTACCTCTATCTGATATGATTGAGAGTGGAACTCCATGCAACCGAACGATCTCTGAGATGTAGATCTTGGCTAACTTCTCTGCATTGTAGGTCACCTTGACAGGAATGAAGTGAGCAGACTTAGTCAACCTATCAACGATCACCCAAATGGAGTCATACTTACCCAAGGTCTTTGGAAGACCAACCACAAAGTCCATTGCGATTCTCTCCCACTTCCATTCAGGAATGGGCATTCTCTGAAGTGTTCCTCCGGGCCTTTGGTGTTCATACTTTACTTGTTGACAATTTGGACATTTGGCCACAAACTCAGCAATATCTCGCTTCATTCTACTCCACCAGAAGTGTTGCTTTAGGTCGCGGTACATCTTGGTTGCACCAGGATGTATAGAATATCCGGAACTATGAGCTTCTGTAAGGATAGTGGTGATCAAATCATCGATGCGGGGTACGCATACTCTTCCCTTAATCCTCAAAATACCTTCCCCATCGATTATTGCTTCCTTAGCCTCTCCTTGCAACACTTTATCTCGAATTCGCCTTAGTTTCTCATCATCAAACTGTTTCCCCTTAATCTGATCAAGAAAAGAAGATTTTGCCTCTACACAAGCTAACAATCCTCCCTTCTCGTTTATTTCTAACCTCATGAGGTCATTAGCCAAAATCTGCACTTCTCTAGCCAATGGGCGTCTAGAAGCTTGCAAATGAGCTAGACTTCCCATGCTTCCGGCCTTCCTACTCAAAGCATCTGCCACAACATTTGCTTTTCCCGGATGATACAAGATAGTGATGTCGTAGTCCTTCAGTAGTTCCATCCATCTCCTCTGTCTCAAGTTCAAGTCTTTCTGAGTGAATACATACTGTAGGCTACGATGGTCCGTGTAGACTTCACACTTAACCCCATACAAGTAGTGTCTCCATTGCTTTAGTGCAAATACTACCGCGGCCAATTCCAAATCATGAGTTGGATAGTTACGTTCATGCACTTTTAATTGTCTTGAAGCATAAGCGATCACGTTCTTCTCTTGCATTAGCACTGCACCCAAACCCGAATAGGATGCATCACAATAGACAATGAAGTTCTTACCCTCTACCGGCAAGGTAAGGATAGGCGCGGTAGTCAACAAAGTCTTAAGCTTCTGAAAGCTTTCCTCACATTCATCTGACCATACAAATGGAACATTCTGCTTAGTCAAGTTCGTCAATTGGGAAGCAATGGAAGAGAATCCCTTGACGAATCGGCGGTAGTAGCTAGCTAACCCCACAAAACTCCGTATTTCTGACACATTAGTGGGTCTTACCCAATTTTTCACTGTTTCAATCTTAGAAGAATCTACCATCACTCCATCCTTAGAAACCACGTGCCCCAAGAAGGACACTGAATCTAGCCAAAACTCACACTTGGAGAATTTCGCATAAAGCTTTTTCTTTCTCAACAACTCTAACACCATTTTCAAATGCTCCTCATGTTCTTTCTTACTTTTGGAGTATATCAGTATATCATCAATAAACACAATCACAAAGAGGTCCAAGTATGGCTTGAAAATCCCGTTCATCAAGCTCATGAAGGCAGCAGGGGCATTCGTAAGACCAAACGACATTACCACAAATTCATAATGTCCATACCTAGTTCGAAAAGCAGTCTTTGGCACATCCGTTGCTCGTATTTTCAATTGGTGATAACCGGATCTCAAGTCAATTTTTGAGAAGACACAAGCACCTTGTAACTGATCGAACAAGTCATCAATGCGAGGAATGGGGTACTTGTTCTTAATAGTTACTTTGTTCAACTGTCGGTAATCTATGCACATTTGGAAACTCCCATCCTTCTTCTTCACAAATAGCACCGGAGCACCCCAAGGAGATGCACTTGGTCTAATGAAGCCTTTGCTCAACAACTCTTGAAGTTGTGCCTTTAACTCTCTTAACTCGGCGGGAGCCATTCTATACGGGGTATAGAAATGGGGCGAGTACCGGGTTCCAAATCAATGCAGAAGTCTATATCCCTATCTGGTGGCATACCGGGAAGATCTGCAGGGAACACATCCAAAAACTCACAGACCACTGAAACCGACTCGATCGAAGGTACTTGGGTAGTGTCATCCTTGAGATGTGCCAAGAAAGCTAGACAACCCTTACTAACCATCTTCTGAGCACGAATAAAGGAGATGATACGCACCGGATTGGGAGTGTAGTCACCCTCCCACACTAACGGATCTGCCCCAGGCTTGGCTAACGTTACCGTTTTAGCATTACAATCCAAAATCGCAAAGTTTGGAGAAAGCCAAGTCATATCCAGAATTACATCAAAGTCACCCATTTCTAAAATAACCAAATCTACATAAGTGTTGCTCCCCACAAAATTCACCAAACAAGACCTATACACTTTTTCGACTATCACAGACTCACCCACCGGAGTAGAAACACGAATAGGCACGTCAAGTGATTCACAATGCAAATTTAGACCATTAGCAAATGAGGAAGATACATAAGAAAATGTGGATCCAGGATCAAATAATACAGATGCCATGCAATCACAAACCAAGAGATTACGTGTGATAACAGCATCAGACGCCTCCGCTTCAGACCTCCCAGGGAAAGCATAACAATGGGCCCCATTATTTGTCTGTCCGTTGCCCCTACCATGTTGTGTAGTAGTGGCTCCGTTTTGCCCATCACCTCTCACGCCGTTTTGGTGACCGCCATTACCTCGACCACCACGTCCTCCAGAAAAACGGCCTCTACCATGACCACCCCTACCTCTAGCTAGTGGGGCTCTGTAACTCTGTTTTGGACAATTCCTCCTAATATGTCCAATCTCCCCACATCCATAGCACTCTCTGGATCGGGCATAGGTCTCTCGGAGTAGTGTTGACCGTTCTGAGGTGGACCCCCAACTACAGTCTGTAGTGAAGACTGAATTGGTCGAACTGAGTGACCTCCGGAGTTCTGTCCTCTAGAGTAGGAACCATTAAACTCTCCTCCCCTTCGAAACCTCTTTGATGTCGATGTCGTGGTGAAGTCATCTGGCTTCACTCCTTCCACCTCTATCACAAAGTCTACCACCTCTTGGAAGGATGTTGCCGTTGCCGCTACCTGTAAGGCTGAAATCCGCAATTCTGACCTCAACCCCTTCACAAAACGGCGGATCCGTTCTTGTGGACTGAAACAGAGTTGGGTGGCATATCTGGATAGTGCGCGAAATTTAGCCTCGTATGCATTAACCGTCATTCTACCCTGTTCAAGACTCAAAAACTCATCCCTCTTCCTATCCCTCAAAGTGCGGGGGATATACTTTTCCATGAACAAACTAGAGAATGATTCCCAAGTCATAGGTGGTGCCTCCGTTGGTTGACACTCAACATGTGAACGCCACCACATTTTGGCGTTCCCTTGGAACTGATAGCTCACGAACTCGACACCAAACCTCTCTACTATCCCCATCTTGTGTAGTAGCTCATGACAATCAACCAGAAAATCATAAGCATCCTCAGATTCTGCACCCTTGAAGACTGGGGGTTTCAATTTCAAGAACTTACTGAAAAGTTCATGTTGATCGTTTGTCATAATAGGCCCAGTAGTCAGACGTGGAAAGGTGCCTATCCCAATGTTGCATCCATGCGGGGAGCCATAGTAGCCGCATGTCGTATCTCTGAAACCGGAGGTGTTGGTGCAGAAACCACTGGAGGTGCTTGACCCTGATCAGACAACCCGCTAAGATAAGCAAGTACTTGGTTGATCATCTCTGGGGTAGGTTGGGGTGGCATTTCCTCATTCTGCCCTTGTTCATTCTCCCCTTCTTCACCCTCTCTTATCACCTCTTCAGTCGGTGGAGGAGTCACCGCCCTAGTATCAGATGGGCTAGGGGCTCGTCCTCTTCCTCTAGAGGACGTCCTCCCACGACCTCTTCCACGGCCTCTTGCCGCTGTTCCTCCTCGAGCCACAGCCCCAGTGGCTGGCTCAGTAGTTTCATGTCTTTCCGTTGTCGCTGCTGGTGCGATCGTTGCTCTAGTTCTAACCATCTGCAAAATAGAGTGAAGATGGTCAGATACCAATTTGTATCACCTAGATACCAATTGGACTCAAGTAGTAGCACGAAAGAAAGAATGAAAGAATGGAATTTTCCTAAAGTCTTATAGCCTCTCAAAGAAAAGTAAAGGCGTCCCCCTACCGTTCTTTAAGACTCTACTAGACCTGTTCTTGTGTGATGAGACCAATGAACCTAATGCTCTGATACCAAGTCTGTCACGACCCAAATCGGGGACGCGACTGGCACCCACATTTACCCTCCTATGTGAGCGAACCAACCCATCTAAATCTTAACATTTCAATATAATATCAACAGAATAATGCGGAAGACTTAATCTCATAATAAACAACTCAACTATTATTAATATTCCCAAAATCTGGAAGTCATCATCACAAGAACATCTATCTCAAATTTCTAAACTAAAAATGTCTAAGAACAAAATACTAAAAAGCTAGTCCATGCCGGAAGTTCAAGGCATCAAGACTTGAAGAAGGAAACCCAGTCCAAGCTAGACGCATTAGCTCACCCTGAATTTCCGATGGAGTGAAGACTGGCTTGATCTACTGCTGAGTCGAAGTTGACGGAACGTTTGCTGCATAACACAAATAACAAGGGGAAAACATAAAAGTAGGGGGTCAGTACAACCATCACGTGAGTAGATATCATCGGTTAACTCAAAATAGGCGATAATACATATCAAGTAATATTATAAATCAACTATAACTCAACATGTAGCAACAAGTATTATAATCGTCAATAAATACCATCAAGTTCATCCATGAGGACTCAAGCCTCAATACCATACTCATTTGGGAATTAAGTTCATTATGTTGAGTATATTAACATCTTTCAAGATTCATTATCTTTCTTCCTCTTGTGTCGGTACGTGACACTCCGATCCCCTACCACTATGTGTCGGAACGTGACACTCCGATCCCCTATATGTGTCGGAACGTGACACTCCGATCCCCTATATGTGTCGGAACGTGACACTCCGATCCCCTATATGTGTCGGAACGTGACACTCCGATCCCCTATATGTGTCGGTACGTGACACTCCGATCCCCTATATCTACGTGTCGGTTCGTGACACCCGTCCCACTAATACTATGTGTCGGAACGTGACACTCCGATCCCTAATACTATGTGTCGGAACGTGACACTCCGATCCACTAAATTCATTCTATCCGTTCATCAAGCCTTCTCTATACCAAGGCATCATCAATCCCATTACTTTAATTCGTCAAGCCTTCTTTTATACCAAGGCATCATCATTAATATCATAGATTAAAGTTCTTTCAAGATTTGGGATTCAATGGTTTTCATCATGCTTGTTTTATCAAAATCACATAATCATGTTCATGCAAGCATACAATTAAGCATATAGACAGGTTTACAATATCATCAACACATATTATTCACTATTAAGAGTTCACTACGAGTATCGTAATATAAACCATAACCTACCTCCACCGAAGAATTGAATCAACAAGCTATCTTCTCAAAATCCTTGCTATCCTCTTCGTTTCTCTCTCTCTACTCGTTCGTTTCTCCTCTCTTTCTGTTCTTTTCTTTTATTTTGTTTTATTCAAACCCTCCTTCTTTTACCCTAATTAAAAGTATAATTAAGTGTAGAGGAGGACAATAAAACCCCTTTAATTTACTTAAGGTTACCCCTTTTAACCCCTAAGTAATTAGACTTATTAATGTTAACCCTCAATCTTTATAATTAAAGAAAGAATAGTCAAAAACGACCCTTAAAACGTGTGGAGAAATCCTAAACTGCCTGGGATTGCGCATCTGTGACGGGCCGTCGTGCCTGCGACGGTCCGTCACGCAGGTCGTCATAGCCTCCCTCCAAAAATTCATCGTCACCACGGACACTGTGACGGTCCGTCACACATGTGACGGTCCGTCCTGCACGTCCGTCATGGCGGTCAGAAACTCGTTTCTTGTACCAAATTCTCAAAAGTTGAAGTGTTTTGCAACGGGGGCTCACGACGGTCCGTCGTGGCTGTGACGGAACGTCCTGCAGGTCCGTCACGATTTACAGAGAGTCGATTTTCAGTACCCAATTTCAGAATTCTAAGTATGTTGCAACGATACACCCTCGACGGGCCGTCGTGCCTACGACGTACCGTCGTGGTGTCCGTAGTATGGCCCAGTTTTTCCCAGAATAAAATCTGCTGCTCAAACGACTAAACAGGTCGTTACATTTTTATTAATGAGTTAAGTCTTCCGCATTACTTTTTGTTGATATTATATTGAAATGATAAGGGTTAGATTGGTTGGTTCTCTCACATAGGAGGGTAAGTGTGGGTGCCAGTCGCGGCTCAATTTTTGGGTCGTGACAAACTTGGTATCAGAGCGTTAGGTTCGTTGGTCTCATCACACAAGAACGAGTCTAGTAGAGTCTTAAGGAACGGTAGGAGGACGCCTTTACTTTTCTTTGGGAGGCTATAAGACTTTAGGAAAATTCCACTCTTTCTTTCTTCTTTCGTGCTATTACTTGAATCCAATTGGTATCTAGGTGATACAAATTGGTATCTGACCATCTTTACACTTTTCGCAGATAGTTAGAACTAGAGCAACGACTGCACCAACACCGGCCAGAAAAGAAAGATCTGAGCCAGCCACTGGGGCTGTGGCTCGAGGAAGAACAGTGGCAAGAGGCCGTGGTAGAGGTCGTGGGAGGACGTCCTCTAGAGGAAGAGGACAAGTGCCTAGCCCATCTGATGCTAGGGCGGTGACTCCTCCACCGACTGAGGAAGTAGTAAGAGAGGGGGAGGATGGGGAGAATGAACAAGTGCAGAATGAGGAAATGCCACCCCAACCTACCCCAGAGATGATTAATCAGGTTCTGGCTTATCTTAGCGGGTTATCTGATCAGGGCCAGACACCCCCAGTGTTTTTTGCACCAGCACCTAAGGTTCCGGAGGTACAACATGCGGCTACTATGGCTCACCGCATGGATGCCTCATTGGAGATAGGCACGTTTCCTCGTCTGACTACGGGGCCCATAATGACCAATGATCAGCATGAACTTTTCAGTAAGTTCTTGAAATTGAAACCTCCAGTCTTCAAAGGTGCTGAATCTGAGGATGCTTACGATTTTCTGGTTGACTGTCATGAGCTACTACACAAAATGGGTATAGTAGAACGGTTTGGTGTTGAGTTCGTGAGTTATTAGTTTCAAGGGAACGCCAAAATGTGGTGGCGGTCACATGTTGAGTGTCAACCAACAGAGGCACCACCTATGACTTGGGCCTCATTCTCTAGCTTGTTTATGGAAAAGTACATCCCACGGACTTTGAGGGATAGGAAAAGAGATGAATTCTTGAGCCTAGAGCAAGGTAGGATGTCGGTTAATGCATATGAGGCTAAGTTTCGTGCTTTATCAAGGTATGTCACTCAACTATGTTTCAGTCCACAAGAGCGGATTCGCCGGTTTGTGAAGGGGTTGAGATCAGAGTTGCGGATTTCGGCCTTACAGGTAGCGGCTACGGCAAAATCCTTCCAAAAAGTGATAGACTTTGTTATAGAGGTGGAAGGAGTGAAGCCCGATGACTTCACCTCGACATCGACATCTAAAAGGTTTCGAAAGGGAGGTGAGTTTAATGGTTCTTACTTGAGAGGACAGGGCTCCGGAGGTTACTCAGTCCGACCAATTCAGTCTTTACTACAGACTGTAGTTGGGGGTCCACCTCAGACCGGTCAACACTTCTCTGAGAGACCTCTACTTGACTCTAGAGAGTGTTATGGATGTGGGGAGACTGGACATATTAGGAGAAATTGTCCCAAACAGAGTTATAGACCCCCAATAGCTAGAGGTAGAGGTGGTCAGGGTAGAGGCCGTTATTCTGGAAGACGTGGTGGTCGAGGTAATGGTGGTCACCAAAACGGCAGAGGTGATGGGCAAACTGGAGCCACTACATCACAACATGGTAGGGGCAACAGACAAGCAAACAAAAGGGCCCATTGTTATGCTTTCCCTGGGAGATCGGAGCCGGAGACATCTGAGGCTGTCATCACAGGTAATCTTCTGGTTTGTGATTGCATGGCTTCTGTATTGTTTGATCCCGGATCCACATTTTCTTATGTATCTTCCTCATTTGCTAATGGTCTAAATTTACATTGTGAATTACTTGATATGCCTATTCGAGTTTCTACTCCGGTGGGTGAGTCTGTGGTAGTTGAAAAGGTATATAGGTCTTGTTTGGTGAACTTTGTGGGAAGCAACACTTATGTAGATTTGGTTATCTTAGAAATGGTTGATTTTGATGTAATTCTGGGTATGACTTGGCTTTCTCCGCAATTTGCGATCTTGGATTGTAATGCTAAAACGGTGACGTTAGCCAAGCCTGGGACAGATCCGTTAGTGTGGGAGGGTGACTACACTTCCAATCCAGTGCGTATCATCTCCTTTCTTCGTGCTAAGAAGATGGTTAGTAAAGGGTGTTTAGCTTTCTTGGCCCATCTCAAGGATGACACTACCCAAGTACCTTTGATTGAGTCGGTTTCGGTGGTCCGTGAGTTTTTGGATGTGTTCCCCGCAGATCTTCCTGGTATGCCACCGGATAGGGATATTTACTTCTGTATCGAGCTTGAACCGGGCACTCGCCCCATTTCTATACCCCCTTACAGAATGGCTCCCGCGGAGTTAAGAGAGTTAAAGGCTCAACTTCAAGAGTTGTTGAGCAAAGGCTTCATTAGACCAAGTGCATCTCCTTGGGGTGCTCCGGTTTTGTTTGTGAAGAAGAAGGATGGGAGTTTTCGGATGTGCATAGACTACCGGCAGTTGAACAAGGTAACTATTAAGAACAAGTATCCTCTTCCTCGCATTTATGACTTGTTCGATCAGTTACAAGGTGATTGCGTCTTCTCTATGATTGACTTGAGATCCGGTTGTCATCAATTGAAAATACGGGCAACGGATGTGCCAAAGACTGCTTTTCAAACCAGGTATGGGCATTAAGAATTTGTAGTGATGTCTTTTGGTCTTACGAATGCCCCTGCTGCGTTCATGAGTTTGATGAACGGGATTTTTAAGCCATATTTGGATCTCTTTGTGATCGTATTTATTGATGATATACTGATATACTCTAAAAGTAAGGAGGAACATGAGGAGCATTTGAGAATGGTATTGGAAATGTTGAGGGAGAAAAAGCTTTATGCCAAGTTCTCTAAGTGTGAGTTATGGCTAGATGCAGTGTCCTTCTTGGGGCACGTGGTTTCTAAGGAGGGAGTGATGGTAGATCCTTCTAAGATTGAGACAGTGAAGAATTGGGTAAGACCTACTAATGTGTCAGAAATAAGGAGCTTTGTTGGGTTAGCTAGCTACTACCGCCGATTTGTCAAGGGATTCTCTTCTATTGCTTCCCAACTGATGAACTTGACTAATCAAAATGTTCCATTTGTATGGTCGGATGAGTGTGAGGAAAGCTTTCAGAAGCTCAAGACTCTGTTGACTACTGCACCAATTCTCACCTTGCCAGTGGAAGGTAAGAATTTCATTGTCTATTGTGATGCATCCTATTCGGGTTTGGGTGCAGTGCTAATGCAAGAGAAGAATGTGATTGCTTATGCTTCAAGACAATTAAAAGTACATGAACGAAACTATCCAACTCATGATTTAGAATTGGCCGCGGTAGTGTTTGCATTAAAGCAATGGAGACACTATTTATATGGGGTTAAGTGTGAGGTCTATACGGATCATCGTAGCTTACAGTATGTCTTTACTGAGAAAGATTTGAACTTGAGACAGAGGAGATGGATGGAACTACTGAAGGACTACGACATAACTATTTTGTATCATCCGGGGAAGGCGAATGTTGTAGCAGATGCTTTAAGTAGAAAGGCGGGAAGCATGGGAAGTCTAGCTCACTTGCAAGCTTCTAGACGCCCATTGGCTAGAGAAGTTCAGATTTTGGCTAACGACCTTATGAGATTAGAAGTGAATGAGAAGGGAGGATTTTTAGCTTGGGTGGAGGCAAGATCTTCCTTCCTTGACAAGATTAAGGGAAAGCAGTTTAATGATGAAAAATTGATCCGGATTCGAGATAAAGTGTTGCAAGGGGAGGCTAAAGAAGCAACAATTGACGAGGAAGGTGTGTTGAGGAATAAGGGAAGGGTATGTGTACCCTGCGTCGATGATTTGATCAACATTATTCTGACAGAGGCTCATAGTTCAAGGTATTCTATACATCCGGGTGCAACCAAGATGTATCGTGACCTAAAACAACACTTTTGGTGGAGTAGAATGAAGCGCGATATTGTTGACTTCATTGCCAAATGTCGAAACTGTCAACAAGTAAAGTATGAACACTAGAGGCCCGGAGGAACACTTCAGAGAATGCCCATTCCCGAATGGAAGTGGGAGAGAATTGCAATGGATTTTGTGGTTGGTCTTCCAAGGACAATAGGTAAATATGACTCGATTTGGGTAATTGTTGATAGGTTAACTAAGTCTGCTCATTTCATTCCGGTCAACTGACTTACAATGCAGAGAAGTTAGCAAAAATCTATATTTCGGAGGTGGTTCGGTTACATGGAGTCCCACTCTCCATTATATCAGATAGAGGTACGCAGTTTACTTCTATGTTTTGGAAAACATTGCATGCTGAATTGGGTACTAGGTTAAACCTTAGCACTGCATTTCACCCTCAGACCGATGGTCAGTCTGAGCGAACGATTCAAGTGTTAGAGGATATGCTTCGTGCTTGTGTGATAGAATTTGGTGGTCATTGGGATAACTTCCTACCCTTAGCGGAGTTTTCATACAATAATAGTTATCACTCAAGCATTGATGGCCCCATTTGAAGCATGTATGGTAGGAGATGTAGGTCTCCCATTGGGTGGTTTGATGCATTTGAGGTTAGACCTTGGGGTACTGACCTTTTGAGGGATTCGATAGAGAAAGTGAAATCTATTCAAGAAAAGCTCCTAGCGGCGCAAAGTAGGCAAAAAGAATATGCAAGAAAAATACCCACATCTGTTTAAGGATGCAGGTACTCCTTCTCGCCCTTGTTTTTCTTCTTGTGATCGTTCGAGGACGAACGATGGGTAAATTGGTATCTATTGTAACCACCTGTTTAGTCGTTTTGAGTAGCAAATTTTATTTCTGGAAAACTGGCTGAAACGACGGACCCCATGATGGACCGTCATGGGCACAACGGACCGTCGCAGGGTCTCGTTTCAATATACTTAGAAATTCTGAAATTGGGTACTGAAAATCGACTCTCTGAACTTCATGACGGACTTGCAGGACGGACCGTCACAGGTGTGACGGACCGTCACAGACCCTTGGTGGAAATTTGGGTCTCTGAACCTTGCGACGACCTGCAGGACAGACCGTCGCAGGCACGACAGCCCATCAAAGGTTGCGTAGTCCCAGTTTGGGTCGGTTTTCTTTACACGTTTTAAGGGACGTTTTGGACTATTCCTACTTAATTATAAAGTTAGAAGGTTAAGGATTATAAGTCTAATTACTTGGGGGTTAAAAGAGGTAACCTTAAGTTAATTAGAGGGTTATTAATGCCATCTTTCAAACTTAATTTTATACTAATTAGGGTAAAGAAAGAGGGTTTGAATAAGAAAATAGAAAGAACAAAGAGAGAGGGAGAGAATCGAACGAGGGAGAAGGAGAAACGCAGCTTGGAGAAATTTGCTTGCTTGAATTCAATTCTTCGGTGGAGGTAGGTTATGGTTTCTCTTACGATATTCGTAGTAAAACTCTTAATAGCGAATGATATGTATTGATAATATTTTAAACCCTACTATGTTCTTGATTTGTATGCTTGCATGAATGTGATTATATAATGTGATTATATTAAGCATGATGAAGTTATTGAATCCCAAATCTTGATAAAAACCTAATCTCTTTTAATGATGAGGCCTTGGTATAAAAGAAGGCGTGAGGAACTAAAGTAATGAGATTAATGATGCCTTGGTAAGAAAGAAGGCTCGATGAATTGATAGAAGGAGATTAGAGGATCGGAGTGTCACGTTCCGACACATAGAATTAAGGGATCGGGTGTAACGAACCGACACGTAGTATTAGGGGGATCGGGTGTCACGAACCGACACGTTGATTTAGGGGATCGGAGTGTCACGTTCCGACACATAGTAGTAGGGGATCGGAGTGTCACGTTCCGACACATAGTAGTAGGGGATCGGAGTGTCACGTACCGACACAAGAGGATTAAAGATGTATGAGGGAGCGGAGTGTCACGTACCGACACAAGATAAATAAAGATAATGAATCTTGAAAGATGTCAATATACTCAATCTAATGAATCTAATTCCCAAATGAGTATGGTATTGAGGCTTGAGTCCTCATGTGTGAACTTTACGGTAATTGTTGTTGCTACATGTTGAGTATCATAGTTGATTTTATAATATTACTTGATATATATTGTCTTCTATTTTGAGTTGGCCGATGATATCTACTCAGTACCCATGTTTTGTACTGACCCCTACTTTTATGTTTTCTTCTTTGTTATTTGTGGAGTGCAGCAACGTGCCGTCATCTTCGACTCAACAGTAACTCTAGCCAGTCTTCATTACTCGGATATCAGGGTGAGCTAATGCTTCTAGCTTGGACTGGATCTTCTTCTTCAAGTCGATTGCCTTGAGCTTTCGGCATGGACTAGCTTTTACTTGTTTTAGCTTTTAGAATACTCTTAGTTTAGTCATTTGATTATAGATGTTCTTGTGGTGATGACTTCCAGATTTTGGGGAATAATAGATGTTGAATTTTTAATAGTTATTGAATTGGTTTTTATTAATGAGTTAAGTCTTCCGCATTACTTTCTGTTGATATTATATTGAAATGATAAGGGTTAGATTGGTTGGTTCGCTCACATAGGAGGGTAAGTGTGGGTGCCAGTCGCGGCTCGATTTTTGGGTCGTGACAAATATAGACAGAAACTTTTCCTTAGTTTCTTCATCTACTTCAAGAAGATTGATCTTCTTCCTTTTTCTGTTGTTGCTAGGAAAATTAGGAGACTTGTGTCCAGGCTTTCCACAAGTCCAACATTTGTCTTTGTTAGATGTGTTGCGAGAAGTTTTCTTATCTCTCTTTCCTTTAGAATATCCTTTTTCCTTTTAGGATCTTTTTTTAGGTGTCCATTTTCCAGATCGTTCTTTCTTTGAAACCCTTTTTGCAGAAGGGGGTTTTAGACTTGGGTAGCCAAACTCTTGACAAGAACTACCAAGTTCATTACTTGAGAATTTTTTATCTTTCTTAAGTTCTTCCTTTAGCTTTATATAAGTACATATCTCTATTGCTACAAAATGAATCAAACTGGTAAGGTCCCCATATGTCATTTCTGAATATGGGATTTTACCTTCAGATCGATCTCTTATATCGGACCTTTTCTGTAAAAATGGGGAGGTAATCCACTAAGGAATCCATCTTTCCAATAATCATTGTTGTAGTCATCTCTTAGCATGACCTTTGTCATAAACATATATTTATACCATATGAAATCTGTCAATTTCTTGAAGTAAAGATTGTTTTATATTTCAAAACTTCTGTCTTGAAATAATCGTGGTACTCCCACAAAATGTTTAGAATGCTGCAATATATAAAGAAGTAGTATTTTGACCTCCTTCAGTCTTAAAAACATTCTTGCTTGCAACAGCATCATGAATCTCATTTTTATTTTGTTTTGTGAGATAGTTGTCCCACTAATTTCTGAGAGTCCGTGTAAAACCTGCAACTGTCCTATTAGCTGCTTGCTTATCGGCGGCACTCTTCCATTTATAGGTTGTGATGTTCATGCCCATCTCTTGGAGTTTATTATAGATTTTACTATCAGCCATACCATCTATATTCCATTTTGTTATACATGTACCATCTGCAACACTCAGAGGATGCATATTCTTTTCTTCAAACTGGATATCAGGAAAAGAAGGTCGGGGATAAAAGTTTTTGGAGTGAGGAAGTCTATCTTTAATAGCTCCAACCTTATCACCATGAGAAAGCTTAATCCTTTTAAGTTGCTCACTAATCCTTTCAAGGATTTCTGGAGAGTTGTTCAAGTCATTAGCTGGCTTAGGGAAATCCTCTGGGGAAAATTTATGGATATTGACGATAGGATCAGTTTCTAAGTTGAAACCTGATTTGGAGGTACTGGGTTTGTTACCAATCTGGCTTGTACCACTATAATTATACATTAAGTCCTCAATTTGTTTGGAACCAACATGAAGGACCTGGTTAGTATAATTATTTTGTTCAAAGACTTTGTTTATTTCTTCAATAGTCACAAAGTTGTTTTCTTTATGTTCTGATGGTTTTTTTGAAAGGTTTTGTATAAGGGATGTTTATACCTTCAAGAGTAGGAGTAACACATTCGACAACCTTGTCTTTGGTATGCCATCTGTTAACCAAAACCTGAAGCGATGAATTAGATTCACTGATTTGGCCTGTAGATTCAAACCATTTGAAGAATTCAATTTCTGTTTTGAATCTCTTCATATCCATAAACCATTTGACTTTGAACAAGACTCTCTGATCCCTTGTGTATGTATCAACATACCAAGCTTTCTTTAAAGCGTGCTTCGGGCTCATCCACCACTTATTAATCTTTTTTGTGTCAGGAGTAAATTTGTCGACTGACTTAATAACTCCTATAGAATCCTTTTTCTTATGATAAGGAGCTCACATTTTTCTAGGAGTAGGACTTCCTGCAAAAGAAAAATCGTAATACACATTGGGATAGTTTGGGTGAAATCTACCCCGCGGAATTTACCCTATTGTTCTGAAACATTAGTGGTTCCATAAAAATCATCCTCTCCCTCCCGGGTCTTTGAAGTAGAAGGTCTAGCCATAGAGATTCTTCTACTGGAAGAATCATGGCCGAAAGAGTTGGATCTAAGAAATTTAAGGTTAACAGATCCATCAGCAAATTGAAGAATACTTATTAGGGAAGACCTCGAAGGCTGAACTCGAAGGGGTTCGGTGATAGATTTAAATTTCCATCTTATATAGGAAAGAATATCATTCCACTTTAACATTCTTGGCACAAAAGTAGTGCTATGCTCTTGGTTTGATTCCATAAGCCTAATAAAACCTTTGGGACTAGAGTTAATTTCCTTTGGGGTAATAGTGGTTTTCCTTAGCTTGTAATATACTTGATATATTACAGCTAAATCTCTGGTTCGTAATTTGCTATTCATATTTTTGGTATTGACATTAAGTGTCAAGGTATCAAGAATATTAGGGTCATCTATCTCTACAGAGAAACTATGATAAAAAAAGAAGTAAACTGGGCCCTGAGCAAGACTACTTTCTAAGATTCCGAATAACGAATCATCAACATTGAGAAGTCTAGAATCTCTAAGCATTAAACAAATAGGAATATTTAAGCTTTTACGGAAAAGGGTCTTAACAACAACCTGAAGAAGACCAATAAGAAGAAATTTAAATTCTTTCCTATACCTATCAATGTCAGCAGCAATCAACAATTTAATAGTCTCTAAAGAGTTATTAATTGCAGAAGTAGATTCGCAAGTTTTATATTAAAACTTTTAAACAAAACTAAAATTACCTATTTGGTAAATATTATTAATCGGTTCTTTAAGAATGGACCAATTTTGTAAACGCATATCTTCTTTAGATATAGTACAATTAAAAGAGTTCACAATATTATTGTTATTCATGAGAACAAGAAGTTGTCATTAGGCATGAAAGAACATCAAGGATAAATTAAGAAATAACAATAATTTTAACACATATTATCAACCTTATGAATTGTAACTATGATTCTTGTAAATCTAAAGAAATTAAAGCAGTGATTATCTAGATAGTAAAACTGTTAGCAATGATTTAACAATTAAATTGTCTTTGGATATTACTATGCGTATATCACGCATGTTGGATATTACAAGTCTTTGGCAAGTCATATTGTAGGATGGATCACCAAAAGATCGGCTGCCTGCCCCCATGGGTCTTATTGGACTTACAATGATCTCGTTTCAGACTAACCAAGTCCTTAAGATGGAGATTAATCGGCACACTCTCACTTATGCAGAGACAAAACCTCAATATGATAATAAGAAAACCAAAGCCTTTAACGTGCTATAATAAAAGTTAACTAAAATATTATACAGGATAATAACAGTGCTATAACCTCTTAAGATTACTATAAGAATCAAATTAAAAACCATAAGCTAGATAATTACTAAGTTAAGATTATTTTATTGTCTTAATAATCACATGAGTTCTAAAAGCCTAGACAACCTAAGATTTAGCTACTCATGCTAACAACTAACGCCATTAACATGGCTCTGCTACCATTTGGAAAAGGATATTTTAAAGGAAAGAGAGGTAAGAAAACTTCTCGCAACACATCTAACGAAGACAAATGTTGGACTTATGGAAAACCTGGACACAAGTCTCCTGATTGTCCTAGAAACAAAAGAAAAAGGAAGAAGATCAATCTTCTTGAAGTAGATAAAGAAACTAAGGAAAATTTTATGTCTATATTAAGGGAAGAAGAATCAGATTCGTCTTCCTCTTTAAAGGAAGAAGAAGAAACTGAGGACGAAGAGTTCCTCAATGTTGCTCAAAATAGTGGACATGAATGCAATTGCCAAGGAGCATTTTGTCATTGTGATATCCAATCTGTCAGAGTTCTCTGTGAAGACTCTACAGAAATCTTATTTGCATCTATTGAGCACATCAAAGATAATGATGCCCGAAGAAGCTATCTTTTGGAACTTCAAAACCTTGTCACTAAACAGAAAGAAAAGGAAGTTGCAAGAAATGTAATTCCTTTCAGCATGAACCATATCATGAAAAAATATACAGATAAGAGGGAAGAACCTTCTATCAATGATCTTCCAGCAAAAGTAACTTCCTCAAAGAAGAAGTTCGAGAAGTTAAGTCAAGACTTACCAAAATTGAAATTGATGCTTTAGAAAAACAATTTATTAAAGATGCTAAAGTATATCTTAAAGGAAAAGAGATTGCTACTTCAGATAACGAAGATGAAGATAACAACTCTTCCAATCATCAGCCCCTTCATCACCTAATGGTATTGAAGATGCAGGTATTAGTATGATCACTAAGGTGAGAACTCAGAGTTCTCACATTATGATTAAATTAGTAGTTAATTCTAATTTTATACTTAACAAAATTGCTTTGTTAGAAAGTTGTGCAGATCGTAATTGCATTGTTGAAGGTCTAATCCCAACCAAGTACCTCCAGAACAGAACTAACAAGTTATACAGCACGACTGGTGAGCGTATCTTTATAAACTATAAACTTTCAAATGCTCATATCTGCAATGACGGATTTGCTTTGTTAATGATTTTGTCATAACTAAAAACATTAACGAGGAAATTATTTTGGGTTTACCTTTTATTACCCAAATCAAACCTTATATTTCAGATTTTGAATCAATCAAAACAAAAATTTTAGGAAAAGAAATTTCCTTTCCTTTTATCAAGACACTTTCTCTTGAAGAAAATAAATTTTTGCATAAACAAACTGCATTTAAAATAAATCAGATTTGTTTTTTAAAAGAAGATATTAAAATTAAAAAAATTGAGCAAATTTTAATAACCCCGAGAATGGTTGCTAAAATTGCAAATCTTCAAAAGAATTTTGCAAGTGAAATTTGCTCAGAATTTCCAAACGCTTTTTGGGATCGAAAATCCCATATTATTGATTTACCATATATTGATGGATTTGATTAAAAGTTCATCTCTACAAAATCTAGGCCTATTCAGATGAACCATGAATTAATGGAAATCTGTAAGAAAGAAATTCATACTCTTTTGAGTAATAAAATTATTCTTCCTTCAAAATCACCTTGGAGTTGTTCAGCATTTTATGTTAACAATGCAGCTGAACAAGAATGAGGTTCCCAAGACTAGTTATTAATTACAAACCCTTAACTCAATTTTAAAGTGGATTCGTTATCCGATTCCTAACTAAAGGGATCTTTTAAAACGAACTTTTAAAGCTAATGTTTATAGTAAATTTTATTTAAAATCTGGATTTTGGCAAATTCAAATTGCAGAACAGGACAAATATAAAACAGCTTTCAATGTCATGTTTGGACAATATGACTGGAATGTCATGCCTTTTTGTCTTAAAAATGCCCCATCGGAATTTCAAAATATTATGAACTCTATATTCAATCATATTAGTCATATTTCGATTGTTTATATTGATGATGTATTAATATTCTCCGAGGACATTGATTCTCATTTCAAACATTTAAATATTTTCTTTAAAGTTGTTAAGCACAATGGATTAGTTATTAGTGCTAAAAAGATTAAATTATTTCAAACAAAAATCAGATTTTTAGGACACGATCTTTATCAAGGTACCTATAAACCAATTTGAAGATCAATTGAGTTTTCTGATAAGTTTCCCAATGTCATTTTAGATAAAACTCAGTTGCAAAGATTTTTAGGAAGTCTCAACTATGTAGCTTATTTTATTCTCAATATTAGGCATATTTGCAAACCTCTCTTTGATAGGTTAAAGAAGATTCCTTCACCCTGGAGTGATGAACAAACAAATGCAATTATTCTTCTAAAGAATATGGTTAAAGATCTTCCATGCCTTGGTATTTCTAACCCTGACTACTTCATGATTGTTGAGACTGATGCATCTGACATTGGATACGGCGGTATTCTTAAACAAAGAAAAGACCCCAATTCTTCAGAACAATTAGTCTGTTATACTTCTGGAATCTGGAATTCTGCTACAAAAATTATAGCATGATCAAAGAGGAAATCCTTGCTATTGTTCTTTGAATAAATAAGTTTCAAGATGACTTGATCAATAAAGAATTATCGCTTAGAGTAGATTGTAAATCTTGTAAAGAAATCCTCCAAAAGGACGTTAAGAATATTGTTTTTAAACAAATTTTTGCTAGGTGGCAAGCCTTATTATCTAGTTTCAATTTTCAAATCAAATTCATTAAAGGAGAAAATACTTCGTTGCCAGATTTCCTAACTCGTGAATTTTCGCAGGATAAACATGAGCAGACCGCAAGTTAGGCCCATAGCGGGAAGGAAACCCTCCAGGTCCAATCCAAATGGACAAATAAGAGAGTCAGGGCCTTTTGCCATAAGGCCTGAGATAAACCAAGTTAGGCCTGATATAAACAGGTATTTGGCATTGGCCCAATTGCCACCAATTGTTCCTCCTGAGCTGCCATAAAATAGTTCATCAAAGATGTTAGTCTTAAATAAGCCCTTCCAAAAGGAGAAAGAACCCAGTTCATCATCATCCCCAAGCGGAGAACTTAGATTTTCCCAAAAACAGACAAGTGAATGTTACACCATGAAACAACCAGCCAGTTTTGCTGAAGCAGTATCTCCAGCAGGTACAAAGTCTCCTTCCAAAGAGAAGGAAAAATTTGAAATGATTCCTTTGCAGGTTTTCCCAATTCTTGCTCTAAATAAATAATATGAAGGTTATGAGATTAAACATCTTTTAAAACCTGTCTATACTAACAGGAATTATGTTGATTCAGGTAATTCCTTAACAACTAGAAAAGATTATGAATTTATCCTGGTGGACACAGGATCAGTAGAAATTGAACATGAGTTAGCTGATAAGTCTGACCCAGATAGTATAGCTTACTCTAAGTTTACTATTAGAAAGATTTTATCACCTTTTACTTGGCCTTTGACCATTTACAAACCCCTATAAATCTTTCTGAAAGATTTAATCCTCAAACCTATAATTGGTATGACTACAAAGAAGACTGGGTCAACTTCTTGTATGTTAGACCAACAACTCATACATGGTTTGTTAAATATTGTCCAGAAGTTGCAGCTTCTACTATCCCCAGGTGGTTCTACGAATGGTGGAGCTGGTTTGATGGAAATAAACAAGTAATTCCTTGAGGCTTTGCTGAGAAGTATACTCAGTTCCAAATAAATGAAGGCATATCAACATTACCAGAGAATATAAAACTCTTTAAGTATTTTATAAAGAAACGTTTATCTTACATTATAAGTTTGACGTTATTTATTGCAGATTTCGATAGGATTAAATTCTTATCAAAGGAGATCAGGATTAAAGGTTGTTCGCTGGCCAAGAAAGAAAGTCCTTCTCCTTCTAAGAAGAAGAGTTTATCAAGTCCTTCACCCTCTAAGAGTGAACTGAAGAAAACGTTTGAAAAGGCCTTGTCTGAATTAGAGAATGAACCAGATGAATAAGCCATTAACATACTTCTTGACGAAGCCTCATCACAAAGTGATGATAATGGTGAGATGTTAAAACCTAAAGCCTTGTCAAGGTCCTATCTAAATCCATTTGATTAATGTCTAATTGAGATATTAAAATCGGAATAATTAGTCTTTCAGATAGAGATCATTAAAGATCAGAATTATCTAGAAAGAGGTAAATGAGTCTAAAAGAGGCGGAATCTTTATCATATTAATCAGATGGACCCAGATAACAAATAGACATGGCCAACATGATTGGCTAAAGCTTTATCAGCAGTGACCAACAAAGCAAAAGGTCCTTAAAGTTAAAGATGCTTTAAAAAAGGAGCAATAACTGACAATGATAAAGTAAAAGACAGTTGTAAGGTGAATGCTTTCCCAAAAGCAAATTTAAGAAACGGATAAAGCAATCCTCTGAAACCAATCAGAAGGAGGCTTTGAGATTCTTTTTATCTTTGTCAAGTCTATGTAAGACTTTGTATTTCTACATTAAGAGCATCGAAAAATTTACAAAATACAAAATTTTCTTGAATCTCTCTCTCTCTGTAAACATTATGCAATATATTATGGAATAAAGCTTTCCCTTTTGTAAGTTATTTCTCTCTTTCTTTATTTTGTTCTTTTTATATTTCCAAGTAAAAGGTGATAAAATCTTTCTAATAGTAAACTTAGAGTAAGTTATACTATCTGGGTCAGACTTATCAGCTAACTCATGTTCAATATCTACTGATCCTATGTCCACCAGGATAAATTCATAATATTTTCTAGGTTCTAAGGATTACCTAAATCAACATAAATCATGTTAGTATAGACATGTTTTAAAAGAAGTTTAATCTCATAACCTTCATATTCTTTTTCAAGACCAAGAATTGGGAAAACTTGCAAAGGAATCATTTCAAATTTTCCTTCTCCTTGGAAGGAGGCTTTGTTCCTGCTGGAGATACTGCTTCAGCAAAACTGGCTGATTGTTTCATGGTGTAATATTCACTTGTCTGTTTTTTGGGAAAATCTAAGTTCTCTGCTTGGCGATGAGGATGAACTGGGCTCTAGCTCCTTTTGGAAGGGCTTTTTTAAGACTAACATCTTTGATGAACTATTTTGTTGCAGCTCAGGAGGAACAATTGGTGGAAATTGGGCCAATGCCGGATACCTGTTTATATCAGGCCTAACTTGGTTTATCTCAGGCCTTATGGCAAATGGCCTTTACTCTCTTATTTGTCCATTTGGATTGGAACTGGAGGGTTTTCTTCCCGCTATGGGCCTAACTTGCGGTCTGCTCATATTTTCCCAGCAAAAATTCATGAGTTAGGAAATCTGGCAACGAATTATTTTCTCCTTTAATGAATTCGATTTGAAAATCAAAACTAGATAATAAGTCTTGCCACCTAGCAAAAATTTGTTTAGAAACAATATTCTTAACATCCTTTTAGAGGATTTCTTTAGCAGATTTACAATCTACTCTAAGCAAGAATTCTTTATTGATCAAGTCATCATGAAACCTAGTTATACAAAGAACAATAGCAAGGATCTCCTCTTTGATCGTGCTATAATATTTTTCAGCAGAATTCCAGATTCCAGAAGTATAATGGACTAATTGTTCTGAAGAATTGAGGTCTTTTCTTTGTTTAAGAATACTGCCGTATCCAATGTTAGATGCATCAGTCTCAACAATCATGAAGTAGTCAGGGTTAGATATACCAAGGCATGGAATATATTTAACCATATTCTTTAGTAGAATAACTGCATTGGTTTGTTCATCACTCCAGGTTGAAGGATTCTTCTTTAACCTATCGAAGAGAGGTTTGCAAATATGCCTAACTTTAGGAATAAAATCAGCTACATAGTTGAGACTTCCCTAAAAATATTTGCAACTGAGTTTTATCTAAAATGACATTCAGAAACTTATTAGAAAACTCAATTGATATGCAAATTGGTTTATAGGTACCTTGATAAAGATCATGTCCTAAAAATCTGATTTTTGTTTGAAATAATTTAATCTTTTTAGCACTAATGACTAATCCATTGTGCTCAAAAATTTTAAAGAAAATATTTAAATGTTTGAAATGAGAATCAATGTCCTCGGAAAAGGTTAATACATCATCAATATAAATAATTAAAATCTGACTAATATGATTGAATATAGAGTTCATAATATTTTGAAATATCGATGGGGCATTTTTAAGACAAAAAGGCATGACATTCCATTCATATTGTCCAAACGAGACAGTGAAAGTTGTTTTATATTTTTCATGTTCTGCAATGTGAATTTACCAAAATCCTGATTTTAAAATAAATTTTCTACAAACATTAGCTTTAAAAGTTCGTTTTAAAAGATCCATTTTGTTAGGAATCGAATAACGAATCCACTTTAAAACTGAGTTTAATGGTTTGTAATTAATAACAAGTTTTGGGGAACCTCGTTCTTGTTCAGCAACATTGTTAACATAAAATGCTGAACAACTCCAAGGTGATTTTGAAGGACGAATAATTTTATTACTCAAAAGAGTATGAATTTCTTTCTTACAGATTTCCATTAATTCATGGTTCATCTGAATTGGCCTAGCTTTTTTAGAGACGGCATTTTCATCAAATCCATTAATATATGGTAAATCAATAATATGGGATTTTTTATCCCAAAAAGCGTTTGGAAATTCTGATCAAATTTCACTTTCAAAATTATTTTGAAGATTTGCAATTTTAGCAACCATACTCGGGGTTTTTAAAATTTGCTCAATTTTTTTAATTTTAATATATTCTTTTAGAAAAAATCTGATTGATTTTACTGCAGTTTGTTTATGCAAAAATTTATTTTCTTCAAGAGAAAGTATCTTGATAAAAGGAAAGGAAATTTCTTTTCCTAAAATTTTTGTTTTGATTGATTAAAAATCTGAAATATAAGGTTTGATCTGGGTAATAAAAGGTATACGCAAAATAATTTCCTCGTTTATGTTTTTAATTATGACAAAATCATTAGCAAGGCAAATACCGTTATTGCAGATATGAGCATTTGAAAGTTTATAATTTATACAGATACGCTCACCAGTCGCGCTGTATAACTTGGTAATTCCCTTCAGGAGGTTCTTGGTTGGGATTAGACCTTAAACAATGTAATTACGATCTGCACCACTGTCTAACAGAGCAATTTTATTAATGTACAAAATTAGAATTAACTACTAATTACGATCTGCACCACTGCCAGGCACACTATTTTATTAAAGGGTGAATGGTAAATTCAACCCACGCCCTAATGTTACCCTAGGCGGTTTATTTATCTATTTTTCGGTATATTTAGTTGGTTATTAATACCAAATACCCATTCCCAAATTCATTCTCAAAAGTAGACTTTTCCCTCTAAAAATCAAACCTCTCTATAAACCTCCATTGGAGATGAAGCTCAAGAAGGACATGGATATTGGTTTCCCAACGCTTATTCATGAATTTTTGGTGGTTCTCTCCTACAATAAGGTATGGTGATCCTTCATCTTTAGATAATCTTCCATCTTAAGAGCTCTTTCTAGTGTTTTTCAATGAAAATTCATGATCAAACTTCCTAAACTAATCTTTCCATGGGTTCTTTCTCAAATTGTTTTAGAAAGCTTGTATATAATTAATTGATGATAATTTTCTGATATTAAGGTGAATCTCAATCCAATTTATGATGAACCCATGTTCCCTCAAATTTAAAATTAGTCTATCCTATGGGCATTGTGATATTGACCTTATGTTGATTGAATTATGATTCTAGCGTGTTGAATTGCTTATATCTATTGCCTCTTTTGTAAATTGATGGTGAATTGTTAGTGATTGATCAATTATGATCAAGGTTTATGGATTGGGTAAATTGATCTATATTCCTTTACTTTGTATAGACTTGAAGAAGTAGTGTACCTAATGTGATCTTGAAACCATTTTGTTTAAAGTATGATATCATTTATATAATGGTACGTTTAGGTATTGTTTTACGAATGTATTGATGTTGAATTATAGAAATATATCAGTGATGATCAAAGCTTGGAGGAATTGTAAATTGGCCCTATTCTCTCTACTTTTCTATGGAATTGCTAGATGCTTGGCCTTGTATGGCATTGTGTGGTATGGTCCACCTATTGTGGTGGTGTTTACTTCTTGTCAATGTATATATGTGTTTATCATGGCCTTGAAGGGGAAAATTGCTGTAAAATGAATGTGTGGTTATGATGATCACTATGTGAATAATATGCCTAGGCTTCCATGCTAGTTTATACTCTAGGTTGTATTGATAATGTTATGAGCATGTGGATAACTATGTTAGGATGATGTTTAGATTTTGCCATTCATGAAGTAATGACTGTTAATTACCCCTACCTATGTACCCCTATGTAAATGTATTATTAGCTAATTTTAGTAGTGTTAACTGTAATGAGAAGTTAGCTTGTCTCGTATGCTAAATTATGATGTGTGATCTATGTTTGAATATGCATTGTGGTCTCAAGAGGGTGGGTGCCTCATTGTTTTGTCAATAGCCATTGTATGATCATGTTGACCAATGTGCACACACTTACACCTCATGCATGTTTACAAATAGTGTAGGTTCATAGTGTCTAATGAAATGGTAATCTCATATGCACTTCTATCTACTACTATGCATGTATAGTGTATGTCTATGAAGCATGTTATGTGTCCCTTAACTACTATGACTTGATAGGTGTACTAGTATTGACAAGGGTATGGGACCTTGTCTATACATTGCACATGTGTGCCTTGATAGGATAGTCCTAGGTTGTGATAATCTACATGAATATGAATGAAAGGTTAGTCTATGAACATGTTATGAATGAATGAAATGAAGTATGATTATGTGTTGTCTAAGGGTATTGATGGGAAAGGGTTGCTCACACACACACACACACACACACACACACACACACACACACACACATATATATATATATATATATATATATATATATATATATATATATATATATATATATATATATATATATATATATAATATATATATATATATATACATATATACATACACACACATGAAACATGTCCATTATGCATGTATGATAATCTAGTAAATAGAGGGTCTCTTGAAAGGTGTTCTCAAGGGTATCCTAAACTAAATGGTGCTTGAATATACTATGTCCATGTGAAACGTTTTCTCACATGATTTAAGTTGATGAACTCTCATCTATGACCTATGAGCTAAGCATATGGAGAAACAATCTCCTATAGCTTATTTTTATAAAGTAATGATAATGAAAGCTTTCAATAAAGGGAACTTAGCTTAGCACCGAGTGAATTTTAAGATGAGGGGTGTCCCTTACCAATGTAGGAAGGTAGGTTCACCATGGTCTTCGCGGGGTGGGTAACCTCATAGACCTAGGGGATAGAGTGATATTTCCATATATGCCTCCAAGTTCCACAAACTATGCTTGCCTTAAAGTATCTAGCAAGTGATATCACATAGAATTTTAGCGTGATGTGAATGTTATAATTTGGCAAGGTAAGAACACCTTTGCTTGGTGTAAGGTTCTACAACACTAATTTCCATGTTTAGCACCCATGGTCTTAGTGTCGGTTTGTAAGAACCAAAAATGTGTTAGGGTGAATAGATCCTAAAAAATTTGTATTAAGTTTGTAAGTTCCTAAAATGACTTATAATATTGTTTAGACACAGTGTGTTAAGTTTGAGGTGATTTGGAAGTAAAAAATCAAGAGACGACTAAACTGTTTGACGACTAGTCACCTATGTGTCTCATGTGTTTATAACTGTTTGTATATTATGTGTCATGAGCTTATGAAGTCTTAAAATGAGTTGTAATGATGTTTATATATGGTATATATAGTTTTGAGAAGTTTGGAGGTCAAACTACCAAGAATGTCCAAGGCTTTCGAAAGATAGCCCTTAAGACGCTCAAGTATGTCTTGATAGGGCCTAGCCTGTTTGGATGAGTTGCGAGTATTTTGTTTGGGTGAAAATAATGTGGGGGTTCAAAAAACTTTTAAGGGTTGTATTTACGTTAGGAACATCTGGTTACGACTTCCAAAGGGCCTTGCAAAATGCCCCACAAGAAGGACCCCAGGCTAGTCGAGACACTGCATTGGCAGTGTCAATCGACGTACCAAACGACGGTCAGTTGGTTGAGCAACGGCCCGTTGGTGAAGTCTCGTCGATAAAATATTTTCTTGGGTAGGTCAAAACCCAAAAATTGGTGAAGGACCAATCAAATAAATCCAAAGGACAGCGAGTCGATTGACCAACGGCCAGTCGATTGGGTCCGTCGATGGTGGCTGATAACTGCTTTCTTGCGTCTGTTTTATATAAGGGATGAATGGTAAGTTCACACCACGTAATAAATTGACTCTAATAGGTTCATTTATCTACTTTTGGGGTATATAAGTCATCAAAAACGTGAACAACCCATTTCCAATCCCTCTACACGAATTAAACCTTTCCCTCAAAAAATATTCTCCCTAGAAACCATCATTTTTGGTGAAGCTCAAGAATACATTGGAGCTTGGATTTACATGGATGAATCACAATGTTTTATAGATTTTTTGGTCGATAAAGGTATGGTTATCCTTCATCTCTAGTTATCCTTCCATCTGAGAGGTAATATCAATGTTTTCAAAAACTATTTATGATCAAAGGTCTTCTTCTTCAATCTATCCATGGGTTCCTTCTAAAATTGTTTTTAATGATTAAATAATTATGAATTGATATTAATTTATTTGTTTGAATGTAATTTTACTCCATTTGCATGATCAACCCATTTTCCCTCCCTAAATTGATTTAGTCCTTGCATGGGCTTTGTGATCTTGACTTGTTATCGATAGAATTATGATTCTATTAAGTTGAAGTTGGTATATCTACTGTTTTTACGTGAATTGATATTGAATTTATGATGAAGAATCCATGTGTATCATTGTATGAGGATTTTAACATATTAAGCTTAGTTTTCCATCATTCACTATAACATTCGTCTCTTCATGATATAATGTGGAGTTCGATCGTGTAGGGATGCTTGTATCTACTGCCTATGATGTAATGAGATCATGAATTTAAAATAAGTGATTTATGTGGATCAATGTTGATTAGCCTATGATTCTTCTCCTTTCCATTGATGTCAAAAATAGTATGTTCACTGTGATCTAGTCCTTATGGTAATTGTATTAGGATTTCCTGTTGATTATATTGTCCTTATATTCTGTCTTATATTGATAATTTTAATGAATTGTGGGTTTGAATTCTTTATGATCAAAGAAAAAGAGTCTTGGCATAAGTTGATCTAGGTTCTTCTAGCCTACAATTTAGATGTTGTAATGAACGTTATGTGATCTTAATCCTAGGGTATATGAAGTATGATTTAGATTTGATTTATATCTATTTAATTAATTCCATAAATGAATATTATTGATACAATATGATTGATGAGAAATTACTTGATGATCTATAACTTTGTACTTCCTACCATATATGTGATATAGTGCACTAGTTGCATCATGCTTTTGCGACGACTTGTACATGGTTTTATTTATGATTTAAGCACTTAAAGATACTGATATATAATGTATAAATGGATACAAATTAGTATTGATAAAATATGATTAAAGATTGAAGAAATGGTAAGAATGACTCATCCCTCAACTTTTCTATATTAATGTAGTTGATGAAGCCTTGTATGGAATTGTGTGGTATGGATCACTTATGGTGGCGGTGTTTAATTTATTTTCATTTTATATGTGTAGACGATGGCCTTGAAGTAAATTTGATAAATATATGAACATGTGCTTATGATGACACTATGAGAGGTTTCTGCCTACATTCCTATTGTAGTGGTTATCTAGGTTGTATGACTATTGTATAAGCATATGTATATCCATGTTAGGGTAAAGTATAGGTTATTCCATTGATGAGTTAAAATGGATAATAATCCCTTACATATGTACCCCTATGTGAATGCATAAATAGCACAAGTTAGGAGTATTAAGTGCAAAATGAAGTAGGCTTGTCACTTATGCTATTCTGTGGTGTGTGGTCTATGCTTTAAAGAGTATTATGGTATAAGAGTGTAGCTGCCTCAATGTTGTTGATATTCATTATGTGATCATGACGAATGTACACACACACAGTGACTTTACATGCATGTTACAAGTAGTACAAGTCATGGTGTCTGAATGAAAGGTAGTTCTCATATTCACTAGTGTCTACTATTAGGCATGTTAAGATGACGTTTATGAAAGTGTGATATGTGTTTCCTTAGATAGGATGATTTGATAGGTCTACTAGTATGGGCAAGGGTATGGGACTTTTCCTATAATATGCACATGTGTTCTTTGATAGGATAGTTTTAGTTTTGGTTTATATATGTATGAATATGAATGTATAAACACATGTGACTTAAGGTATTATGTAAAATCTTTGCTCACATATACATTTACACTTAATATGAATGATGATATAGTCAGTAGAGGAGCCTTGAAAGGTGTGCTCAAGTTTATTTTACACTATATATCACCTATACATATGCTATGTCCATGTGAAAGGATCTTCTCACATGATTTTAGGTTGATGAACTTTCATCTATGACCTATGAGCTAAGCATAAGATGGGATGAATCTCCTAAGACTATATTTTATAAAACTAATGTAATAATGGCTTTTCAATAAAGGGAACTTAGGTTAGCAAAGAGTGAACTTGAATATGAGTGTGTGTCCCTTCTTATGGCAGGAAGGTAGGTCTACCATTAATCTCATGAAGTGGATAATTACCATGCCTCAATAGGCATAGGTAAGGTTTCCATAAGTGAATAACCATAATGCCCCATCTTGGCATAAATAGGGTTTTCACATGTAACTCCAAGTTCCATAACTAAGCTTGCCACATAGGATATAGCATTGTGATATAACTTAGTATGCTATCATGTGTTAATGTTCTACCTTGGCAAGGTAGGAACACCTTCCATTGGTGTAAGGCTCTACAACTCCAAATTCCATGTTTAGCACCCGTCCTTGACTACGGGGACAAACTCTAAAGGATGAATCTCGGATTCAAGGTCCTTGACCCTTATAATATGATAGAGACATCCCATAGAAATCATCTTACAAGATTTTAGATATAAAATGATTTGAACTCTAGGGATTGAGTTTCCCCCTTCAATTCAAAAACTAGTTCATTAGGAAATTGGATTTAACTACCCTTGTTCTACAATCAATTAAAGAAAAACAAGCACGTAACCAATCAATCCATAATATGACATTAAAGTTCAACATATAAAGTTCAAAAAAATTAACCAATGTAATTCTATTGAAAAATAATATGGGATAGCTCATATAGACTCTTTTAGCAACAACAGAGGCATCAACTGACATCGAGGAGAATATCAAACTTCATAACTACTAAAGAAGTTAAAAAAGACAAAATGGAACTTGAATCTAGCAGTGCATAAATATCAATTGAAAATACTTGCAACGTAATAAAATCGGGAGAACCCTCTTGATCACCCCTAGATTTGAGAGCTAGAAGCGGTTCTTCTTAGGAGCATCGGAATTAAGACAACTTAATTGTGCTTGATTAGTATCCTTTCCATGATTCTTGGCCATGGGAAAGTTCCTAACCATATGACCACTCTTTCCAAAACTAAAATAATTATCTGTTCAAATTAAACATTTACACACATGTTTCTTGCCACATGTGGTACATTAGAGGACCTCACATGGTGAACCACCATCCTTTCCTCCTTGGGACATAGGGTTAGACAACCAATCCTTACAAGACTTTGGTACATTTGGTGGAACTTGGTTGGAGAATCTCTTCTTACACATGGGTTTGTCTTGAATCTCCAATTTACCCTTAGAATTACTTCCATTATAGGGCCTTGCCCTCTTGAACTACCTGTTTATCCTCTTAAACCTACTCTTCTCAACTTGTTGAGCATGCACCATAAAACAAGAAGTCCATGTTGTCATGAAGCACTGACACATGATACTCTTCCTTTATATTATCAGACACACACACCATAAATGGCTCATTTCATTTCTAGAATTGGACACCAAAGAAGAGGCATATATAGACAGTTTTGTGAATTTCAAAGAGAATTCTTGAACACTCATACCTCCTTGGTGAAGGTTGATGAATATTCAGTTGTTGCTTCTTTTTTCTCCCTTGGGAAGAATTTATTAAGAAATGTCCTCCTAAATACTTACCAAACTTATGGGACCCGCTCTCAAAGCCCTATTGTCTTTCCATTGAGTATACCAAGTTTGGGCATCCTTGAGTTGATAGGCGGCTAGCTCGTCCTTCTCATTTGAACTCACCTCCATAGAATAGATGATATTGAAGACCTTATGAAGAAATATATGTGATTGAAGTAATATACTTAATAATGGTATTCAATTGAAGTAATATAAGTTATTACAAGAAGAATATGATGATATGATGCTTATGATGAAATGTCTTGACTATATGAATTGTGAGATCATATTAAGGGTAATGGTGATTCAAGGTTGAATGTGAATCACTTGTGTTACTTAATATGATATGATTATATTTGTTGATCTCACAAATGAAGTATTGATATGAAAGGACATTTTCATGCTACACATAATTATCTAATGATATAATATACAAGGGGTTAGTCTCCTATGGCCTATATTAAACAACGATGATTAAAGAATAACTTTAAAAATATTTCAAAAAGAGACTTTAGCTTACCACCGAGTGAACTTGACAATGATAGGTATTGATCCCCATAGAAGCGAGATTCACCAAATATTCTCATGACATGAGGTCTCCAATTTCTAATGGGCATATAGAGGGTTCTAAACATATATCCTAGTTCCTTAATAATGTTGCCTATATAGGAATACTAGCTAGTCAATACACCTTGTTTGCTATGTTAATATTTTAGTCCTACCTTAGCAATTAGACCACCTTGTTTAGGTTTGGGGGTTCATGACACCGGATTCCAAGTTTAGCTCTCATCGTCTATTGTCGGTTGTCATTGTCTGAAAGCACATGCTAGAAGATATGGCACTCTCGGAGTGAAAATGACGTACTTGACCTCTCGGAGGTCTTGTACAATCCCTTTGACATCGTTCATTGCATACATGTATGAAAAGTAGTGCGATATTAAAACTTCTCACACAAAATATCTTAAAACTTCTTTCATGTTAACAGTCATCGAAAACACTAAGTCTTAACCTATGCAAACCTTAGAATCAAGAATACTTGGGACACGACCCATACAATACGAAATATAACAATCTAATATCTATTACAATACATTGAAAGAAGAAACATTAAAGACGATTATGCCCTCGATTTAAGTGACGACATACTTCAACTTTGCTTGAACTATAACTAGATTCCAAGCTTTCCTTTAAGAAGCTTCACACCTTCCACCTATACCTTTCGATTTAACAGAATGTAATGGAATTAGTACAAACACTTGTACTTAGTATAACATAATGCATAAAATTATGAAAATAGACTTTTAGTAGAAGCATGCTGTTTTTGATTAAAATCATACAATCAGCATAGGAATCATGTTTAACACCATAGAAACACATAAGAAATCACATAAGTATTCTATCACTTTTAAAAGAACATTACAATAAAATAAGTCACTTTACAGTGAATTAAATCTAACATTACAGTGAACTCATTTAACATAAAACCCTCTCTCACTAAAGGCTATCCTAAGAATCACTTAAGTAAGACAAAGAGAGACCGCCCATACACCCTCTCTTGGAACATATAATGGATCCTTAAGACTACCTATATTGAGATAAATACACTTAAAATACACCAAAACACATAACATGAGGTCTTTCTATGAAATGTGATTCTAAGGTTCGCGTGATTAAGTTGTGAAGTGATCGACCATCAAATCCCTTCACACACACACCTAAGAGATCTTTTAGACTAAATACGATAGAATCACTCTCTTTTCATAAAATAACATATATATGATATGAATTTCTCCTCCCAAAGGCTATCAAAAGACATACATAAGTAAATCAATAAGAGAAAGCTCATACACCCCTCAAAGATTACCTAAATAATTCGTAAGACTACCTAAGTTTATATCATGCCTAGAGTATCAATAAACTTTCCTATATAGAGTCAATCTTAATATTTACATAGGTAAGACATGAAGTTACCATTTCTATGCCCCCTAACACCTTAACTAGACAACCCTTTACTACTCTAGGTAACTACTTATTCATTTACATACTATTCAACTTAAGTCATTATCTTCATTAGTTGACTTAGGAGACATTCATAACCTCAATACATTCAACTAATGGTATTGGATAAGACCTAGGGACTTACTCTCTAACATGTTAGCCTATTTTGCAATGTCTAGATAGCGTCCCATACCACCAACTAAACTTCATAGACCTTCTCAAAAACTAGTGGGTCTCGCATATGATGATAATATGAAATCCCTGACATAGGCCACGGTATATAAGCATGGAATCCATAGTTGTAACCTACTCCGATGGAGGGTGTTCTACTTGACAATGGTAGAACTTGGAAAAATCCCATGTACGCACGTTAAGGAATATGAAGGGTTTCTTTGTACTCTAACCTCATCCTAAACTGGATCTACTTCCCAAACCATATTCACTCAGTGCTAGCCTTTGTTCTCATTGAATAATTCACATAAAGGATTATATGAAGATTTTACATGTCTAGTTCACAACCCAACAACATTCACCTTACCAAAGAGGTCCCCTATGGTTGTCTTGCAATGGTCAAGAGGATAGCTTAATGATTTTCCTAAGGATGATTTCTTGTCGTTCCAGCTAATCTATCCCTAAGTCCATCATTCACACAAGAAGGATACCATTACCACTTTCGACTTCAAGGATATCATAACCTTACAACAAGGTTAAAGGCTCCATATAATGGACCTTCTTTACAACATTCAAGGTCACATGTCATTCATGCATACAAGACTAAGAGTCTTTCGCATCCTTAGTCAAGAAGTCATATTCTCTTATATATGTAGCAAGTAAGGGACACAAGTCTACCAAAACAAGACAATACATACTTAACATATAACATATCATTCTAGAAGAACATAGGCATAACAAAAATCATATTTTTGTTCACCCTATCAACTAATACAATATCATGAATATAACTATTATAAGACTCATATAGTCAATTAGGATGAATGATGCATCAACTCTAAGACTACATGCATAAGGACATAGTCATAGTCTAACATGATTACCTTATGTCAATAAAAGAAACACATACTTTCACATTACTCAAAAGTAGATAGATATGATCATACTTCACATAAATTAACTACACAAATCATAGAAATATATCATGTAATACCGACAAGGCCATGGTCATCATACTTCATAAAGTAATGCCAACGAGGCCACATAATTCACAAGTAAAGAACAAATCACCGCCACCATAAGTGGACCATACCAATCACCACATTAATTTGCATAATATAAAGACAATTAGGGAAGCGTACCACCAATCCATTCTCACCACTTCAATCCATAGCTAAATCATCCAACACAATACTTAAAGGCCCTTTTACATGGCCATGATCACCTAAAAAAAATACTCAATTTCAATATAGATTTATCAATATATTACATACTATACATCAATATATTACAATTGTTACATCATTTAATAACACATGGAAAACTACACCTGAATTCATAAGCATTGAGACGTGATCATAACACCCATAATATAGACAATATAGAGAGAGAAGCCTTTGCATGGGTTCATGAAGGTTTTAAGTTTAGATCATCTGATTAACAAAAATTCAATCAATAATCAATGATTCAAAATCTTAAATGCAAGAACCCGTAGAGCTTTGCAAATCACATTGAAAATTCGATCCTTGAATAAAAGAGTTCTAAGGATGAAAAACCATACCTTAACTGATGTTAATCCACGAAAATTGATACATTTTGTGGATAAAAAAACCTTCAAGCTTCAATAGAGTTCTAGAGAGGTCTTTAGTGGTTTTGGGTTTTTATTTTAGAATAATGAATTCATCTAGGTGTTTAGAAATTATAAACCAACTTAATATACCTAAAATACCCTAAGGAAAACTCCAAAAAATTTATTTGGATGTTGGGTAAATTTACTAATTGACCCTTATATTTAACAGTGAGCTTCGAAGTAGAAGGCTCCATGACGCCTGGCAAATCGACCGACCGTCTCCCAACCAATGGACCGTCTGATGTCCATGGTTTGGGTGAGATACATGTCCTTGGAAGGTCATACTCCCACACCTATGTCCTGACCAATTCCCTCCACCTAATGGGCACCGATTTCCTCCGTAGGTGGGACTGCCTTTGGCAGTTTTGGCCACAAAGATGGGTCCTTCTCAAGGACCCTTGGTTTGTCCTTTGGGATGTTTAACTAGATGTTTTCAACCCTAATATGATCTTGTATGAGTTTAGTACATGTCATATTAATTTCATCGAAAATGAACACACAAAATAGGATGAAACATGCTTAGACACACAAGGTCATTACACGACAACTCGTTGAAACGTCATGAGCGTTCTTGGACGTTTGACCTCCAAAATTCATGAAACTTGACACACTGCTTATGAAAAATATTATTACTCATTTAAGGACCTCATAATCTCATTAAACACACCTAAACATATAAAAACACATAAGGCACATATGTGACTTAGTTGTTGAATGTCTTGATCTTATGTTGACGTTTGGCTTCAAATTCACCTAAATCTTTAGACACTGCCTCACTACCACATTATATAAAACATACCTTATTCCCTAATCACAATCATGTTAGGCTCTATTTTCAGCTAAGTTGTTTTAGAGGTATTACGATCTCCCCCACTTGGACAACCTTCGTCCTCGAATGACACTTGCAACTCTCTGAACACTTCCAAGGGTAAAGATTCCGTTAAATGCTCATAACCATACAAAATAACACATTATACAATACAAAATTTAGTATAAAATATAAATTTCACAAAATTAAGACACCCACAACACAACAAGAAGATAGAAACTAATCTTCAACTCATCATGCCAATACGACTCACATTCTTCATTTCAAATAGCAAGAACTCTTTTAATATTAATTATCATGCTCATATATATCATTTATAAACACATTAAAACAATTTTCAACCAGAGAACAAATTATGCAATTTTGCAAAAATTCTACAATGAGCTAAATTCCCTGGCAGTGAACATGTTTCAAATTTTAAAAAATGCAACATTTAGGCAATCGATGATGGAAACATGCTACTATGCAAGATAAAACCATATGAATTCCCTTTACAAAATAATCATAACTTCATGAAATGCACCATGCAAGGAATCAATGAAATTCAATTTCAACAAGACTCCTAAACACAATGCACATGCAACATGCTACTATGACATTCTAACTCTCGAGTTTGAGTAGAATTGAAGAGATGAGACAATCAATCAGAACTCTAATATTCACTATACTCCCCCAATTAGAAGGAACTCATAATAACTAAATTAGAGAAATTATAACTTACAAACATCACCATCATCATCCGTCTTTGCTCTTCTTGCCCGGAGTACATAGAAATGATTCTTCTTTTGAGCATCATTACCCGTAACAGTTGGAGTAACTTGCTTACCCTCTATTCCTCTGGAAGCACTAGTAGGCAAAAACCTCACCTTATGTCCATAATTACCACACCCAAAACAATTCCCAGTACCTATTAGACACTCCCTATAGTGCCTATTTCCACAAGTAGCACAAATAGGCATAACACCTTAAGAACCACTACCCTTTTAAAGTTTGACCTTAGGAGTACTAGGTCCATATTGAGTTTGAGACCTCTTCTTGAACCTAGGTTGATTTTACTCAATTGGTCCACACCTTTTCAAATCTCTAGTAATCCTCTTAAGTTTGGACTCGTCTATAGATTTGCAATACATCATAAGCGTAGATAGAGTCATATAATTATGGAGCATGGCCGTATGACATTCTTCTTTCACAAGTTCGGCAAGACTGGTCACAAACCTACTCATCTCATCCCTATGATTAAGCACAAAGTATGGAGAATACCTAGAAAACCTAGTGAATTTCAAGGAATACTTCTCAACACTCATGTTTCCTTGCTTGAGATTTAAAATTTCTCAACCTTCACCTCCCTCCTCTCACGGGGAAAGTAATTTCCTAAGAAAGTCTCCTTAAACTCTTCCCACTCTATAGGACCCGACTCAACTGGCCTATTATCTTTCCATTGAGCGTACCATACTTGATAAACCTCCCACAATTGATATGAAACCAACTCCGTCTTCTCCCTAGAAGTCACCCTCACGGCACTCATCACCTTGTACACACCATCTTGAAACTCTTGGGGATCGTGTCCCACCGTAGATCCAAGAAATATAGGAGGATTCATCCACACAAAGTCTCTCAATCTATATGTCATGGTGCTCTTCACAATATTCACTCTAGGTTCTATTCCCCTATTAACATGGGTAGTCAAGGCTCGGGCTAAAGTAAGTAAAGCCTCTCTAATCTCCCCATTAGTCATTTTCGGGGAAACCACCGGAACCTCATTACCTTGACATCCAATAGGGAATATAACACTTTGGGGAGGCACTTGAACACCTTCAGGAACTGGCTCAACCTTAGGAGGAACTTCTTCATCCTTCCTTCCTTCTTCCAACTGTCTAGAGACCATCCTTATACTATTCATCTCATGTAAATACAATAGAAGATATTAGGAATGCACACTTTTAACCTCAACTATAGAGGCACGACACAACATTGATGAAGAAAGTGAAACTCTATCGTCTTATAGCCTCTCGCCCATAGATGTGTCAAGACTCACACCGGTGGTAAAGACTATACTAGACCTGCTTTATGAGACTTTTTGATTCCTAAGACTACTTTCATAACCTATGCTTTGATACCAAAATTCCTTCAAGACGCTTCTCACCTTCCACCTACACCTTCAGATATGAAAAAATGTATGGAATAAGTACAAACAGTTGTACTAAGTATGGCAAATGCATAAAATTATGAAAATTGACTATTATTAGAAACATGCTCTTTTTTATTAACACACCATATCATAAGCATAAAAATCATGTTTAACACCATAGACACACATAAGATATCACATAAGCATTTTATCACTTTTAAAAGAACATTACAGTATATCAAGTCACTTTAAAGTGAATTAAATCCAACCTTAAAGTGAACTCATTAAGAATACAACCCACTCAATAAAGGCTATCCTAAGACTCACTTGAGTAAGACAAAGAGAGATCTCCCATACACCCTCTCTAGGCAAACCTAAATGATCCTTAAGTCTACCTATATTGACACAAACACACTTACAATACACCAAAACACATAACATGAGTTCCTCTTACCAAAGGTGATTCTAAAGTTCACTTGAGTAAGATGTGAAGTAACAACCCATACAATCCCTTCACACACACCTAAGAGATCCTTTAGACTACCTAAGATAGAATCATTCTCATTTCATCACAAAACATATATATATATATATAATGGCATTCTCCTCCCAAAGGTTATCAAAAGACTTACTTATGTAAATCAAGAAGAGAACACTCATACACTCTCTCCAAGATTACCTAAATAATCCTTAAGAATACCTATGTTTAGATAATAACTAAAGTGTTAACCAACTTTCATGTTTATCTTAAGACTTACCTAGGTAAGATATAAAGTGACCATTCCTATGCCCCCTCCATACTTGAACTAGACAACACTTAACTACACTAGGTTAGTACTTATTCTTTTACATGCTTTCTGACTAAAGTCATTATCTTCATTTGTTGACTTAAGAGACATTCATCACATGAGGACATTTAAGTAATGGTCTTGGAGAAGACCTAGAGACTTGCTCATTAATATATTCAAAGCCTATTGTGCAATGTCTAGATGGAGTCCAATACCAACACCTAAACTTCATAAACTTCTCCAACACTAGTGGGTATCCCATATGATGAGAATAGGCAATAATGGAACTAGAGAATGGTAGTTAAGCATGGAATCCAGAGTTGTAACCTACTGCAATGGAGGGTGTTTTACTAGCCAATGGTAGAACATGGACACATCCAATTTAGGCACATGGTTAAGGAATATTAATGTTTTCTTTGTACTCTAGCCTCATCCTTTTCTATAGATACTTCCGAAATACTCACTCGGTGCTAGCCTTTGTTCCCATAGAATAATTCACATAAAGGATTACATGAAGACATTCCATATCTAGTTCATAACCCTATCACATTCACTTTACCAAATAGGTCCCCTAGGGTTACGTTTCAATAGTCAAGAGGATAGCTTAATGATTTTCCTAAGGATGGGCGACCGTCCATGGTCACTATGACTTACGTGCTCTCTCACTGTTAAGTTAGGGGTGACATTGTAATTTCACCACCACATCCAACTAAGAGTCTTATAGGATTACTAAGGGTTATTTGGGTATTTTAAACATGTATATAAGTATTTAAACACTTAGAAGATTTCATTTTTCAAAATTAAAACTCCAAAATCCCTTAAGAACTCCCAAAGACTCTATTGATGTCCAAAAATCAAGAACGAACTTTATGTGACGTTTTGAGTGGATATTATTGTTAAAAGTTAAGAATTATCATCATTTAGGTATGTCTTTTTATCCTTGAAACTCGTTTCATCAAGGAGCCCCAATTCTCAAGATTTTTCTAAGTTTTCAAAGTTGAATAGTCCAATTTAATTATTCTACCATGGGTTCTTGCATCAATTGTTTTCATATGTATATTATGGATTAGATTGGTGTTGTATTGATGATTTTGAACTAAATTACCTATTTACTCATGATTTTGGATGAACCCTAGATTTTGACTAAGTTTTGAATTACTTGATATTGATCTAATGTTGATGAATTCTTATTATTTGTGCAATTCATCGATGTAATAATTGTAGTAGGTTTATATATAGGTAGTATTAGACTGATGGATTTATATTAATTTGAACTAGTTCATTGATTATTGTAATTTTTATGTTGCATTGTTGGTTATGGTCTTGGGTAATGGTCTTGTGTTATCGAATTGAGTAATTTGACTTTGGATTGAAGTGTTGAGGATGATGTGGTGGTATGATGCCCTATTTATTTTATTTTGATGTTATTTATACATCGATTGTATTGTGATTAGTATGGTCCACTTATGGTGACGGTATTATGTGCATTACTTGTAATTGAGGTGACCTTGTCGTTGTTACTTTATGCAATATGATGATCTTGGCCTTGTTGACAACTATTTGAAGTAATATCTCTATTTGTGTAGTTTATTATGTGAATCATGACAATATGTATATACATGTGAAGTCATATATGTCTTCTTCTATTCCTGTTGTCTTAGGTGATCATGTTAGACTATGACTTTGACCTTATATGTATGGTCTTAGGGTTGAGTCCTGGTTATTGCTACTTGGATATATGAGTATATGTTGATTATATTGATAATATTATCATATTTTGTAGTATTACTTGAAGATGTTAGGTTTGTTCCTACATGATTCTAGAATGACTTGCATTATGAGTTAAAAGTTAAGTACGTGGTGTCTTGTATTGGTTGACTTGTGTCCCTTGCTTGATGTATATCTGATTATTAATATGTGATGTCCTGATTTAGGGTTTTGGAACTCTTAGTCTTGAATGTATTAATTACATGTGACCTTAAATAAAATTAAGAGAGTCTTTTATGTCAAAACCTTGACTTAGTGTTATTGTTGAAATTGTTGAAGTCGTATGTTGTAATGGTATCCTTCAAAGTAAAGGAATGATAGACTTAAGGTTAATTGGCAGGAACAGAAACATATTAATCCTTAGGAAAGTCATCATGAGCTTCTTATCGCCATTGTGAGGTAGCTATAGTGGACCTTCTTTGGCAGGCTAAATGTGAATGGGTTATGAACTTGTTATGGAACCCTATTATCTTAACCTAATGTGTAAATTACTCTATGAGAAAGAAGGATAGCACCGAGTGAGTATGGAAAGGGGAAGTAATTCTACTTAAAGAGTGAGCCTAGATTACAAAGTATGCCCTTCACATTTCTTAACAATGTGCCTACATGGGATGTAGAACAACCTCATCGAAATAGGATAGAACTCCGGATTCCATGTCTTGATATCATGGTCTATGTTGGTTAATGCCTATTCTTATCATATAGAATGCCTATCAGCATAAGAAAATTTTATGAGGTTTAGGTGGTGGTATGGGACGCTATCTAGACATTGCACAATAGACTTTGAGGATGTCACTTTGAATCCCTAGGTCTTGTCTAAGACCATTACTTTAATGTCCCTTATGTGATGTATGAGTCTTAATGAACTAATGAACTAATGAATTATGTTAACAAGTATGTAAATGAATAAGTACCGAATCTAAATTGACTTAAGGACTCCTTAGCTAAAGTGTGAAGAGAGAATAAGATATAATCTCTTCATGTCTTATATTTTGAACTCTTGAGGATGACTCTAGTTAGGGAATATGTTTGGTGTTGTGGACATGATCTAAGACTTAGGTAGTCTTAAGGACTATTTAGCTAATCTTAAAGATGTCAATCATGGACGCTATCGTTTGATTTACTTAAGTAGGTCTTTTGATAGCCTTTTGAAGGAGAATGTCATATCATTTTTGTGTTGGTGTGTTAAGTGAAAATGATTCTATTCTAGGAGTCTATAAGATCTCTTAAGTGTGTGTGTAAGGTATTGTATGGGTGGTCGCTTCACAACTCACTCAAGTGTGACTTTGAGTCACCTTTGGTAGAAGAATCTTACTTTGATGTTTGTGATGCTTTTTAAGTGTGAATGCGACTCAATATAAGTAATCTTAAGGGTTGTTTAGGAACATCTAGAGAGGGTGTATGGGCGGTCTTTCTTTGTGTGACTTAAGTGAATCTTAGGATAACTTTGAGTGGGATAACAACATGCTAGGAAGTGTTTAATATATAATGAATTCAATTCTCTCTAACAGTTAGGTACTTCACTGTACAGTGAATTGAACTTACTGTAAAGTGGGTTGTAAGATTATTATTTTTTTTAAATGTTATCTTTTTGTGTTCCTAAGTTGTTAAATGTTGTTCTTATGATTAAAATATGATTTCTAAAAGAAAAGATGCATATGTCCAATAAATGTCCATTTTTATGATTTTAATGCATAATGTCATACTTAGTACATGTGGTTGTACTAATTCCATTCTTTTATCTATATATATATTTCTTTGTAGGTGAGGAGCTTTTGGGAAGTAAGACTTGGACCGTAGCATCGTTCAAGAGATGTTGAAGTATGTCCTCATTTGACTCGAGGGAATATATGTCTTTTATGTTTTCTATTCAAAGTATTGTAATAGACTAAGTAGTTCTATATTCGTATTTTGATGTATGGGCCATGTCCTAAGTATTCTTGTGTGTTAATATGATGAGACTTACACTTCGTATTTCCTATTGTTTTATATGTAAGAGATTTTTTTAAGACTATGTTATATTTTGTAAAAAAAATTATTCCGCACTACTTTTACTATGTTTATGCGATTAATGATATGAAAGGGCTTCTATAATACCTCTGACAAGTCAAGTACTCTGGTTCCAATCCGAGATTGCCCCTAACTTCTAGGGTGTGGTTTTGGGATATGACAATCTTGGTAACGGAGCGTAGGTTTGTGAAAGTAGTATTCGGAATCAAAAAGTCTCATCAAGTAACATCTAGTAGATTCTTGCGTAGTGGTGTGATTCGCGACACATCTATGGGCGAGAGGATATAGGACGGTAGAGTTTCTCTTCTTTTCTACTCCTTTGTCGTCCGGTAGAGTAAATGTTATGTTATCCTTCTTAATGTGTTTCCTTGTATTTCTAGGAGATGAATACTAGAAGGATTACCGCTAGAAGGTTGGAAGAGGAGAGGATGAATGAGGAGATTCGTCCTCAAGTTGAGCAAGTAAAGAAAGTTTCTCAAGATGGGAAAGGTGTCCAAAGCTTTAAAGTGCCTCCCCAAGGTGATCATATTCCTAATGTGGAAGGAGGTAATGAAGTTCTGATGATTCTTCCGAAATTTACTAATCAAGAGATTAGAGGCTTTGATGGCTTTAGATCAAGCCGTGACTACTCAAATAAATTTTAGTATGATGCCTAGGGAGAATGTGGTCTAGATATCTATGACGTGTAGGTTGAGAGATTTCGTGAGGATGAATCCTCGTATATTTCTTGTCTCAAAAGTGGGGGAGGATCCACAAGAGTTTCTTGATGGGGCGTAGAAGGTGTTGAGTTCTATGGGAGTTACATTTAGGGAGAAGGTCGAGTTGGCTTCGTATCAATTGAGGGATGTTAATCGAATATGGTACACTCAACGGAATGATAATACGTCGGAGGAATCGGGTCCTATTGAGTTAGAAGAATTCAACGAATCTTTTCTTGGTAAGTACTTTCCCTAGAATAAAAGGGAAGTTAAAGTTGAGGAGTTTATCAATCTCAAACAAGGAAATATGAGTGTTGAGGAGTACTTCTTGAAATTCCCAACTTTGTCTAGGTATGCCCCTTCTCTTGTGTTCAGTCCAACAGATGAAATGAGTCGTTTTGTGATGGGTGTATCTGACTTAGTGAAGGATGAATGTCATACCACTATGTTACATTATGAATGACCCTACCTAGACTTATGGTGTATGAAGAATCTATTGAAGAGTCTAAACTTAGGACGATGGCTAGAAGATTGAAAAGAAGTGGTGCTAATGATCAAGAGCAAACTAGGTTTTAAGAAGAGGGCTCAAACTCAAGAAGAACCTAAGAGTGCTAAGGTGAAATTGGAGAAAGGAGGTAGTTCTCAAAAGGTCAAACCTACTTGTGCCAAATGTGGCAAGAAACATTATAGTGAGTGTCTATTGGGTAGAGGGAGTTGCTTTGGTTGTGGTAAGGAAGGAAATAAGGTGAGAGATTGTCCTATGATTGCTTCTACAGGAAGAGAGGGTAAGCAAGTTGCTCCTACTGTTCCAAAGGATGTTGCACCAACAAAAAGGTGTTTCTATGCACTTCAATCTAGAGGGGACAAGTCGGATGAGAGTGATGATAATGTTGGTAATTTCTCTTTATCTTGTGGTAATATGAGTTTCTTCTAAGTAGGGGAGTATGACTAGTAAATGGAATTGAATGGTATAGAAGCATGTTGCATGTGCATGGTGTTTAGGAGTTTGGGTGAAATCTAATTTCATTAACTTCTTGCATTGTGTATTTTTAAGTTATGTAAGTCATGTAAGATTGTAAGATGTGATATTAGATTCATATATCATGAATATCATGAATTTGAAAAAAAATTATTTTTGAAAAAATTGGTAAAATCACTGTACGATTAAAAGGGTTCACTGTACAAATTTTGGGAATTTGACTAATTGATTTTTTGGTCTAAAATTGTTGTAATTTTGTTAGAACTGATGCATATGAGTATGATATCAAATATAAAATGAGTTTTTGCTATTTGGAATGAAGCATGTGAGTTTTGTAGTTGTTTTGTGATTCTCTTGCCTATGTGAAATATATGTTTTCTTGTTTGCTATGTGTTGTATGGAATGGTTATTATCTTCTAGTTGAATCTGTATTATTGGAAGTGTTCAGAGTGTGGCAAGTGTCATTCGAATATGAATGTTGTCCAAGTGGGGGAGATTGTAAGACCCCAAAAATGACTTAGTTGAACTAGATCCTTACATGTTGTTCTAGATGGTATAATGTCCTAAATAGGTTTAGTATATATGATTGAGACAGTGTCAAAAGTATTAGGTGCTTTGGAAGTCAAATGTCAAGGGACGACCAAGACGTGCGACAACTAAGTCACCTAGGTGCCTCATATATGGTTCTATGTGTTTGTTTGATTCATGAGGTTTTAAGGTCCTTAAATTAGTTATTATGTCATTTATAGGAAGTGTGTAGAGTTTCGAGGAGTTGGAAGGTCAAACGTCCAAGAACGTCCATGATATTCGAAAGATGTTCCTTGAAATGACCTTGAGTGTCTAGGCATGTTTCGTAGAGTCTTACATGTTTGTTTTGGGTGAAATTCACGTGAGAGGTTAAAAAAATCATATAAAATCATGTTTGGGTTGGAAACGTCTGGGAAAATATCCCCATGGACAAATCAAGGGTCCTTGAGGAAGGACCCATGTTGGTGGCCAAAACTGCCCAAAGGCAGTCCACCTACGGATGGCAATCGACGGCCCGTGGCCTGGTCAACGCCCCATAGGTGGTGGGAGTTTTTTTTTCCTTGTCCTAGGTATGAAATATCCAATTTCCAAGTCTGTGAACCCATCGACAAAGGCCAGGGCGGCTCGTAAGTGGATGGGCGACCGTCGAAGGTCACTGCGACCTGCGTGCTGTCTCACTATTAAGTTAGGGGTGATATTTTAATTTCATCCCACTTCCAAATAAGAGTATATATGGTTTATTAATGGTCTTTTGGGTATTTTAAACATGTATATAAGTGTTTAACACTTCGAAGATTTCATTCCTCCAAATCAAAAACCCAAAATCCCTAAAGAACTCTCATAGAGTCTATTGAAGTCCAAAATCAAGGAAGTAGTTGGTGTGACGTTTTTACTGGATATTCTTAATAAAATTGAATAATTACCATAATTTAGGTATGTCTTTTTATCCTTGAAACTCTTTTCATCAAGGAGCCTCAATTTTCAAGTTGTTTTCTAAGTTTACAAAGTTGAATTTTCCAATTTCATGATTCTACCATGGGCTCTTGAATCAATTGTTTTAAAACATATATTATGGATTATATTGGTGCTTTATTGATTAATTTAACCTAAATTTCCTAAGAATCAATGAATTTGGATGAACCCTAGATTTTGATTATGTTTTGGGTAACTTGATATTGATCTAATGTTGATGAATTCTTATGTAGTTTTATGTAGGCTATTCATTGATGTAATAATTGTAGTAAATTAATATTTAGGTTGTATTAGATTGATAAATTTACATTTATTTTACCTATTCCATTGATTATTGTTTTTTTTATGTTTAATTGTTGGTTATGGCCTTGGGTAATGATCTTGTGTTATTCAATTGAGTAATTTGACATTGGATTGAAGTGTTGACGAGGATGTGGGGGTATGCTGACCTATTTATTTAATTTTTATACTTATATTTTACTGTGATAGGTATGTCCACTTATTGTGGCGGTGTTATGTGCTTTACTTGCAATTGATGTGGCCTTCTCGGAGTCACTTTATGAAATATTATGATCTTGCCCTTGTTGGAAACTACTTGAAGTAATATGACTATTTGTGTAGTTGATTATGTGAATAATGACAATATCTATCTACATGTGATGTCATATACGTGTTCTTTTATTTATGTTGTCTTAGGTGACCTTATTAGACTATGAACTTGACCTTATGCATATAGTCTTAGGGTTGAGTCTTGGTTATTCCTACTTGGCTATATGAGTATGTGTTGATTAAATTGTTGGTGTTATGATAGTTTATTGGATGACTTGAAGATAGTAGGTTTGTTCCTATGTGATTCTAGAATGACTTACGTTATGAGTTAAAAGTGAAGTATGTGGTGTCTTGTCTTGGTTGACTGGTTTCCCTTGCTTGATGTATATGTGACTATAAATATGCGATGTCTTTATTTAGGGTGTTAGAATTATTAGTATTGAATGTATGAATGACATGGGATCTTAAATGAACATAAGAAAATCTTTTATGTGAAAAACTTGACTTAGTGGTAATATTGAGATTGTTGAAATCGTAAGCCGTAATGGTATCCTTCAAAGTAAAAGAATGATAGATGTAAGATTAATTGGCTTGAACGACATCAAATTAATCTTTAGGAAAGTCATCATGAGCTTATTGTCGCCATTGTGAGGTATCCCTAGTGGACCTTCTTTGGTAGGGTAAATGTGAATGGGTTATGAACTTGTTATGGAACTCTTTTAGATGAACCTAATGTATAAAATACTCTATGAGAATGAAGGCTAGCACCGAGTTAGTATGGTAAGGAGAAGTAGTTCTAGTTAAAGAGTAAGACTAGATTACAAAGTATGCCCTTCATATTCCTTAACCATGTGCCTACATGGGATGTGTCTAAGTTCTACCCTTTTCAAAGTATACAACCACATCGAAGTAGGATAGAACTCCGTATTCCATGTCTAGCTATTATGGTTTATGTCGGTTCTTGCCTATTCTCATCATATGGAATACCTATTAGCATTAGAGAAGTTTATGAGTTTTAGGTGGTGTTATAGGACACTATCTAGACATTTTACAATAGACTTTGAAGATGTTACTTGGAGTTCCTAGGTCTTTTGTAAGACAATTTCTTGAATGTCCTTTATGTGATATATGAGTCCTAATGAACTAATGAACTAATGACTTATGCTAAGAAGTATGTAAATGAATAAGTACCTAATCTAAAGTGACATAAGGATTCCTTAGCTAAAGTGTGAAGAGGGCATAAGAGATGATCTCTTCATGTATTATATTTGGAAGTCTTGAGGATGACTATAGTTAGTGAAGATGTTTGGTGTTGTGGACATGATCTAAGCCTTAGGTAGTCTTAAGGACTATTTAGGTAATCTTGAAGTGGTCAACCATGGAGTCTATCTTCTTGATTTACTTAAGTAGGCCTTTTGATATCCTTTGAAAGGAGAATGTCATATCATCTATGTGTTTGTTTGTTAAGTGAGAATATTTCTGTTATAGGGAGTCTATAGTATCTCTTAAGTGTGTGTGTGTAAGGGATTGTATGGGCGGTCGCATCACAACTCACTTAAGTGACACATAGAGTCACCTTTTGTAGAAGAATATTACCTTGATGCCTGTGATGCTTTGTAAGTGTATATTTTACTCATTATAAGTAATGTAAAGGTTCGTTTAAGCACATGTAGAGAGGGTTTATGGGTGGTCACTCTTTGTGTGACTTAAGTGAATCTTAGGATAGCTTTATGTGGGATAACATTATGGTAGGAAGTGTTTAATATAAAAGGAAGTGAATTCATTGTAATTGTGAGGTACTTCATTGTACAGTGAATTGAACCTACTGTAACGTGGGTTCTAAATTATGATTTTTTGTTTAAATGTTATCTTTTGTGTTTCTAAGTTGTTAAATGTTGTTCTTATGATTATACTATGATTTCTAAATGAAAAGATGCATATTTCCAATAAATGTCCAATTTCGTGATTTTTCTGCATAATGCCATACTTAGTATATGTGGTTGTGTTAACTCCATGATTTTATCTATCTATATAGTTCTTTGTAGGTAAGGGTCTTTTGGAAAGGAAGAGTCGGACCATATCATCGTTTAAGAGAAGTTGAAGTATGTCCTCATTTGACTTGAGGGCATATATGTATTTTATGTTTTCCATCCAAAGTATTGTAATAGACTAAGTATTTCGATATTCGTATTTTGAAGTATGGATCGGTACCCAAGTATTCTTGTCTCTTAAGAAAATGAGATTGAGACTTAGTATTTCCTATTGCTTTATATGAATTAGAGTTTCTTAATATTATATTATGTTTTGTGAGATGTTTTAATTCTGCACTACTTTTCACTATGTTTATGTGATGAATGGTATGAAAGGGCTTGTATAAGACCTCCAAGAGGTCAAGTATGAAGGTTGCAATCCGAGATTGCCCCTAATTTCTAGGTTGTGGTTCTGGTATGTGACACCAAATTTACATAATGTAAAGATAATTAGGGCAGTGTACCACCAATCCTTTTTCAACACATCAATCAATAGCTAAATCATCCAACACAATACCAAAAGGACATTACCCATGTCCATGATCATCAATTAGAAACAAAAATCATCATACTAAATGGATATACATTAATTCAATATAGAATTATCAACAGACAGTTTATACATCAATCCAATACAATTTTTACATTACTCAATTACCCAAGGAAACTACACTAGAATTCATAAGCACTTAGACATGATCATAACACCCATAATAGTTTCGCATGGGTTCAAGAATATTTTAAGTTGATATCATATAATTAACAATAATTTAATCAATATTCAATGATTCAAAACCTTTAATGAAAGAACCCATGGCTAGATCACAAATTAGAAATCTATCTTTTGAGAAAGTCTTTGAAAATCACTTTGAAGATTGGATCCTTGAAGAAAAGAGTTCCAAGGATAAAAATTTATACCTTAACTGATATTAATCCATGAAAATTGATATATATTTTTGGAGAAATCAACCTTCAAGCTTCAATCTCCCTTCAAGCGTCAATGGAGTTCTAGAGAGCTCTTAGAGGTTTCGGGCTTTGATTTTAGAATAATGATTTCATCTAGGTGATTAGGACTTATAAACCAATTTAAAATACCCATACACCCTTTGTAAAAATACCAAAGATTTATTTGGACGTTGTATGAATTTACCAATTAACCCTTGTATTTAATAGTGAGCTACGAAGTTGCAGGCACCATCGATACCAGGTCAATCGACGGATAGTCTCCCTTCAAACTGACCGTCCTGTTTGTCCATTGTTTGGGTCAGAGAATGATCCTTGGGATTCAATACCCCAACACCTAAGTACTGACCAATTCCCTCCACCTATGGGTCGTCAATCATCCTACTGGGCGTCGATTGCCTCCTTAGGTGGGACTGCCTTAGGTAGTTTTGGCCACAAAGATTGGTCATTCTTCAAAGACCCTTGGTTGGTCCTTGTAGATGTTTTACCAGATATTTTCTACCCTAATATGATCGTATACGAGTTTAGGACCTCTCATATCAATTTCATCGAAGACGAACGGATATAACTCAACGAAACATGCTAAGAGACACAAGGTCATTTCAGGCAAACTTTAGAACGTCACGAATGTTTGACCTCCAAACTTCATGAACGTGACACACTTCTTATGAAAACTATTATTACTCATATAATGACCGGATAATCACATGACACACATATAAACACATAAAAACACATAAGGCACATAGGTGATTTAGTTGTCGAATCTCTTGGTCATCCCTTGATGTTTGACTTCCAAATAAACTAAATGTTTAGACACTTCCTCATTACCAAATTATAAAAAACTTTAGCACCTTATACCCTCATGAAAAACTAGTTAGGCCCTAGTTTCACCTAATTTATTTTTGTAATGCCCTAAAAAAACTAAGGTTAACTAGAGCCTCGTGAGTATTTCTTGATCTAATTTTATGTTAAAATAAGTTATATTAGTGTTATTAGTCAGTGTGAAAACTTTTGTTAAGTTAGGCGGTCAAACATCCCAGAACATCCATGACTTTTGCAAAGTATGCTTTAGAGAGTATTTGTGAGTTTTGGTGTGTTTGAGATATTTTTACATGTTCGTTTTTATCGAAATTGATGTGGTTTGTTCCTAAGACCTAGAATACTATGTTTATGGGCTTAAACTTATGGTATGACTTCATATACGACGCACAGGGGCCCTAGAAGAGGACCCCAACTCTAAGATAAAAACTGACACAAATAGTGTCCATTGACGAGCTAGGCGATGGCTCATCGACCTGGTCCGTCGTTTGGACATGAAGGCCTGAATTATTGGGAGTTTTAGACCCAAACCATGATCCCTTATCAACAGGACGTCGACATATCGATGGTCCGTCATTGAGAGGCATCGATGGGGGCCTGCAAAAGTTGTCTCGCCTGCTCCCACCTTGGGGTGTTTTGTGTAAATTCACCCGAAGACTTTTAGGAACCTAGGATTATATTTTAGGGTTTAAAAGTTATATTAGATTCTTTTTAAGTATTAGACCTATACAAGACCCCTCACTTCAAATATTCAAACTCCTTCTCTAAAGAATGCTCTCTCAAAGGCACAATTGGAGATAAGACTCAAGGAAGGAAAGAAGGTCTTGCTTGGACGTGTTTATTCACCAAAAATTAGTGGGTTTCTTTATCATTGATTTATGGTATAAATCCTTCAACCCTCTTCAATTCAAGGAGTCATTTCCAAAAGATTTTTGAAAAAAAAGGTTTTTCGAACTATACTTTCTTCTATCTTTTATTTTTAGCATGGGTCTTCGTGTAAAAGTGTTTCAATTATTCAAATATGTTTCTTCAAGTATTAATGGATTATTATAATTTCAAAACTCTAATGAACTCATATTTATGCATATTTCAAAATTTAGCTTAAGAAATGGGTTAAATTAGAGTGTTTGTGTAGGGTTTGAACTTTGGTTTTCTTCTGTTGTTATTATGATTTAGCTAATTCCCTAAGGGACTTATTATGACAAAAATAATGAGAAATAGGTTATAGTTTGTGATGGTTTGGTTAAATGGTGAGTTTCTTGTATTTTATAATTCTTATTATAGATTGCTCTTGAGTGGTATGGTCCACCTTCTTGGTGGCAGTGTTTATTTGATGAACTTGATATTATTTTGTATTTATTATAGGTGTGTATTTGAAAGCCTAATACATGAAATTAAGTTATATTGAAGATGGTTCTTGTATTGTGTTTTATGATGCTTGAATTAGATATTTAGCTTAAATTATTACTAAATGAAGTACATGAAAATGTGAAGCATGTAAAGTGTGTGAATTGATGAGTGTAGGTCTAAAGAATTTATAGAAGTTAATCTAAATGAGAGGATTTTTATGTGCAAGGTGTGATCACATGTACACACACTTAAATGAAGTATGAAGCTAAGTTGAGTAAAAAGGGGAGTTTTGGGGTGAACACTCTTCGTGAGTTGAGATGAATTTTTTAGTAGCAACCTCACTATCTCCCAAGAGCTTTCTAAGATAGGTCGGAGGATGAATACCATTTGTGAGTTGAGATGTGGTGTTCACTAGTTATCCTTAACCTATAGTTTCTAATGTTAACAATCTGTGGGGAGTTATGCCTAGCATCGAGAGGATATGAAGTAGGGGTGGTTACACTTCGTGAGTTGAGATGTTGTATACCAATGTACCTCTTGAGATGAGTACTCCTAGTTAGTAGAGAATGAGTTACTTAGTATCAATCTCCTTATCCCTTAATTATGTGCTTGCATAGGTGTAGCTATTGGGAAAGTCATGTAAAAGCTAAAAAGTATGACCTTACTCTAGGCAAGTGAGAATCCCTCATTCGATATGGGTTAATATCGGGATTCCATGTATAGATCTCATGGTCTATGTGGGTTAATCTAACTCCCGCAAAAGAGTTAAATGACTTAAGTCTTCTAAAAGAACGTACTACTTAGGGTAGGTGGTTGTATGGGACGCTATCTATCCTTTGCACTAAGTAGGACCTTTTGAAAGGTAAGTCTTGGTGCGAAACCTTCTAAAATAGTGTACTACTTAGGGTAGGTGGTGGTATGGGACGCCATCTACTCATTGCACTAAGTAGGCATTCCAAAAGGGAAGTCTTTGGTGTGTTGTTCGGTGTTCTTCTAATGGCTTGTGATTGAGTTGGGACTTGTTCTCCTAAGTGGAGTAAGCTCTTGGTGGGTAGTCTTAAGGATCTTCTTGGTATGTATTGAAGGAGGTGTTTAGACGTTTCCTTCATGTCATACCTTGGAGAGTCTTAGGATAACCTTTGTTAGGAAACTTATACAGAAATAAGCTCACTTCCTCATTGGCAATACTTTGGAAGTTCACTATCTTTGGACTATCTTTAGTTTATTGTAATATATTACATAATTCACAATAATTTTGGTTAAGTTATTGTAAATTTCTCAATACAAGGAAATCCATTTGGAGCACTAAGTTGGAGTAGTAGTATGGGATGCTACTCTCGCATTGCATTTAGTGTGACCTATAAAATCCTATTGGAGAATGGTACTTACATGAAGTCTTTATGAATGAATGTCTGGTACATGTTTAACCAAGAGTCTGGACTTCATTTTAATACGAGGGTAAGCCTATCGTTGGTCGACTTTAGGATCGTTTTATTGTGCCTTGAAGGGGGTGTATGGGCGGTTACTTCTAGTCTTACCTTAGGGAGTCTTAGGATAAATTTGTTTGGGAAACTTCAAAGAAAAAAAGGGTTCACATGACTTGGAATATGCCATTTAGTGTAATGTATTCACTGTAATAGTCTTGATGTTACTGTAATATGTGTTTTTCTTCTAAAATTGTGAAAGTTCTACTTTATGTGTTAAATGATGGTCCTTATAATTTTTTACTCTTAAATCATGAATGTTTTTCTTATTGGCATGAAAGGTTATTTACTAAAATGTACCTTTTTACATGATTTTACATATGTCATACTTAATATATTGTTGTTTGCTAACCCCATACTTTTCTATACGCTATAAGTATAGGTTGGAAGCAAGGTTGAAGGCTAGAAGGAAAAGCTTGGGAAAGTTTCTCTCAATGCAAGTATATTCTCATATTTTGAGGGCATAGTCCTTTTCTTAGTTTCCTATTTAACGACTTATTATGTATTTATTATAATGTAAAGGGCCATGTCCCTAAGATATTTTGTCGTGTCTTTATGTTGTCTTGTGATGATTAGATTCTCTAAATATTTATGAAAGACTAGTTATATTAAATGTCTCGGAAAGTTTTAATTCCGCACTACTTTCTATGTCTTATGTAATGAACGATAAATAAAGGGCTTGTACAAGACCCCAGAGGGTCAAGTACGCCTTGCCACGATCCAGGGGTTCTCCTTAACTTCTAAGGGGTGCTTTCGAATTGTGACAAATTTAGTGCTATTACAATGGTTAAGGCGATTGTTCCCGCAAGAAAAATAAAAGTAATGAAAAGAACACTAACTAAGGTGACTTAAGGGGTTCTACTTAGTGTAGATGGAAGTATGAGACTTTTGCTTATACATGGAACAAGTTGACCTTGAGTGAAGTCCTAGGAGGTTGTTCTTATGTACTTATGAGATGTATGAAATGTATATGATGACTTTACACATTGAAGATCCTATATGATATTAGTTTAATTTATGAACATGTTATTGGTCTAAATTAACATATATGATGAAGCACATGCATGATATAAAGATATATAAAATGTTGACATTGCTTTTGATCCTCTATTTGGTTTCCTTGATTATGTGGGGTTATGGAACTTCACATAAGTATTGCCCTTGTAGGCTTGGGAAGGGATTGTGAGTAAGGGTCTTGTGGGAAGTGATGTTATAAAATCTTGTACATGAATTATTGTTATGACATTGTGTTGGTGTTGTTATGCTTATATGATCTTGATGTGATGTCATTCATGTTGATATGACCTTATGTTAGTAATATCCATATTGACTTGACTTTATCATGATATTGATCTTGTGTTAATTATGGACTTTCCTTGAGTGATGTCATGTCTATTGGCTTGTATATGTTATTAATTGTGCATAAAAACTTTTGAAGTAACTTAGCATAGTTTTGAACTGAATGTCCCTTTCAGCATGATTTCAATAGTTTTATGTGCATATGTTTCCATACTTATTACATGTGGTTGTACTAATTCATATTCTTTCTCTTTTCCCAAACAATGTAGGTTCGGGCCGTTGAGGTATCAAGGTCGATTGCAAGAAGACTTGGACTTTTCCCCAAGTTTTGGTGCCTTATGCTCTACCCTAGTAGTATTGCTATTGTCTTAAACACATTCATTTCTTTCTTATTCTTAAAGACAGTTGTTGTAATCCCTATGTGGCAAATATTAATTTGTATTATGGTTATGCACGTATGTTCTACTTCATTTTAGATGGCTTAATGTGGAGAAAGTTCTAATTAAAAGGTCGAGCCAGTCTCATATCAACTCAAGAATGTGTCTCAAACTTGGTATAGCCAATGGAGATATAACAGGATATCGAGAGTGGGTCCTATAACTTGGGAGGTGTTTACAAGGTCTTTCATTTAAAGGTTCTTTACGAGGAAGAAAATGGAGTCTAAGGTTGAAGAATTCATCAACCTTCTTCAAGGAGGTATGAGTGTGGAAGAGTACTCCTTGGTTCACTAAATTGTCCAAGTATTCTCCTTTCTTTGTATCAAATCCTAGGGATGACATGAGCCACTTTGTGACGGGAGTGTTTGATAACCTAGTTTAAGAGTGTCGTTCGGCGATGCTACATGATAATATGGATATTTCCAATTTTATGAGTCATGCTCAACAAGTAGAGGAGACTATACTGAAGAGGAAGAATATGGAGTTTAAGAGGACCAAGTATTATGAGGGAGGTACTTCCAAAGGTAGGCTTGAAATTCAAGACAATCCTAGGTTCAAAAAGAGGGTATCCAACCAAGTTCCTTCCAATTTCACTAAGTCTAACAATGATAGGGTGTCTAACCGTATGTTCCAAAAGGGAAGAAGTTGAAATTTACCTAGTGAGATATCTACTTGTGCCAAGTGTTGTAAGAAGCATAGGGTTGAATGCTTGGTCAGTTAGAATGGGAAATTGCTTTGGTTGTGGAAAAGATGTTCATAAGGTTAGAGATTTTCCTAATGGGAGGAGTCAAGAGAAGAGGATTGGTCAAGCTCAAGAAAGCAATCCTAGTTCCGGCGATCCAAAAAGGAACAATTTTTATGCTCTCCTCTCTAGGGGTGAGCAAGAGGAATCTCTCGATGTGGTCACCGATATGTTACAAGTATTCTCTGTTGATATTTATTCTTTACTTGAGCTCGGTGCTACTTTATCATTTATAACTCCTCTAGTACCTAAAAAGTTTTATGTTCTACCTGATGTTTTGATGGAACCATTTTCGGTTATTACGCCGGTGGGTGACTCCGTTGTGGCTAGAAGAGACTTTAGGTGTTGTACTATATCTTCGCCCAATTGAGTTACATGGGTGGACTTGGTAGAACTTTATATGGTTTATTTGATGTCATTTTTTGAATGTATTGGTTGCATGCTTGTTTGCTTCCATTTATTGTCAAACAAGAGTGGTTAAGTTAAAATTTCCTATATGAACTCGTATTTTGTAAAAGCTTGTAAAATGATCTCTAAGGGGTGTCTTTACCATATTGGAAGAGTCAAGGATCTTGAGTCTGACATTCCTCCTATACAGTCGGTCCCCGTAGTGAATGACTTTTCGTAAGTCTTTCCCCATGACTTACCTAGAATTTCTCCGTAGCGAGAAATAGACTTTGGTGTTTACTTACTACCAGATACGAATCTCATTTCAATTCCTCCATACCAGATGGCTCTGGCGGAGTTGAAAGAGCTAAAGCCTCAACTCAAAGACCTATTATACATGGGTTTTATTCCATCTAACATTTCACCATGGGGAGATCCGGTGTTTTTCATTAAGAAGAAGGATGGGTCCCCTAGGATGTGCTTTGATTATTGTCTACTTCATAAGGTCACCATTAAAAACAATTGTTCTCTCCCTTAGTTTGACGACATGTTTGATCAACTCCAAGTGGAAAGATACTTTTCTAAGATTAACTTGAGGTCAGGGTATCACCACATTAGGGTAAGAGGTGAGGATATACCTCAAACGGCTTTTCAAACAAGGTATGGTCACTATATTTTCCTACTGATGTCTTTTGGTCTCACTAACGCCCTGGAGGCTTTCATGGACCTTATGAAACAGAGTGTTCCGAAATTACCTTAATTCCTTTCTCATTGTCTTCATTGAAGATTCTTGGTATATTCAAAAAATAATGGTGAACATAAGGACCATTTGAGGATGGTATTGCAAGTTCTTAAGTGTAACAGTCTGAAAGTCCAAGGCCTAATCCAGAGCCTCACATGAGGATCCAAGACTCATAACACTTATTAAATACATATAATAATGTTTATAAACCATTTAGGATGTTTTAAAGTTAAGATAAGGAAACGTCCTTGACGTCCGGAGACAAATGAAATAGGTGTTAGTATGCGTTAGCCTATCTCATGGGGATTTAGAAATTGAAATTTAATGTGGAATAAATGTATTAAACATGTATTAGAGTGTGTTTAGGGTTGAAAAGTTCGGGTACGAATCCCCAAGAACCACTTTAAGGGTCGTTGGAGATGACCCTTCCATTTGACCTCAAAAGGTTGTATTGGCAGTGGCTACCTACAAAGCAAATTGACGGGGCATCGATTGATACGTAGTACCACACTTAGACATTTTCTAAAAATCGCTTAAAACATAAGTGTCTGACCTAATCGACGGATGTGCAGGACGGTGGGTGCAAGCAGTCGTCGACTGACTTACGAACCGTAGGTTGGAATCTCGTAGGTCAAGCCTGTGATGGACAGTTTTATTTTAAGTGGGTTCTTTTAATTAGTTAGTTGTTTTGTTCGTTAATTATTAGTTAGGGGAGGTATAATTAAGTTAATTAAGGACCCATGTAAATACCTAAGCCTAATTAAACTAACCTTACACCCACAATTCCCTAACTCAAATCTCTCTACCTTCTCTCTACTTTATCTCTCCCCAAAGAAGACTTCATAAAAGACCAAGGTCAAAGGGTTTTAGGGAAGAGAGAACATAACTTTAGTCCATCAATCTTCACGTATTAACAAGGTATGGGAAACTTTAACCTTTGGGACTCCTTTCCCCAAAGGATTCTTTTAAATTGATTTCCAAAAGATGATATGAACATGGGTTTCTTTCTAATCCGAAATTGATCTTTCAATTGTATTTTTATTCATTTGTAATGATTATTATTGTTATATTATGATGTATTATTATTAAATTATGGTAGTATTTTATGTTAAACCTAGTATGTGCAAGAGATGATGAATTGACCCCAATTCTCTAACCTTAAATTATGAACTCATGTGCAATTGACTTAGTTCTTGTGTTAATTACTATTGTATGATGTTATTAGACCTTTTGTTGGATGAAATTTAGTTTGTTTTAATACCTTGGATGATGGATTTTGAAGGAGAATCGGTAAGATTTGTGATCTTGAACCTTTACTTCAATTGTGATGTCTTCTACTTGGTGATGAAGTTCAATTGAAGCATATCTTGTGATTAGCTCAAGTAGGTATTAGTATGATCATGCAATTTAAATGTCTTGACAATGTGAATTGTTAGATTAAGATTAAGATACAATGATATAAAGTTGGTTGTGAATTACCTATGTGCCTTACTATGACATGATGATGACAATGTGTTAATCACACATATGAGGGTTGTATTGAAAGGATGTTCTCATGCAATTCCTATTGAGATAATGACTATGAGTATACAATGGCGTTACTCTCCTATGACCTATTATAAGTTATTATTGTTTAAGGATGATCTAAAGACATTCCAAAAGGGGACTCTAGTTTACCACAGAGTGAATGAATAGTGAGGAATCTCCCTTCTTAAGTAGGTTATGTAGATTCACTATTGTACTCATGAGATAGAGATTTCAATGCAAGTGGCATAAAGAGTGTCTCAAACATGTCTCCTAGTTTTTTAACTATGTTGCCTCCATAGGAATATTAGCTAGTGGATCCACCTAGATGCTATGCTAATGTTAGGTACTACTTTGTCAATTAGACCACCTTCTTTCGATGTAGGATTTGATGACACCGGAGTCTACATTTAGACTTTGTGGTCTATGTAATGTAACATCCCTAAAAATGAGCTAGGAGAAACTAGAGTCTAACATATGTTTTATGAGGTTAGTAATGGTGATAAAAATTGTGGAAATGTTTGGAGGTCAAAAGGTCCAAGAACGTCCCGAAAGTAGTCGAAGTTAAACTAGTGTATCGTAGTATTTTGTAGTGGAGTTTTGGTGGATGGTTTGAAGGTGAAATTGAGTATCAATGGTTCCTACACATAGTCTGACACGCAAAGGGTCCAAACGTCCGAGAACGACGCCCCGGGGACAAGCCTAAGGGATCCCACCAAAACATAGGACAGCCAAGCTGCCGTACCAGCCAAGATGTGGCAGTAATTGCGCGTTGCACAGATGGAACTGAATGGAAAAAATATTTCCCTACAATGCGGGCCTGTCGCGAACCATTCTGTTTCAAAATTTTCCAGAAACAACATTAGAAAATGCCTGCGCAACGTGTAGTAATCTCCCAGATTTGGTCACGTTGTTTTTAAGTCAAATTTGATTTGGTTAAATTGTCTAATAAGTGCATGGGTCATTTGGGTAATTTGTGGATGACTTATTGACAGTTATTGAGTCTTTTTGTACCCCCTAAACTCACAAATAAAAGCAAAAACCTCAACTCAAAATAAAACCTCTCCATTCTTCTCCCCAAGAACCTCCATTGATGAAGCTTTGAAGAACAAAGGAAGAAGACTGATTTTCTCATGTTTTCTCCATCAATTTCATATGTTTTTCATCACAATTAAGGTATGGTTTTTTGTAACATTCCGAAAGTATAAGACCTAATCTAGTGACAAACATGTGAGTCTAAGGTTGGTAACACTGTTTTATGAACTCAAGTAATGGTTATAATTCATTTAGGAAGTTTTAGAGTTAAGACGTCAAGTAACGTCCATTACGTTTAGAAACTAGCAAAATTGAACTAGTTGACGTCTCTATGTTGTGTTATTGTTTAAGAGTATCATATAGAGACTAAAACATTTAATAGACTTTAAATATCTAAAATATAGTATATAGGGTCAAAAAATCTAGTAACGACTCCCCAATACCACCCGAATGGTCCTTGAGGAGGACCCGAACATAGGCAAGCAGGTTTCCAAAGCAGCCTGTGCGCAGCCAAGAAAATGGAGGCTATTGCGCATCTTGCAGCCAACACGAGGAGGATAAAAAGTTTCCTCGTTACGCGGTTTATTGATGAGTCTCACTGCCTCAACCCGAATTTCAAAAATGAAATGGGAAATTAGCCCCGGGAGGCGCAGCCACTTCCCAAATTCGTGCGCGACGTTTTTTAAGCATTTGGACTTCTCAAAAAGAGCCAATTAAGAAAGGGGACTTTTGGGTAATTTAGGGGATGAGTGTATATTGATTTTATATGTGTTTTAATTCAATTTTACTCACTAAAATCAAAATACAAAAGCTCTCATCTCTCTTTACTTTTTCTCTCTATTCATCCACCATTGAATGTCAAGAAAGCTTTGAGAAGAAGACCAAGTTCTCAACTTTCTTCTAAAATTTAGTGGATTAAGCTTCATTAAGGTATGGGTTCTTCACTCTTGGGATTTGTTTCCCCAAGAGGTCCTTTCAAAATTTATTTCTAAATCACCCAATTCCAATGGGTTTTCCTCTTCTAATGGGTTTTCTTCTAAACTGAAAATTTAAAATTGATTATGACTAATTCTGATTACCCATGGATAATTAAATTTAGATTGTTGAGTAATTTATGTTAGTTAAGGAAATTTCATATGGATCATATCCCTTTCCCCCAATCCCCCAATTCAATGATCTTGCATATGAATTGATGGAAATTAATGAATTTATTGATTATTAGAGTTGTTTTATCTATTCTAATTCATATATGGACTTCCTAGGGAAATATATTTTTTGGGATTGGATCTATTTCTTAATGAATTCATAATGAACCCTATTTCTGTAACCCTAGGTTATGAATTGATATTAACTTGGATAATGATGATACAACTCACCTAGTGCTTGTGTTAAATACTATTGTATGATGTTACTACACATATAGATAGATGAAATTGGATTGGTTAAGGGTAAGACCAATGATGATGGCTTTTGAAGAATAATTGGTAAGACTTTGTGATTTTAAACCTTTACTTCAATTGTGATGGCTTTTACTTGGTGATGAAGTTCAATTAAAGCATGTCTTGTGATTGGATTAATTAGGTGTTACTATGATGATGAAACTGAAATTTCTTGATTATGTGATTGTGTGATTAGGCTTAAGATTTAATGATATAAGGTTGGTTATGAATTGCCTATGTGCCTTATTATGACATAATGACGAAGATATCCTAATATCACATATGAGGGTTGCTATGAAAGGACATTCTCGCGCAATTCCTAATGAGCTAATGATTATGATATACAAGGGGTTAGTCTCATATGGACTATACTAATTTATGATGATTAATAAAGGCTTAAATGAAATTTCAAAATGGAACTCTAGATTAGCACCGAGTGAACTAGTAGTGAGGAGTGTCCTTTCCCAAGTCAGGAAGGTAGGTTCACTAATGTACTCATGAGATTGGATGCAATGTGCTTAAAGAGAGTCCCAATTATATCTCCTAGTTCTTGAACTATGTTTCCTCCATAAGAATACTAGGTAGTGGATCCACCTAGAATGCTATTTTTATGTTTGTTACTACCTTGGCAAGTAGTCCACTTTCTTTTGGTATAAGGTTTCATAACACCGGATACCACATTTAGCTCTTGTGGTCTCTGTCGGTTAAGGCAAGTATTATCGAAAGTAAAATGAAGTAACAAAGTGAACAATAACTAGGGTGACTTAAGGGTTTTTACTTAGTATAGGGACTCTACCTAGACATTGCACAAGTTGACTCTAAGGGGAGTCCTAGGATGTTGTTCTTATTAATGATATTATGAAATGTATGATATTGACTTTTTCTGTTGATATTCTTACATGATAATGATTAATTATGAATATGATATTGGTATATATTTCTAATTATGATGATATATACTTATGAATCTACGCTATATGAAGGTAGACATTGCTTGTGATGCTTTATTCGGTTTACTTGGTTGAGTAAGGTTATGGAGATTTGATTGGTCATTGGACATATAGACTTGATGTTGGGTTATGAATAAGGGTCTTGTAAGTAAAGAAATGTTAAGGATGATACTATACATGTGTACATGATTATACTTTATGATGATGGACTTGTGATAGGTGAGCTTGTCTTAATAAATATGTGGTTATTGGCTTATATGGGTTCTTAAATGTGCATTGAAGACTTTCAACTGACTTAGCATGCCTTCTAAGGTAAATGTCCCTTTTTCATGCATGTTTCAAATGTTTTATGTGCATATGCCTATACTTAGTACAAATGATGTACTTACCCATGTTTCTATGTTTACTACAAAATGAAGGTTCTGGCCATTGAGTTTCTAGAAGGCCATTTAAAAATACTTGGATTCTCATTCTCCAAGTTCGGTAGGTCCTCACTTTCCGAAAACAATGTCACTATCTTTCTATTGGATATTGTTTAGTCTTATAGACACTTTTGTCCATTCTCTTTCACTTGAAGACTAAGATTGTATATGCCTATATATGGTCTTTAATATTGTAACGAAGTATGGGCTACGCCCCATGTTATACTCGTTTTATATTGTTTAATATGAGACGTATCCTAGACTTCTTATGAATCTATATTGCTATCTTATGTATGTGAAATAAATGTAGAAGCCTATGTAGTGCTTCTGATGTGAGGAGTCTATGTAAACTCCATATGTATATATCATGTGTATGCGACAGATCTATGTAAACCTCGAACTAGAAGTAGTTAAAAAGTTTTAAATTTTTTTGCAATTTAACCTATGAAGTGTAATGATAAATGCTAAGAGATTAGTCTTAGTCCTTTTCAAGGAAGACGATACCTGTTACTTCTAGGGGGTTCTCCCCCGATGTGACATTTTTCACCTTGAATCCTCTTCCTTCAAGGAGTCAATTCCAATGATTTTTCAAAGATACATGGGTTCTTGCATAAAACGTTTGAATCATTGTATTATGATTGAGTTATGTTAATTTGATTATTTTAACCTAAAAACTCTATGAACCCATGCAAACCATGCACTCCTAGTTTTGACTATTTTATGGGTGAAGTAATCATGTCTCTATATTATTGAATTCGTGTGTAGTTTGATTTGGGATATTAAATCATGGAAGAATTATGTTACAATAAAGTGTAGGATATCTGAAATTGGAAAATTCATATTGAATGACCTTTAATTCATTGTAAATTAGGATTATTTGATTGAATTTGTGATCGTGGTCATTAGTAAGAGCCTTTGGGTACCGTGTTGGTTGAATTGGCTATGGATTGAAGCTGTGAGAGTAGATTGGGTGTATGATGCCCTAAATCTCTTTATATTATGTAATTTATGTCTTGAATTGTGAATATGATTGGAATGTTCCACTTATGGTGGTGGTGCTTATGTTCTATAATTGTGAAGCAAAGTGGCCTCATAACATTACTTTATGTATTACGATATTATCATGTTATAACTTACTTATGTGAGTAATTGTAAGGTCTTCATGACTTATGTGTTGTGTGATTTCTAACCATGATCCTAGTTGATGATAGGTGTCACTAGTAGGCTATAGTAAAGTCTTTGTATGAATGACTTGATATTGATGTATGATGCTTCTTGATGACTTATATGAGGCTTGTAATGGTTTATATTGATGATTTTATAGAAGTGAGTAGGATGAATAGCAAGTATACATAGTTGTCTCTATGTGCTTCTTGGATGTTATGTTATATGTGATAAGATGATAATGAAGTGTGTCCTGGTTTGGTAGACCTATGTCCCTTACTTGATACATGAAGAATATGAACATGAACATCTTGACTTAGTAGTCTTATGCACCTTTGTCTTGTATGTGTATGAATGAATGTTGAATGGAAGTGTAGGATCGGTAGACCTATGATAGTGCCCTTCTAAGCATGACTAATAAGTGGAACCTTCTAAATAAACAGAAGGTTAAAAATGAGCTATCCTTATAGACATTGAGTGGAAGCCATAGTTGACCCATTCTTGGTAGAGGTATTATAAGTTAGTAGGACAAAGAGATGGTACCTTCTCATATACCTTTAGATGATTGAACGTACTCTATGAGAACTAAGGCTAGCATGCAGCGAATACATTATTGATTGTAGCTCTACATCACTAGGAGACTAGAGTGCAATGTGACTCTACTTGAGAAAGATACTAGATTTCATAAAAGCTCTCGATATGTCTTACCAATGTGCCTACATGGGTTGTGTCGTAGTTCTACCTTTGGTAAGTAGAACACCCTCTACCGAAGTAGGGTAGACTCTCAATTCCATGCCTAGATATTATGGTCTATGTCAATTATTGCCTAACATGCTTGTGTTGGATAAGTACTAGAAAGTTTAGGTAGTGGAATGGGACTCTATCAAGATATTGTATGACTAGGTTTTGAAGATATTACTATGTGAGTCTCTAGGTCTTCTCCAAGACCATTATGTGAAAGTACTTAATTGGTGAATTCTCTTGAAATGTTTAATGGACATAATGACTTAAGTAAAGCTATGTTAATGAACAGGTACTTATCTAGAGTAGCTTTGACAATTGCTTAGGTAGGCTTGAAGAGGGTGTATGGACAGTCTCTTCATGTCTTACTTTGGTGAATCTCAGAGTTATTCTAGGTAAGGAATTTAATCAATGAAATGGAAAATAATCTTATATTAGGTAGTCTATAGGATTTTTGTGTGTGTGTAAAAGGATTGTATGAGCGTTCCTTTCATAACTCAATTAAATGAACCTTAGAATCACCTTTGGTAGGAGGATTTCATGTTTATGTGTTTTGAACTGAACTTGTGTAATATATGTGGTGTTGGTGTTATATGTGATTCCTATACTCATGATATGATGTTTTACTCAAAAGAGAATGTTTTATAAAAATGTCCTTTTATCATGATTTTTTGTATTATGTCATACTTTTTACATGCATTGTACTAATCCCATATATTTTATCTATCTCTAAAGGTGTAGGTGTCATTTGAGAGGAGTGATATACCGTGGTTTCACGGTATTATTAATACTTTTTCCTTAAGTTTAGTGTGTCGAAAAGCCTTTTTGTGTTAATCTTTATATAAGTTTCTTCTTATTTTGCAGGAAATCTGTCCAAAGCTGAATGCGGAGATTTTGAGCGAAAAAATGCAGAAGAGACCACCTACGGAGCTTATGACGGTCCGCCGTGCTTGTGACAGTCCGTAGGTGGCAGCGTAGTGCAGCTGCTGAAGGAAGATCTGGAAGTTTGACCAAGTCTGGGGTTACGAAGCTTGTGACGGTCCATCGTTTCTATGACGGTCCGTCCTGCAGGTTCGTCGTAAGGTTCAGAGAAGTAATCCCAGTACCCATATTCCAAGAGTTGAAGTGTTTTTGAACGAAGACCCTCGACGGACCGTTGTGCCTACGACGGTCCGTCATACTTGCCTTCGAGGGGAACGAAGAGAGCAGCAGAAGAATTGTATAAGTATGGGACGACGGAGTCCATGACGGTCCGTCGTGACCACGAAGGTCCGTCGCGAGATCCATCGACCCAACCGCGTTTTGGCAGATTTCCAGCAAATAGAGTCCTTGTTTAATTAGGTTTTTAGTTTTTTTAAATAGTTTCAAAAACCTCGTTTTTGAGGTTAGACTCTTGATCATTGTGAGCCCTTTGTATTAGTGTTAGATTATTGATTACTTTGAGATTTTGTGAGATTATTGATTACTTTGAGATTCTTGCAAGTGACTTTTGGTGATTAATCAAGCAAACTTTTGGATTTTACTCTTTCTCATTGAAGTAAGTACATGAATTCTTATTTAATATATTTGAATATTGTGATTATGACTATGAGCAACTAAACTCCATAACTAGGGTTGTGGGAACCATAGGCAAATAATGAGATAAAACCTAACTAAAATAACAATTCTAGAATACTGTCTTGCATGTATTATTAATTCTTTCGCTTAGAAGTCTTTTTAACGGATGGCCAACGCTAGAACTCGACTTAATGCTACTTGCTGGACCAAGGAGGTAGATAAAAGGAAAAGAATTATTAACATTGATTTAGTGTATACTATCTAATAGGCTAGTATTGATTTGTACGAGGTAATAACTTAGTAAAATATCAAATATGATGCTTAATATGAGGTAAAGATAAGGGTTAGGATAGCAACACACGTAGCCGAACCAAGGTGCGGAGTGAGATTTTCTAGATGCCGGACCAAGGATTTAGAAATACATAACTTATCACTTTACATGCAAGATACTAGTCAAGAATTGTTATTGTTAGAATTATCAAGTTATGAACCTGTGGGGAACACGTAAACCCTAGTTACTTTGATTCATTGATTAAAATCCAAATTTCAAAGCTGTTAAGTGTCTCTTTCAATTTCGTTAGTTATTTTCACTCATTTAGAAATAGAAACCCCCCTTTTTATTGTTTTACTTTCCAAGGAAGTCATTGACCAAACAATAGTAATAATAGGTTGAAGTTAAGTCTAGACTATTTTCCTCGTGGGAACGATCCCAACCTCACTAGTTGGGTTATTTACTTGACACGACCGCTTTACTTCTTATTTGAGAAGTAAGTTTGAGCGTATCAAATTTGGGCGCCGCTGCCGGGGATTATAGCTTTTAGATTAACTTGAACTTATTACTATAGTTAAGTTGATATTTTCATGATTTTACTTTGTTTTATTGTTTTTGATTCTTTTCAGAACTATCCTACTTGTATGCCAAATACACGGAGAGGAAGAGAACCCTTGTTTCCCTACTATCACGAGTTAGAGCGTACACTGCGCAATATGAATCGAAACTTGGCAATAAATGATGATGATCCGAACCAGAACATCCCAGCTCCGGTTGATGTTCATGGTCAAATGTTACCCGATGCTCCGGGTGAGCACCAACAGAGGGGACAAAATCCCGTTCCACGGCCCCAAACATGCAGAGGCTATAATAACATAGCAGATTCGGATTGATCACTGGTTTTGCCTCCTCTACCCACAGGCCACACATTTATGGTAACTAGTAGCCTGATGCAAATGCTCACTGCCAGAGGTTTGTTTTCAGGGCTACCTTCTGAGAATCCACTTGCCCATATAGCTAAGGTAAGGGCAGTGTGTAAAAGCGGTGTAGGGAGGCCTGATTTGGATTTAGATGTAATAGGTCTCAGAGTGTTTCCTCTCTCACTGACGGGAGAGGCTGCTATGTGGTTCACTGAGCTCCCATACAACTCAATCTTCACTTGGAACCAACTAAGGGATGTCTTCTTAGCACGCTACTATCCGGTCTCCAAGAAACTAAACCACAAAGACAGAGTGAACAACTTTGTGGCACTACCAGGAGAGTCAGTTAGTAGTTCTTGAGATAGATTCACCTCATTCTTGAGAAGTGTTCCAAATCACTGTATAGATGATGAGTCACTGAAGGAATACTTCTATCGGGGACACGATGATAACAATAAAGCGGTGTTGGACACTATAGCAGGTGGATCTTATGGGGAGTGTCCTTATGCTGAGATTGCTGAAAAATTAGAGAAAATCTCCCAGAATAACAAAGCTTGGAGTACTAGGAAGTCTGATACAGGGAGAAACACCTTTGCAGTACAGTCCACTCACAACCCAGCCACAGATGAGATTCGTGAAGAAATGGCTCAGATGAGAACTGAGCTTGGGTTGGTACTAAAACATGTCACTGGTGGTGCAGAAAAGATAAATGCAGTCAACTACTTGGCTAAACCACCACCTCCTAATGATGAATGCTATTGTGCAGAGGACACTTATGCAGTAAATGAGCAGATGGGCAGTTTCCGACCAAGCGCCCAAGGCTCAAATCAGGATAATTGGCGCCAAGATCATGGTAACCAAGGTTGGAACTATGGTAACTACAATTGTGAGGGTCATTATGTCCGAGATGGAAACTACAACCGCGACAACAACTTTAACACGGGTAACTATGCTAATAGAAACGACAGGAATGGGCACTATGTCCCTCATCAAAATCGGGAAGTTACTCCTAGGTATGGTGGAGATAGTATGGCGCGAGTTGAGGATATGTTGCACAAAATGATGAGGAGGTTCGATGCTAGTGATGAGCACATTAAAGAGTTAAGGGGTGATTTAGCTAGTATTGGGAAAAAAGTTGATACACATGCAATTTCGATTAAACAGATCGAATTGTAAATGGCCCAATTATATGCGACAGTGAACACACGGCAACCGATCACTCTTCATAGCAACACTGTCCAAAATCGAAAGAATGATGCGCACTGTATGGCAATCACTACTCGGGATGGTAAACAAACCATTGACCCACCTATGCCATCTACTGAGGAAAATGTGAGAAAGGATAATGATAGTGTGGTAAAGGGTAGTTGTGAAGCAGAGGAAAGTAATGGAAAAGATGCAGAAGTACCTATCAAGGTAATTCCCATACCTAGGCCACACCACCCTTCCCTCATAGATTAGTGAAAAAGACCGAGGATGGTAAATATCGGCGTTTCATAACAATGTTGAAGCAGCTTCTATCAATGTCCCTTTGGTATAAGCTCTAGAACAAATGCCCGGTTATGCCAAATTTATGAAAGATCTGGTCACCAAGAAAAGATCGGTCACTTTCGAGGATGATGATAGACTGCAACATTCTAGTGATATTGCTACAAGATCCCTCGTACAAAAGAAAGAAGATCCTAGTGGGTTCACTATTCCTTGTACAGTTGGGTCATTACATTTTGCGAAAGCATTATGTGATCTGGGGGCAAGCATAAATCTCATGCCCCTCTCTATTTACAAGAAGTTGGGTTTGGGGGACCCAAAACCCACTGCGATGCGGCTACTGATGGCTGATCGGACAGTGAAACGGCCTATAGGGATACTTCATGATGTGCTACTAAAAGTGGAGTCATTCATCTTTTCGGATGATTTTGTTATTCTTGATTGTGAGGTCGATTTTTAAGTGCCTATTATCCTTGGGAGGCCATTCCTTGCTACAGGTAGAGCCTTAGTTGATATGGAGAAGGGAAAGATGACATTTTGGTTTAATAATGAAGAAGCGACCTTCAACATTTGTAGGACCATGAGGCAGAGTGATGAGCTCCAATCGGTATCTGTCATATCCCACAAAGAAAAGAGGAAGAAGGAGAATGAACAAAAAATTGCAAAACAAGAGTTTATGGTTGGGGATCTGGTGCTTGTAGACAGTTCTGGGTCGCCTTATCTTCCGGGCAAGCTCAATTCCAAATGGACTGGCCCTTACTTGATTACCCAAGTATTCCTTCATGGAGCAGTTGAGTTAAAAGCCAAGGAGGGAGTGAGGTTTAAGATGAATAGAGTTAGAATAAAACTCTATTTTGGGCATAAAGCATCGGGGAATGAAGTGATAGAGGCATACCATCTTGATGAAGTCTGAGTAATCAAGTGTCACCAGTCGTGCCGCGACATTAAATCAGGCGCTTGTTGGGAGGCAACCCAATACTTATAGTCTTTTTAGTAATGGTAGCATTTTTCTACTAATGGGTTTTTAAATTTGCAGGCACATCACCAGGAAATTCTGCAGAAAATTACTCTGCAGCAGTCACTGACGGACACATCGACGGACCGTTGTGCCTGCGACGGACCGTCGTATGCCTCCGTCGTACAGGTACGTCTTTCTGTTATTTTCAAACTAGGGCACACACGGCACGACCCTGCTGGAGTCTTTTTCAAAATCAAACTGTTTAACCCCCCCCCCCAACCTCTCATTTCACCCCCATTCCTTCATTATTCCTCCCACTACTCTCTCTTTTTCAACTTCATAATCTATTCCTCTATCAATCACTGATCATTTCCCCCCACAATTCTCCAAATCCCTAAAAGTGTTAATCTGCTAGTCGGAGCTGTTGCTGTGCGTGTTTGCCTCGCCACCGAGTACTTGTCCATTTTGTTTCTCCAATTCTAAGGTATGTGTCTCTAATTTCTACTCATTTATCTTGCATTTTTGTTTATTAGTTATTATTAGCTTAGTTCTTCGTCATATGCTGTTTCTTTTATACGATTCTGTCTAACCTAGGTTAAAAATTTTCGAAATTGCCATGTTTACAACCCTAGACATAGGTGCTTTTGCATTGCTAGTTTCCTAGGTAGTTGGGTTAGACAAATGTAGGTCCAAACCACTACAAGTTTGATGTGGGTTCATCGGGGATGCATGGGGTACCCCCAGTTCTGTCACTGATTCACCAAACGAGACCTCAACGACGGACCATCGTACCCACGACGGACCGTCGTATGGTCCGTTCCAAAATCCCTAGCACTCTGTCCCAATGGACACATGTGATGGACCGTTGTCTTCACGACGGTTCAACCTGCACAACCGTTCTGGTTGTCAGAGACCCTGTTTCTAAGGGGCTCTCATTTTTTCCTAAGTGTCCCCCAACGGACACATGTGACGGACTGTCGTCTTCGACGGTCCGTCCTGCACAACCGGTCTGGTTGTTAGAGACCCTGTTTCTAATGGTCTCTCATTTTTTCCTTAAGTGTTCCCCAACGGACACATGTGACGGATCGTCGTATTCACGACGGTCCGTCCTACACACCCGCTATGATTGTCAGAGACCCTGTTTCTAAGGGTCTCTCACTTTCTCTAAGTGTCCTTTAACGGACACATGTGACGGATCGTCATACCCACGAAGGTACGTTCTGTATGACCGTCATGACGGTCAGAGACCCCTCTCCTAAGGGTCTCCATATTTTTTTAAGTGTCCTACGACGGACCGTCGTACCTGTGACGGTCCTTCCTGCACATACCGTCATGCTAGTCAGAGACTCTCCTTCAGTGTTCTCTATATATACATAGTCTAAAGTAAAACACGACGGACCTTATGACGGTCCGTTATAGTCACGACGAGCCGTCACCAGGCTGTCGTGTGTCACTGTTTCTACAGCAATGACATACTATTTTCAATGTTTTGTTTAGTATGGTTTTGCTTGTCTTGTTTGCCACTACTCGTACTAATATTAATCCTTTACATGTACTATCTACTATGGCACCCAAGAAAGACCGAATCTATGCACGCGGGCGATCAAAGTCTGTCGCCCCGTCTACCCGCATGGTCATCGGCTCTAATGATGAGCGTGACCCTGAGTACGTGCCACCAGGCACTTCCACCCCTTCTCGTGCTACACGTATTCCCAGAGCCACACCCAAAAAGGTGGCGTCCGGTGTAGTCACTGCCTCCCAGTCTGATGAGGAGCGCACACTGACCGGCACACCCTCTGGGTAAGCCACAAATGAAGAAGGAGCGTCTGGCTCCTTAGGAGTATTGTGGTCAGAGAAAGCCTCCAAATCTGCTGAGGTTCCCTCACCCGCCACTGCTGCAGCGTCGGCCTCGTCTGAGGAGGCTGACAGTTTAGATTCCACCTCAGGCTCACCAGCTCAGGCCCCCACCCCAGCCACTGACCAGCCCAACCGGTGGTGTGTCGACGGCCAATTTCAAGTCTACTCCGACGCCAAGTTCCTCACTGATAATGGAGTGATGACTCAAACACTCACCTTGGAGCGGCGGGTCCTTACAGGGAGTCTCCCGACGATGCCTGAGATCCACCATCTCTTCACCAGGCATCGCTTGGAGTGGACAGCACGTCCGTTGGGATGTTACAGAGAAGAAATGGTCCGAGAGTTCTACGCATCCTACGTAGAGACTCTCTTATCACAGATAGATAGGTGGGCTGCCACCGCTAAATAGGCCCCACTAGAGCAGGTCCGAGTACGGGGCGTACAGGTTGACATTTCCCTACCGGCCGTCCGCCGCTTTCTATACGACGAGGGTGTTGATTCTACTCGCATCCCTCTCACTGCCGAGTTTGACTACCGCTGGCAGATAGTTAAAGATGGCCAGTTCCTGCGCGAGCATTCACTGAGAGAGACCACAAAGAGGTTGATGGACTTGCACCTGTCAGTTGATGGAGCGGGTGCCGATTGGGTGACTGAGCCAAAGGGGGCCATCAAAAAGGCCAACCTCACTTTCACGGCGCAGTTCTTGTGGCTGTTTGTCCGTCAATGCCTTTCCCCCACATCTGCTGATAATATCGTTACATGGGATCGAGCAGTGTTGATGGCGGCGATGATAGCCGGGTTTGAGGTGGACTTCGCGTGGCTTCTACAGGCAGTCATGCACGAGAGGGAATTCAAGGTCACTACTACTTACCCTTTCCCGTGCATGATCTTTGCTCCCTGCAGGTCCGCAGGTGTGCCTATATGGCACGTAGATCAGCTCAAGACCCCGCAGGGCACTGTTAACGCCGGCCTCATCAGAGATGAGGCCAATGAGTTGGCTCCACGAAGAGGGCCCCGTCCAGAGCTGCCCCCACTTACTGATGATCTTGCTGATAAGGTAGCCCAGACCCGCACGGCTACACAGGCGGTGTCCATTGACACTACCCCGGTCTAGTCTATCCCGGGTAGTAGCACCGCCCCGATCTCCTCTCGCACAGCCCCCCTACCAGCACTGGTCCCGCTTGCTAGGGTCAAAAAATTAGAGGCGCAAATGGCTACACTTCTTCATCATATCCAGTCGTGGATGCAGTATTCTATTACTGAGTCAGAAGAGCGCCTAGAGTGGAAAATGGCCCAGTTTACAGAGAGGAAGATCGTTGAGGTTAACCAGCGCTTGGACGCCTTTGAGTTGAGGGTGCTAGACCGACTAGCCCCTCCGATGGATGTATCAACTCTTCAGGATGCAGTTGACAGTCTTCGTGCGGATATTGACACGATCTTAGAGGCTAGGGTGCCGGTGTCTGACGCCCCTTCTGTCGAGCCTGCTGAAGACACAGTGTTGGCGGCCCTATTTGCCACTTCAAAGATCCCACCACCTCCCCCTCGAGAGAATACCAAGAGGCGTAGGGGTCGAGTAGAGGACGAGGCGCGAGCACGAAAGAAGGAGCGCCGAGAGATGGAGACTGCGAGGAGAGCCTCACTTGCTGAGGAGGAGAGCCTCACTTGCTAAGGAGGAGGCGCACCAGATGAGAGCAGCACAGTTAGCGGCTGGGGCGTCTGGCTCCCGCACTGTGGAGATAGCAGGAGGCACTACTGATGGTGTGGTTGTTGCTGAGGACACCACTGAGGGTGTCCAGATTGCAGAGGACGTGGGTTCCGGGGAACCGGACACACAAGCTTACTGATCGACGGTGCTTTGCGCCACAGGTTTGCTTCACCTACCACTCTAGTATTTAAATTTTTATGCATTGGGGACAATTGCATGTTTTTTCTTGGGGGTGGGGTAAATGGAAAGTGAGTGTGAGGGTGAATTCTGAGTAGCCCAATTCACTATCCTCTTTTGGGGTTTTCTTGCCTGTGTTCTTTTTCCCCAAAAGACTAATTACTTTTTCTGTTGAGCCGGCATGTCTATATCTTTTGTACATAGTTTAATTCTGGAGCATGATGGCTAAAATAATATCCTGATAAACTAGAAAATGATGCATGACTAGGCATAGTAACTGATAATGGTGTGGCTCTAAGCATGACATAGAGTTACACCATTGCATCACCCTAAGTCTTAAATTCGAACTAGGTGTCTGATAATCTGGTATAGTGATGAGATGTCAAGTGAGTGTGAGGAAAATTCGAATAATTCCACTGTTGGTACTGAGCTAGAACTTGCCTTGTTAGTCCTGCTAAAAGTAAGCTGTAATAGAAAATTAGGAAAGGATCATAGGCCCTTATTCAATGTAGCCCACTTTTAGCCTAAATAAAAGAAAACCAAATGAAATTTATCCTTATTTGATCCAAATGATCTGAGCTTAAATTAGACCTTTCTTTTTTACCCCAACTAATCTTTTCTGGGAATAATGTGTTGGCCCTGGTCCCTCCTTGGACATGTGCACCTCAGCTTATGCCAAAAGCATAAGATGAGGGTGGGTAATGCAGTAAAAAACCTTCGTTATGGCCCTGACCCAACTTTGGGTACTGTGTACATTGACTCATGGCAAAGCCATGAGTTGAGGGTGGCTATTCTAAGGAATACTCTGGAAAGTGGGGTTGAAAAAACAAAGAGAAAGAAAGAACAAAAGTAAAGTGACTCAAGAATTAGTTGAAAGAGAAGTAAAGAAAAGTAAAAAAAAATATACAAGAAATGCAAGCAAGAAAAGAAGAGAGTCACTTACACAAATGAAGAAAGAAGAGAAAATAGCAAGGTGAAAGACTATGAGAAACTGGGCGAGATAAAATGATAGAAAGTGGAAGGTTTAGCCGATATGTCAAGGAGGGCAAAAATTCACTAAAGTATACCTAAATATACCCTACCTGACACTGAGCCTATGTTACAAGCTAACAAAGTCCTATCGTGATCCTAAGCTTTGTATAGAGAACTTAAGGCAGTGAAAATGAGGGCAAGCTTATGGCAATAGGTATTAATGAGTGTGACTTTGTTATGAGAGCGGGTGTTGAAAAGTAATCCTTATACTCAAACTGAAATCATTGTGTGAAAAATGAGGATTTTGTTTTGAAGTGAGGACACTAGTTGCAATACCGGAATCGTTAGCACCTCAGTGAGAAATTGAAGAGGATAGGTGTTAGTGCATGGTGAGTTTGTGTCATGTTCTGATCCCACATAATTCAAGCCTAATAGTGATAGCATGCATAGATTTAATGAGATTAATCGGGATTGATAGCCAAATGATTGCAAAGAATAAAACATGGATACAATTGTACAAAGATTGTGTATTCAGTCATAGTGTGTCGCTTGAGGACAAACAACGAATTTGAGGTGAGGGTGTTGATATACCGTGGTTTCACTGTATTATTAATACTTTTTCCTTAAGTTTAGTGTGTCCAAAAGCTTTTTTGTGCTAATTTTTATATAAGTTTCTTTTTATTTTGCAGGAAATTTGTCCAAAGCTGAATGCGGAGATTTTGAGCGAAGAAATGCAGAAGAGACCACCTACGGAGCTTTTGACGGTCCTTCGTGCTAGTGACGGTCCGTAGGTGGCAGCGTAGTGCAGCTGCTGAAGGAAGATGGGGAAGTCTGACCAAGTGTGGGGTTACAAATCTTGTGACGGTCCGTCGTGTCTATGATGGTCCGTCCTGCAGGTTCGTCGTAAAGTTCAGAGAAGTAATCCCAGTACCCATATTCCAAGAGTTGAAGTGTTTTGGAACGAAGACCCTCGACGTACCATTGTGCCTATGACGGTCCGTCATACTTGCCATCGAGGGGAATGAATAGAGCAGCCGAAGAAATTCATAAGTATTTAACGACAGAGTCCATGACGGTCCGTCGTGACCACGGTGCGTCGCGAGAACCGTCGACCCTGCCGCATTTTTGCAGATTTCCAGCAAATAGATTCTTTGTTTAATTAGGTTTTTATTTTTTATAAATAGTTCGAAGAACCTCGTTTTTGAGGTTAGACTCTGGATCATTGTGAGCCCTTTGTATTGGTGTTAGATTATTGATTACTTTGACATTTTATGAGATTATTGATTACTTTGATATTCTTGCAAGTGACTTTTGGTGATTATTCAAGCAAACTTTCGGATTTTACTCTTTCTCATTGAAGTAAGTACATGAATTCTTATTTAATATATTTGAATATTGTGATTATGTCTATGAGGAACTAACTCCATAACTAGGGTTGTGGGAACCATAGGTAAATAATGAGATAAAACCTAACTAAAATAACAATTCTAGAATAGTGTCTTGCATGTATTAATAATTCTTTCTCTTAGAAGTCTTTTTAATGGATGGCCAACATTAGAACTCGCCTTAATGCTACTTGCCTAACCAAGGAGGTAGATAATAGGAAAAGAATTATTAACATAGATTTATTGTATACCATCTAATAGGCTAGTATTGATTTGTACGAGGTAATAATTTAGTCAAATATCAAATACGATGCTTAATATGAGGTAAAGATAAGGGTTAGGATTGCAACACACGTAGCCGGACCAAGGTGCGGAGTGAGATTTTCTAGATGCCGGACCAAGGATTTAGAATTACATACCTTATCACTTCACATGCAAGATACTAGGAAAGAATTGTTATAGTTAGAATTATCAAGTTATGAACCTGTGGGGAACACGTAAACCCTAGTTACATTGATTCATTGTTTTAAATCCAAATTTCAAAGCTGTTAAGTGTCTCTTTCAATTTAGTTAGTTATTTTCACTCATTTAGAAATAGAAACCCCCTTTTTTATTGTTTTACTTTCCAAGGAAGTCATTGACCAAACAATAGTAATAACAGGTTGAAGTTAAGTCTAGACTATTTTGCTCGTGGTAACGATCCCAACCTAATTAGTTGGGTTATTTACTGGACATGACCGCTTTACTTTTTATTTGAGAAGTAAGTTTGAGCGTATCAAGGAGTCTCGAAGTGAAGCTTGGATTAGCATTTCATTCAAGCAAGAGTTGGTATGTCCTCACTAGATTCAGGCACATCATGATGTTTAGATTTCCTTATTGAAAGTATTATAATAGACTTTTATTCATTGAAGTATGGTCTGTCTCCCAATATGTTCATGTATTTAAGATGTCGACTTTGAGACTTAGCCTTTCATTATGTTTTTCTATAAAAGAGATTTTTTGAAGTATTACTATTTTTTGTGAAAAGTTTTAATTCGTGCTACTTTCATACATGTATGCAATGAACTAAGTCAAAGGGCTTGTACAAGATCTCGGGGAGGTCAAGTATGCCGTGTTCCGATTCGAGAATGGCCTAACTTCTAGGGGGTATTTTTGGATTGTTACAAACTTGGTATTAGAGCATTGGTTATGAAGTAGTACTTAGGAATCGAAAAGTCTCAAAAATTCACATCTAGTAGAGTCTTGTTCATTGGTGTGAGTCGCAACACATCTATGGGCGAGAGGCTATAGGACGATAGAGTTTCACTTCTTCATCTATCTTTTGTCATGACTATATATTTGAGGTTAGAAGTGTAGCTCCACAAGGAGTCCCATTTCCTCAAGATGCTCAAGTGCCTCCCCAAGGTTATAATATCCTTATTAGAGGTGAGGTTCATGAGGTTCTGGTTGTTCCGCTGTTTATGGCTAATGGAGAAATTAGAGAGGCTCTCCTTGGTCTAGCCCAAGCTATGACTACACATGTGAATAGAGACATCGGTCCTAGGGTGAATGCTTTGGAAAGTACTATGACCTCTAGATTGATGGACTTTGTGAGGATGAATCCTCCTATCTTTCTTGGTTTTAAGGTGGGAGAGGATTCCCAAGCCTTATTGGATGAACTGTATAAGATAGTGCATGCTATGGGAGTGACTTCTAGGTACAAGGCGGAGTTAGCTTCGTACCAATTGAAAAACGTTGCTCAAGGTTTTTTCACTTAATGGAAGGATAGTAGGTCGGTTGAATAGTGTCCCTTACAGTAGGAAGAGTTTAAGGAAGCATTCTTAGAAAGGTACTTTCCCCATGAGAGGAGGGAGGTTAAGACTGAGGAGTTTATAAACCTTAGGCAAGGTAACATGAGTGTTCAGGAGTATTCCTTAAAGTTTATCCTATTGTCTAAGTATGCTCCATCCTTGGTGTCTAACCTAGGAATGAGATGAGTAGGTTTTTTGTCGGTGTTTCAGATATTGTGAAGAAAAAGTGTCGTACGGCTATTCTCCATGGTGACATGACTCTATCTAGGCTTATGGTGTATGCTTAATCCGTTGAAGAGTCTAAACTTGAAAGGTGAAGTAGAGATGCTAAGAGGGGAAGAATTGATGAGAAAGTTCAACCTAAGTTTAAGAAGATGGCTCATATTCAAGATGGTTTTAGTGCTCCTAAGGCTATCTATGAGAGAGGTTGTGGTTCCCAAGTGGTTAAGCCAACTTGTGCTACTTGTGGGAAGAATCCCTTTAGGAAGTTTCGGTACTAGTGGATGCTTTGGTTGTGCTAAGGATGATCACAAGGTGAGAGATTATCCTACTATTGCTAATAGAGGAAGAGAGGTCAATCAAGTTTCTCCTAATGCTCTGGGTATTGGTGCACCAAAGAGGACTTGTGTAACAACCCTAAAAACGGCTATGCTAAATAATTCATAATGTTCCTAGAATGCCTACGATGAGATTAGGTTTACACGGACTGATGCGCGTAGAAGAAGACCTCTGAGCCCTTACGACAGCCAAGACAACTAACTTGGGGAGTTATTTGAGATAGGAAATGTTGGTTCCATCCATGTAGGGCTCCCGAACATGAAGATTTACTCGGATAAGTCGTTACCGGACTTAAAAAGGGGAATCTTAAGTTTGGAGGTTCTAGCGGTAAAACGGTCTTTTTCCGGGCTAAGGGTAGTATCATAATTACCCTAAATATATAATTAATTATTTAATTAATAATACGGAGTGGCATTTTTGAGAGAGAGGTCCAAAAATTGGCTCTTACAGTGAAGTCTTGCTCCACCCGGGTTCGAACCTAGGTGGAAGCGATGATTAAATTGTTTTTATTTAAGTTGATAAATAAATGTAATTAATTAATATTTATTATTTTGGATTTTTTAAAATAAAAGTGAAATCAGATTTTTATTTTTTAAAATTAACTAAACCTTATTTGACTAAGTCCTAAACTAAACTCCTAAGCCTAACGCAACTCTCTCCTCTCACGTCTATCTCACTTTCACGTTCAATATCTCTTCTCCCATTCACATTTCTCCCTGACAAATAATATTCAAGAGTAGAAAATTTACCAAGGTTCTTCACAATTGAAGAACTCACACCAAAATATAAGAAAAACAGACGTGAATCAATCACGTAGGCAAAGAGAAGGTTTTCTATCGAGTGGGGTGTTGAACTTTCAGTGTTGGACCTGTGTTTGGAGAATTTTTTGGGCAGAAAGTAGAGTTTTGAACATCAAAAAGGTATGGGTTCTCTACTTTCTTTGTCCCTTTCCCAAGAGATCCCTAAGGTTTAGTATATTCAATCCGAAAACTAGGGTTTGTACCCGTTGCATGTCCCTATCACTAGCTCCCAATGATTTGTAGGTTGGGTATGTTTTCTGGTAGATATTAGGCATGTGTTGTGTTTTCGTGATGAATATGTTCATGTATGTGCTTTTGAAATCGTATGAATGACAACCTATGTGTTCCGAAACTATGTGCATGTGTGTGCAAAAATGTGACCGTGACTAGGTGTTCTCGGGTTAAGGCTCAAAAAAATTGTAATGTTATGGTTGTGATCTTACGTGCACAAACTTATGTAAATCATGATGTTCATATGAAGTGTAATGTGGCTGAATTGAGTGAGAAACTCTTGGCAAATCGAATCCATGAAAATGCACCTAAATTGTTCTAAATGAACTATGAAATTCCCCAATAACTAATGTGTAAGTTGATGAAAAGATGCTAAAGAAAAACTACAAAATTTCCAGTTTCAAATGATGAGTTTCGGTCAAGTTAAGACGGTTCAAAATGTTGTGAAAAATGAATTAAAACAATCGAGGTCATGGAGGATTGAACACGTGACCTCACCATGTTAAAAAACCATGAAAATAAAGAAGTAAAAAAATGTGGTGATGGGGATGCGAACCATGGTTTTGGGATGGAAAATGTTGTATGAAAAAAAGAAATGAGAGGAGTGGAATTCGAACCCACAACATCTTGGTCAAGCTTAAGGAAAAATGAAAAGAAAATAATTGTGAGGCGTGGGAATCGAACCCACATCCTCTAGGCGGAAAAGGAGAGTTAAATGAAAAATAAAGTGAGGTTGTGGGGGTTAGATCCCACAACCTCATGCTCAACTCGATGAAGCCATGGAAAAAGAAATTAAAATATAAAGGGGTTGTGGGGGTTCGATCCCACAACCCCTCAACCAAGAAAGAGAAAATGTAAATAAAACAAATTAAAAGGAAATATAGGCGTTGGGGCTTGATCTTGGGTCCCCAAGCCATGTTGACCAAAATAAAATAAATGAAAAATGTAAGTGTTGTCCAAGGGATTCCAAACCGGGTTCCCTTGCCGAAATTCTGTATTGATACATAAGTCATACGCGTATAAAATATTCAAGAATAATGTTGCCTACTTAGATCGAAATCGAGATCTTGGCATACATACAAGATGCATAAATCTTGTACCACATAATCTTAGGAAGATATTTATCACTTAAACGAACTATGAACGAAGCCTCATGTCTTGTATGTATAGACCCATAAGTCTAGCATACGTTTAGAAAAATAAGTGAACCTAACATGTATGTGATGAAATGATGTAACCCTGAGAGGGTTAAGTAAGAGTGTAAAACACACTAAACGGACAAGTGCATTGGCACATGATGAAATGAACAATGAAAATATGAAATGAACAATGAAATGATGAAACCCTAGAAGGTTTAAGTAAGAGTGTGAAACACATCTAAATGGCCAAGTGAATTGGCATATGATGAAATGAATATTCACGTAAAAAAAAGGGTGAGTAATCATGAAGATCAAATGTGCTAATGTTAATTTATATAGTGACAACATGATATGAGGCTAATGTTAAATATGAGAGCAATCTCAAATAAGCCTAAGTAAATGTTACCAAAATGTACTCACCTATGAGAGTGTAAAGTTAATGAAGAGATCAGTCTCTATAAACACTCTAATGAATGTATTGAGATTAACACACTTAATAATAATGATGAGACGAGAAATCATCTATTGAGCTATGATGTCCTTATACTAGAAGTCAGCTTCCATGACGTATGAGTTGAATGTAATGGAACTTAATACTGAGCACCGATGATTAGCTATGAGCGGTGATGCCTTCTTTTGAGAAGGGTGGAGGTTCACATAATTCTCATGATATAAGATTGCCTGGCATGTCAGGTATGGGTCTCATTATATCCCCTAGTCTTTGAACATATACTGCCAATATAGGGATATGGTGGGGTTTAATTCCCATGTACGCTAGCATGTTTTGGGTCACTTTGGCCGGTGATTCTACCTCTTTTTGGTGTGGGGGAGACACAGGGTATCATTATGCTCACATGATCTATGTCGGTTAAAGTAAAAGTTCCCAATGAACGAATGAGGCCATACTCAAATAATTCACATAAAGAAATGAATGATACCAAAGGTGTTAGGATAGGATTATCAAGAGGTGATCTAGACTTAAGTTATGACACTAGTTCATTCTTGATCATTGCACACCGAACCCGATGAAAGTGTTAAACTACATATTAGGTATAGCTGGTGTCTACACTAGCTTATGAATGTATGAAGTGAAGTACGTATGAATGAATGAAGCAGACTCTGTGTGTTCTAAGGAAGTCTCCCTAGTTAAGGTCCCATATGTTGAGCCCTCATTTTTGGGAAGTCTTGATGTCATGTCCACGATTCCAAGGTCTAATGGCATATGAATAAATGATATGAAAGATGTTATGTAATATATGCAATATGTTATGTGCTATGTGTAAGATGTTATATGTGGTGTGTAGTATGATAAGTATGATGGTGCATGTTACTCTCATTGCATAACTTTCCTAATTCAAATTTAAAAAGCTCACTAACTTCCCTAATCCCATTTTGGTAAGTCCACTGACTTAACTTTCCATAATCATGTTGTTAGGAAAGATCTATTCTCACTCATTCATGTCTTTGGTGTGTGCTTGAATATACCCATACTTAGCACAAGTGTGTACTAATCCCATACAATTCTACAATTTTAGGTGCATGCACAGGTGGACGTTAGATCTTACAGGTTGACGTTGCAGCTATCCGGACGTGGACATTTCATCCGTACTTGGTGGTCCCTCATGCTTTTGAGGATGTCTATCGTTATTATCTAGCTTATATGTAGGCTATAGCTATTAGAGCATGTTCCACTAGTGTTTCTTTCCACTTTTGTTTAGACTTTGTATTGGTGTCGTTTTGGCAAGAATACGTTGTAACGACCTGTTTAGTCGTTTTGAGCAGCAGATTTTTAATTCTGGAAAAAACTGGCCAAGACTACGGGCACTGCGACGGACCGTCATAGGCACGACGGCCCGTCGAGGGTGCAGCGTGTCAGCATACTTAGAATTCTGAAATTGGGTACTGAAAATCGACTCTCTGTAAATTGTGACGGACCTGCAGGACGTGCCGTCACATCCACGACGAATCGTCGTGAGTTTCCGTTGCAAAACACTTCAACTTTTGAGAATTTGGTACAAGAAACGAGTGTCTGCCCGTCATGACGGAGGTGCAGGACGGACCGTCACAGGGGTGACGGGCCGTCACAGTCACCTGAAATTTGGGGAGGCTGCGACGACCGGTGTGACGGACCGTCGCAGGCACGACGGCCCGTCACAGGTCACACAGATCCCAGTCAGAATAGGATTTCTCCACACGTTTTAAGGGTCGTTTTTGACTATTCTTTCCTTAATTATAAAGATTGAGGGTTAACATTAATAAGTCTAATTACTTAGGGGTTAAAAGGGGTAACCTTAAGTTAATTAGTGGGGTTTATTGTCCTTTTTCACACTTAATTATTTGATAATTAGGGTAAAGAAAAGGGGGGTTGAAGAAAAACAAACAGAAAGAACAAAGAGAAAGAGAGGGATCGATCGAGAGGGAGGAGAAAACAAAGCTTGGGATTTCTTGCTTGATCACTAGTCTTCGGTGGAGGTAGGTTATGGTTTTTACGATATTCGTAGCGAACTCTTAATAGTGAATAATATGTGTTGATGATATTGTAAACCTGTCTATATGCTTATTGTATGCTTGCATGAATATGATTATGTGATTTTGATAAAACAAGCATGATGAAAACCATTGAATCCCAAATCTTGAAAGAAACTTTAATCTACCATATTAATGATGATGCCTTGGTATAAAAGAGGGCTTGATGAACTAAAGTAATGGGATTGATGATGCCTTGGTAAAGAGAAGGCTTGATGAACTTGATGGTATTTATTGACGATTATAATACTTGTTGTTGCTACATGTTGAGTTTATAGTTGATTTATAATATTTCTTGATATATATTATCTTCTATTTTGAGTTAGCCGATGATATCTACTCAGTACGTGTGGTGGTACTGACCCCCTACTTTATTGTTTTCCTCTTTGTTATTTGTGTAATGCAGCAAACGTTCCGTCAACTTCAACTCCGCAGTGATTCAAGCCAGTCTTCGTCACACCGGATCTTTAGGGTGAGCTAATGCTTCTAGCTTGGACTGGATCTTCTTCTTCAAGTCTTGATGCCTTGAACTTCCGGCATGGACTAGCTTTTTTTAGTTATTTTGTTCTTAGACATTTTAGTTTAGTAATTTGAGGATAGATGTTCTTGTGATGATGACTTCCAGATTTTGGGGATGATAATAATAGTTGAGTTGTTTTATTTATGAGTTAAGTCTTCCGCATTATTTTCTGTTGATATTATATTGAAATGTTGAGGTTTAGATGGGTTGGTTCGCTCACATAGGAGGGTAAATGTGGGTGCCAGTCGCGTCCTCGAATTGGGTCGTGACAAACTTGGTATCAGAGCATTAGGTTAATTGGTCTCATCACACAAGAACAGGTCTAGTAGAGTCTTAAGGAACGGTAGGGGGACGCCCTTACTTTTCCTTGAGAGGCTATAAGACTTTAGGAAAATTCCATTCTTTCATTCTTTCTTTCGTGCTACTACTTGAGTCCAATTGGTATCTAGGTGATACAAATTGGTGACCATCTTCACTCTATTTCGCAGATGGTTAGAACTAGAGCAACGACCGCACCAGCAGCAACAACGGAAAGACAAGAAACGACTGAGCCAGCCACTGGGCTGTGGCTCGAGGAAGAACAGCGGCAAGAGGCCGTGGAAGAGGTCGTGGGAGGACGTCTTCTAGAGGAAGAGGACGAGCCCCTAGCCCATCTGATACTAGGGCGGTGACTCCTCCACCGACTGAGGATGTAGTAAGAGAGGGTGAGGAAGGGGAAACTGAACAAGGGCAGAATGAGGAATTGCCACCCCAACCTACCCCAGAGATGATCAACCAGGTACTTGCTTATCTTAGCGGGTTATCCGATCAGGGTCAAGCTCCTCCAGTGGTTTCTGCACCAACACCTCCGGTTTCAGAGATACGACATGCGGCTACTATGGCTCCCCGCATGGATGCATCATTGGGAATAGGCACATTTCCACGACTGACTACTGGGCCTATTATGACAAATGATCAACATGAACTTTCAGTAAGTTCTTGAAATTGAAACCTCCAGTCTTCAAGGGTGCAGAATCTGAAGATGCTTATGATTTTCTGGTTGATTGTCATGAGCTACTACACAAAATGGGAATAGTAGAACGGTTTGGCGTTGAGTTCGTAAGCTATCAATTTCAAGGGAACGCCAAAATGTGGTGGCGATCACATGTTGAGTGTCAACCAACAGAGGACCACCACAATGACTTGGGAATCATTCTCTACCCTTGTTATGGAGAAGTATATCCCAAGGACTTTGAGAGATAGAAAAAGGGATGAGTTCTTGAGTCTCGAGCAAGGAAGGATGACAGTAAACGCGTATGAGGCTAAATTTCGCGCACTATCCAGATATGCCACCCAACTTTGTTTCAGTCCACAAGAACGTATTCGCCGTTTCGTGAAGGGGTTGAGGTCGGAGTTGCGGATTTCAGCCTTACAGGTAGCGGCAACGGCAACATCCTTCCAAGGTGGTAGACTTTGTGATAGAGGTGGAAGGAGTGAATCCAGATGACTTCACCACGACATCGACATCAAAGAGGTTTCGAAGGGGAGGTGAGTTTAATGGTTCTTACTCTAGAGGACAGAACTCCGGAGGTCACTCAGTTCGACCAATACAGTCTTCACTACAGACTGTATGTAGTTGGGGGTCCACCTCAGAACGGTCAACACTACTCCGAGAGACCTATGCCCGACTCCAGAGAGTGCTATGGATGTGGGGAGGTTGGACATATTAGGAGGAATTGTCCAAAACAGAGTTACAGACCCCCACTAGCTAGAGTAGGGGTGGTCATGGTAGAGGCCGCTTTTCTGGAGGACGTGGCGGTCGAGGTAATGGTGGTCACCAAAACGGCAGAGGTGATGGGCAAAACGGAGCCACTACTACACAACATGGTAGGGGCAACGGACAGACGAATGATAGGGCCCATTGTTATGCTTTCCCTGGGAGAACTGAAGCGGAGGCATCTGATGCTGTTATCACAGGTAATCTTTTGGTTTGCGATTGCATGGCATCTGTATTATTTGACCCTGGCTCCACGTTTTCATATGTATCTTCCTCATTTGCTAATGGTCTTAATTTACATTGTGAACTACTTGACATGCCTATTCGGTTTCTACTCCGGTGGGTGAGTCTGTGATAGTCGAAAAAGTGTATAGGTCTTGTTTCGTGAATTTTGTGGGGGGAGCAACACTTATGTAGATTTGGTTATTTTAGAAATGGGTGACTTTGATGTAATTCTGGGTATGACTTGGCTTTCTCCGAATTTTGCGATTTTGGATTGTAATGCTAAAATGGTAACGTTAGCCAAGCCTGGGGCAGATCCGTTAGTGTGGGAGGGTGACTACACTCCCAATCCGGTGCGTATCATCTCCTTTCTTCGTGCTAAGAAAATGGTGAGTAAAGGGTGTTTAGCTTTCTTGGCACATCTCAAGGATGACACTACTCAAGTACCTTCGATTGAGTCAGTTTCGGTAGTCCGTGAGTTTTTGGATGTGTTCCCTGCAGATCTTCCTGGCATGCCACCAGATAGGGATATTGACTTCTGCATTGATCTGGAACCGGGTACTCGCCCCATTTCTATACCCTCTTATAGAATGGCTCCCGCGGAGTTAAGAGAGTTAAAGGCTCAACTTCAAGAATTGTTGAGTAAAGGCTTCATTAGACCAAGTGCATCTCCTTGGGGTGCTCCGGTCTTGTTTGTAAAGAAGAAGGATGGGAGCTTTCGAATGTGCATAGATTATCGACAGTTGAACAAAGTAACTATTAAGAACAAGTACCCCATTCCTCGCATTGATGACTTGTTCGATCAGTTACAAGGTGCTTGTGTCTTCTCAAAAATAGACTTGAGGTCCGGTTATCACCAATTGAAAATACGCGCAACGGATGTGCCAAAGACTTCTTTTCGAACTAGGTATGGGCATTATGAATTTGTGGTAATGTCTTTTGGTCTTACGAATGCCCCTGCTGCTTTCATGAGCTTGATGAACGGGATTTTCAAGCCATATTTGGACCTCTTTGTGATTGTGTTTATTGATGATATACTGATATACTCCAAGAGTAAGAAGGAACATGAGGAGCATTTGAAAATGGTGTTAGAGTTGTTAAGGAAGAAAAAGCTTTATGCGAAATTCTCCAAGTGTGAGTTCTGGCTAGATTCAGTGTCCTTCTTGGGGCACGTGGTTTCTAAGGATGGAGTGATGGTGGATCCATCCAAGATTGAGACAGTGAAGAATTGGGTAAGACCTACAAACGTGTCAGAAATAAGGAGAGTTTTGTGGGTTTAGCTAGCTACTACCGCCGATTGTCAAGGGATTCTCTTCTATTGCCTCCCAATTGACGAACTTGACTAAGCAGAATGTTCCATTTGTATGGTCAGATGAATGTGAGGAAAGCTTTCAGAAGCTCAAGACTTGTTGACTACCGCACCTATCCTCACCTTGCCGGTAGAGGGTAAGAACTTCATCGTTTATTGTGATGCATCCTATTCGGGTTTGGGTGCAGTGCTAATGCAAGAGAAGAATGTGATTGCTTATGCTTCAAGACAATTAAAAGTGCATGAACGTAACTATCCAACTCATGACTTGGAATTGGCCGCGGTAGTGTTTGCATTGAAGCAATGGAGGCATTATTTATATGGGGTTAAGTGTGAGGTCTATACGGACCATCGTAGCCTACAGTATGTCTTTACTCAGAAAGACTTGAACTTGAGACAGAGGAGATGGATGGAACTACTGAAGGACTACGACATCACTATCTTGTATCATCCGGGGAAGGCGAATGTGTTGTGGCAGATGCTTTGAGTAGAAAGGCCGGAAGCATGGGAAGTCTAGCTCATTGCAAGCTTCTAGACGCCCATTGGCTAGAGAAGTGCAGATTCTGGATAATGACCTTATGAGGTTGGAAATAAATGAGAAGGAAGGATTGTTAGCTTGTGTAGAGGCAAAATCTTCCTTTCTTGATCAGATTAAGGGGAAACAGTTTGATGATGAGAAGCTAAGTCGAATCCGAGATAAAGTGTTGCAAGGAGAGGCTAAAGAGGCAATAATTGATGAGGAAGGTGTTTTGAGAATTAAGGGAAGGGTATGTGTACCCCGCATCGATAATTTGATCACCACTATTCTTACCGAGGCTCATAGTTCCGGATATTCTATACATCCTGGTGCAACAAGATGTATCGCGACCTAAAGCAACACTTCTGGTGGAGTAGAATGAAGCGTGATATTGTTGAGTTTGTTGCCAAATGTCCAAATTGTCAACAAGTAAAGTATGAACACCAGAGGCCCGGAGGAACACTTCAGAGAATGCCCATTCCTGAATGGAAGTGGGAGAGAGAGAATCGATGGACTTCGTGGTTGGTCTTCCCAAGACATTGAGTAAGTATGACTCTATTGGGTGATTGTTGATAGGTTAACTAAGTCCGCTCATTTCATTCCGGTCAAGGTGACCTACAATGCAGAGAAGCTAGCCAAGATCTACATCTCAGAGATCGTTCGGTTGCATGGAGTTCCACTCTCCATCATATCGGAGATAGAGGTACGCAGTTTACTTCTAAGTTTTGGAGGACATTACATGCTGAATTAGGTACTAGGTTGGACCTTAGCACGGCATTTCACCCTCAGACCGATGGTCAGTCTGAGCGAACGATTCAAGTGTTGGAGGATATGCTTCGTGCATGTGTGATAGAGTTTGGTGGCCATTGGGATAGCTTTTTACCTTTGGCAGAGTTTTCATACAATAATAGCTATCACTCCAGTATTGACATGGCTCCATTTGAAGCATTGTATGGGAGGAGGTGTAGATCTCCCATTGGTTGGTTTGATGCCTTTGAAGTTAGACCTTGGGGGACTGATCTGTTGAGAGATTCTATGGAGAAGGTGAAAGCTATTCAAGAAAAGCTTTTGGCAGCTCAAAGTAGACAAAAGGAGTATGCAGACCGAAAGGTTAGAGACTTGGAGTTCATGGAAGGTGAACAAGTCTTGTTGAAGGTCTCACCCATGAAAGGGGTGATGCGGTTCGGAAAAAGGGGTAAGTTAAGTCCAAGGTGTATTGGACCATTCGAAGTACTTAAGCGAATAGGGGAGGTGGCTTATGAATTAGCCTTGCCCCCAGGGCTGTCCGGAGTGCATCCGGTATTTCATGTGTCCATGTTGAAAAGATACCATGGAGATGGAAACTACATCATCCGTTGGGATTCAGTTTTGTTGGATGAGAACTTGACTTATGAAGAGGAACCGGTTGCTATATTAGATAGAGAAGTTCGCAAGTTGAGGTCGAGAGAGATTGCATCCATCAAAGTTCAATGGAAGAATCGACCGGTTGAAGAAGCTACTTGGGAGAAGGAGGCAGATATGCAAGAAAAATATCCACATCTGTTTACAGATTCAGGTACTTCTTTTCGCCATTGTTTTTCTTCCTTTGATCGTTCGGGGACGAACGATGGGTAAATTGGTATCTATTGTAACGACCTGTTTAGTCGTTTTGAGCAGCAGATTTTTAATTCTGGAAAAAACTGGCCAAGACTACGGGCACTGCGACGGACCGTCATAGGCACGACGGCCCGTCGAGGGTGCAGCGTGTCAGCATACTTAGAATTCTGAAATTGGGTACTGAAAATCGACTCTCTGTACATTGTGACGGACCTGCAGGACGTGCCGTCACATCCACGACGAACCGTCGTGAGTTTCCGTTGCAAAACACTTCAACTTTTGAGAATTTGGTACAAGAAACGAGTGTCTGCCCGTCATGACGGAGGTGCAGGACGGACCGTCACAGGGGTGACGGGCCGTCACAGTCACCTGAAATTTGGGGAGGCTGCGACGACCGGTGTGACGGACCGTCGCAGGCACGACGGCCCGTCACAGGTCACGCAGATCCCAGTCAGAATAGGATTTTTCCACACGTTTTAAGGGTCGTTTTTGACTATTCTTTCCTTAATTATAAAGATTGAGGGTTAACATTAATAAGTCTAATTACTTAGGGGTTAAAAGGGGTAACCTTAAGTTAATTAGTGGGGTTTATTGTCCTTTTTCACACTTAATTATTTGATAATTAGGGTAAAGAAAAGGGGGGTTGAAGAAAAACAAACAGAAAGAACAAAGAGAAAGAGAGGGATCGATCGAGAGGGAGGAGAAAACAAAGCTTGGGAATTTCTTGGTTGATCACTAGTCTTCGGTGGAGGTAGGTTATGGTTTTTACGATATTCGTAGCGAACTCTTAATAGTGAATAATATGTGTTGATGATATTGTAAACCTGTCTATATGCTTATTGTATGCTTGCATGAATATGATTATGTGATTTTGATAAAACAAGCATGATGAAAACCATTGAATCCCAAATCTTGAAAGAAACTTTAATCTACGATATTAATGATGATGCCTTGGTATAAAAGAGGGCTTGATGAACTAAAGTAATGGGATTGATGATGCCTTGGTAAAGAGAAGGCTTGATGAACTGATAGAATGAAATTAGTGGATCGGAGTGTCACGTTCCGACACATAGTATTAGTGGATCGGAGTGTCACGTTCCGACACATAGTATTAGTGGATCGGAGTGTCACGTTCCGACACATAGTATTAGTGGATCAGAGTGTCACGTTCCGACACATAGTATTAGAGGGACGGGTGTCACGAACCGACACGTAGATATAGGGGAGCGGAGTGTCACGTACCGACACATATAGGGGATCGGAGTGTCACGTTCTGACACATATAGGGGATCGGAGTGTCACGTTCCGACACATGTAGGGGATCGGAGTGTCACGTACAGACACATAGTGGTAGGGGATCGGAGTGTCACGTACCGACACAAGAGGAAGAAAGATAATGAATCTTGAAAGATGTTAATCTACTCAACATAATGAACTTATTTCCCAAATGAGTGTGGTATTGAGGCTTGAGCCCTCATGGATGAACTTGATGGTATTTATTGACGATTATAATACTTGTTGTTGCTACATGTTGAGTTTATAGTTGATTTATAATATTTCTTGATATATATTATCTTCTATTTTGAGTTAGCCGATGATATCTACTCAGTACGTGTGGTGGTACTGACCCCGTACTTTATTGTTTTCCTCTTTGTTATTTGTGTAATGCAGCAAACGTTCCGTCAACTTCAACTCCGCAGTGATTCAAGCCAGTCTTCGTCACACCGGATCTTTAGGGTGAGCTAACGCTTCTAGCTTGGACTGGATCTTCTTCTTCAAGTCTTGATGCCTTGAACTTCCGGCATGGACTAGCTTTTTAGTTATTTTGTTCTTAGACATTTTTAGTTTAGTAATTTGAGGATAGATGTTCTTGTGATGATGACTTCCAGATTTTGGGGATGATAATAATAGTTGAGTTGTTTTATTTATGAGTTAAGTCTTCCGCATTATTTTCTGTTGATATTATATTGAAATGTTGAGGTTTAGATGGGTTGGTTCGCTCACATAGGAGGGTAAATGTGGGTGCCAGTCGCGTCCTCGAATTGGGTCGTGACATACGTTTAATGCAATTTTGATCTGTTTATTTCATTTGATTATATCTATAATAGATGGTTTATTTAATGAACGCCTATGATGTTAAGTTCAAAATGTTTAGCATGAAATTAGAAACCAAAAATTTCAAATTTTCCGCTAAAATTAACCTAGATAAAGTAAGAATGACGTATGTAGGCTTTTCAGCAACGTCTGAGAGGTCAACGACGCCGATCTCGTCTACGGTCTAGATTCTGGTCGTGAAAACTTGTTTCTGCACTCTCCAAGCTAAGGGATCAAATTGGGGTGATAATGTTGGTAAGTTTTTCGTTTCTCTCTTTAGTTGTTATGGGTTCCTTTTTTGTGGGCGAGTATGGTGAGTAGGTTGGATGTAGATTGTTGTCTCTTCTCTTCTATTCTATTCAAGCTTGAGCGATAGAATGTCATAGTAGCATGTTGCATTTGCATCTTTTTAGGATTCTTGTTGAAATTGAATTTCATTGATTCCTTGCATTTTGCACTTTATGAAGTTATATGTTGTAAAATGATTTTATATGGCTTTGTCTATCATATTGTCATGCTTCCATCATAAATTACTTAAGAGTTGCATTTTTGGAAATTTTAGCATGTTTCACTATGAAGAATTTGGTGCTCACTGTACGAAATTTGAAAATTGGACTGAATTGTTCTTTCATCAAAATGGAGATAATGTGCATAGACTTGACTTATATGAGAATTATAACATGTCGAGAAGTAGGTTGCTCCTATATGAAATTAAGAATGTGACTCTTATTTCATTATAAGTTGTAGATGTAGTTTCTATCTTCTTGTTGTGTTTGAGTCTCTTAATTATGTGTAGCTGATTGTTCTCTTATATATGTGTATTTTTAGATCGTGTGGTATGTTTATGTGCTTATAGTCTTGAGTTTCTTAACTCTTTAAAGTGCTTAAAGTATGGCAAGTGTCATTCGAGGACGAATGTTGTCCAAGTCGGGGAGATTGTAACATTCATAAAAATGACCTAGGTGAAACTAGAGACTAACATGTGTGTCATGAGGTTTCAAATTCCCAAAAAGGGTTAATAAATTTTTTAAAGGGATCTTATAAAGTCTGGAAGTGTTTAGAGGTCAAACGTCTAAGAACGTCCAAGACGTCCGTAAACTAGTTGAAGTTAAACTAGTGTATTGTAGTGTTTTGTAGTGGAGTTTTGGGGGATGGTTTGAAGGTGAGATTGAGTATAGATGTTTCCTACACATTGACTAACATGTAAAGGTTAGAAATGTCCGAAAACAACGCCTTGAGGACCACTCTAAGGGTCCCCAAAGAAGACCCAAACATGGGACAGCTAAGATGTCGCGCCAACCAAGATAGCATTGGTTGCGCATCGCGCAACTGGCATTGAATGGGGAAAAATCATGCCCTGAGACACGGGGCTTTAATGAACCACTCTATCAAGAACCATACAAACTCATAGACAGACATATTTAGGGTAGAAACATCCGGGCACAACTCCCCAAGGACCGTCATAGGGGTCCTTGAGGAATACCCATACCTTGGGCTAGCAAGTTGCCCAAGGCAGCAGCTTTTGTTTTTGGTGGGATCATGTACGCGTTGCGGACCTGGCCATGGAAGGTAAAATTTTGGGACTGCGTCACAGACACAAGGCGGACTCCACTGTGCCGGAATTTATTTTTCAAAATCATGTTGGAGTAGCTGCGCGTCGAGGACTTGTTTCCCGATGAAAGTTCCAAATATTTAAGTTAATAGTGACTTGTCTTAAAGGGTTCATTTGATGTGGGGGTAATTAGATAATTAGGGAGTTGGTTAGAAACAGTTTTTTAAGACTTATTTAACCCTTTTGCCAAGCCAAAACCCCAATACCCAATAAGAAATAACAAATCAAAACCTTTCTTTCCCAAAGTTCTCCCAAAACCACCACTGATGAAGAAGATAAATTGCAGAAGCTATTAGGATAAACTGATCAAGTAATCAAGATGGGCTTATGAATCTAATATAAGGTATGTGAAGCTTATTCATCGATGGATTTTGTTCATTCATGGAATCCCCCTAGTTTTCCTCAATTGTGAATCCAAAGAACCCCATTCTAGAGAGGGTTGTGATTGCATTTTGGGTAAGGATTGATTGTGATCCCAATAGAGTGGGTAGCATTCAATTATGTTCATGGTGAATTGTGGTAATTGATGGTGAAGGTAATCATGGTGATCTTAGGCATGTCGAGGTTAGATAAAGGTTCTAAGTTGACTTTCTTAATTCAATTGTATTTTATACTATTTGACATGATTGAATCACCTAGATATGAATTGAACTAGGTCTAATTGATTGAATATGATCGTGACTTGTAAAATAGGAATTGAACATATATGATAATGAATGACTAGAATTGCCTTCTAATAATCTAATTGGATAGATTAACATGTAATTAAGTATGAATCACGAAGGATTAAATTTAATAGTAGTTCGTAGGGCTCATGGCCATTCTTGTTAGAGCTTAAATGAAAAGTCATGATGAGGATTATTGTGGTGATGTTTCTTTTATATTCTACACCTATGCATGAACATGATTAGGAGAAGAAAGTTCTCTCACATTAATGAAACTTAGGTTGACTTAAGAACCCAAAATGATAAATGCATGGTAGACTAAGATTAGCTTGAAGATGAGTATTATGGTCACTTCTTGTGTAGTAGGCTTGGTTAGCTAACACCAAGGACATGTTAGCTTGAGATGTTCATTCTCATGGAAGTTTGGGTTAGATTACTCATTTTTAGCTTAGTCATGTGTTGTAAGGATTCTTGATTGTGGTAGCTTGGGAATGGTGGTTCTCATGTTAGCTTGGGATGGAGAAAGGAAGTTTTCCAATGACTAGCTTGGTCTTCTATTGTAAGAACTTGATCATGTTATCTTGACTACGTTAGGCAAAAACACATTTCATGGTAGATTAAGGAGAAAGTCATGCACTATCCTAATCGTAACTTGATTTGCATGGAAGGTGGATTTCATGCAATAACATCAGATAGCTTTCTCATGATAGATTAGGGATGAGGATTCAAGCTCACCTATGATTATCTTGCATCTACAGGTTTGGTTGCATGGTGTTTAGGATGGTTATATCCTTCTTTTATTGATCTTGGTTAGTATGCTGAGATGTTTTCCATGGTAGTAGGTGTGTTATGATAGTAATTTGAGTTTAATAGAAAAAATGCAAGACAATTTAGCATGGAGTAGGTTAGTCTAGAGGAATACTTAGTATGGATGGTATTATGGGATGCCATCTATACTGCCACCAGATAGTGTTATAGTTGCCTTCCATGAAATGATTGACTTAACATGATAGTACCTTGTCAACATGAAGTAGGCTTACTAGATGACTCCGAAGATGACATGAATTAAGATAGGGTGACTTCAAGATATGCTTAGTGTGTGAGGTCATATGGCATGTTTCACATGCATTGCGCAAGTATGCTTTGGGGTGGTCTAGGGGCATACTGATCATATGTTAATATGAATTTAAGTCTTAGTTATGAAAGTGGACTATGATCAAGAATGAGCAAAGAGATGTACTCAGCTTTGGTAGTAGTATCGGATGCTACCTTATCCTTGCACTAGTATACTTGGAGGTGGCTTATGATGTAGTTCATTTAAGTAAGAAAGACACTGAGTTAAGAATGAACTCTTACATGCTTTATGAATCTTTAATATGCATATGTTATTGATGTTATGCTTATGTCTTTATCTCTTATGATTATGTCAAATATTGACTAACCCTTTGAAATATCTTACATTTGAATGATAGTTTCTATACTTAGTAATATTGTACTAACTCATATTGCCTAAATTTTGTCCACATAGGGTCTTGAGGAAATTGATTTTCTTTCAAGGGGTAGAGTTTCCAAGGCTTGCAAGGAAAGAAGATCGATGACTCCTCATAGCATCCGAGAACATCACTACTATGTTATCCTTTCATTGTTTAGACTTTTATTGGATGTGACCCAAGACTTACTCATGATTTCATAGGTGTTTCTTTGAGACATATATTATATGTTCTATGAAATTAATTCCACATTATATTTTGAATGAAAAAGTTTTAATTTGCACTTATTTTTGTGTATATACAATGAAAGAAGTCTAAAAGGCTTGTATAAGACCTCAGAGGTTGCAATCTCAGAATGCCCTATCTTGTAGGGTGTACATGCGGATCGTCACAAACGTCGTATCAAATCATAAGGTTACAAATCGTCTTAGGATATCTCAAAATCACCTCCAGTAGAGTTTTATTCATCGGTGTGGGTCGTGACACATCTACGAGTAGGAGGTTATGGGATGTTAAGGAAAGTTCCACTTCTTCATTCTTCAAGTCGTGCCATAGAGTTTGGCTTGAGTAAGCCCTTCTTCTAATGTTTTCTTATGATTTTGTAGGATATGGATAACACTAGTGATAATGCTAGAAGGCAAATAGATGGGAATGGGGAGCAAGAGATTCCTCCCCAAGTGCAAGGGCAGGTGCCTCCCCAAGTGCAAGTGCAATTCTTCCTCAAGTTCTTAATGACCCTCCAATATAGAATGATATGTTGGAGGAATTCAGGGATTATATGACTTTGTTGGCTCAAGCCTTAACGGCCCAAGCTAAAAGAGGAGAATTTGCTACGGCAAATACTATAGGAGGAATGAGTCCTACTAGAATAAGGGAGTTCTTGAGAATTAATCCACCGGAGTTCTATGTCTCTATGGTTGAGGAAGATATGAATGTGTTTATTGATGAGGTGTACAAGGTTCTTGCAATCATTCTTCCATAGAAAAGGTGGCGTTGGCTGCCTATAAACTGAAAGATGCTGCCGAACTTTGGTGTGAGAAATGGAAAGATGGTAGATCTTTATGACCGGGCCCTATAGGGTGGGAGACTTTTATGTTGGCTTTCCTTGATAGATTCTTTCCTAGGGAATAGAGAGAGGCTAAGTTGGAGTAGTTCATAAACCCCAATAAAGGTATTTTGAGTATCAATGAGTATGCCTTGAAGTTCACTCTTTTGTCTAAGTATGCTCCAAGCTTGGTGGCAAATCGTAGAGACTTGATGAATAGGTTCATAGCAGGGGTTTACGAACTAGTAGAAGAAGAATGTCGTATGACCATGCTTGTTGATGATATTGATATATCTCTACTCATGGTGTTTGCTCAACAAATAGAAGAATCCCAGATTAGGAAGGAGAAAAAGAGAATTAGGATGGACATGGAGGGGTATGATGGACATGGTTGTTCTAAGAATCAACAATAGTTTTTACGAAAAGGTCTTTCTAGTTCTCCTAAGTATGAGTATGAAATGGTATCTAAACATAGACCTCAAGGGAAAAATGATATACCTCACATCAGTGTAGGTGTTTGGCCAGTAAGGATGGTTGTTATGGATGTGGTGAAAGTGGTCACATAAAGAGACATTTCCCTAAGTAAAAAGGTAATGTGAGGGAAGGCAAGCAAGTTTCTGCTAATAGTGAGGAAGGTGTTCCTAAATCCAAGGCTAGGTTCTTTTCTCTCAAATCCATAGGTTGATCAAGAGTGATCTCCTCATGTCCCTTTTTGTTATGTGCTTCTTTATTGATTAATGAAAATTTCAGAATTTTTTATGATTATGATTTGATTTGTTGATTTAATGTACTTTATGATGAGGAATTGATGTTAGAAAGGCATGTATAGCTTATTCCCAAGTGGGGGATAAGGATCCTTCTTATGAGGTGTTTATATGGTTATGTGTAGTTATGATTAGCTTGAAATCGAATCCTTTCCTTGATTTAGGTATGTTAATTTAGGTATAATTCATATACGAGGTGCTTCTATTCTAGAATAGGTCTTTTAAAGAAGTGATTAAGAAGGTGTCATTCGATGGAGAATGTTTCCCGAGTAGGGGTATAATGTAAGGACCCAAAAATAAATTAGGTGAAACTAGAGCCTGATATGTGTTTCATGAGCTTATAAGGTGTTAAAATGAATAATAATAGTTTTTAGAAGCAGCGCGTAAAGTTTGAATGAGTTTGAAGGTGAAATATCCAAGAACGTCCGATGACGTTTGAAAGTTAGCCTTGAGACGTGCTAGCGTACCTTAGAATGTTGCATGAACTTTTATGGACAGGGAAGGTTCCTAACATGTAGGCGTACATATTTAGGGTAGAATGTCTTGGCAAAACTCCCCAAGGACTGCCATAGGGGTACTTGAGGAGGACCTAAACCTTAAGCTAGCAAGCTGCCTAAGGAAGCAGCTTTTGTTCTTGGTGGGAGCATGTCCTGTTCGCGGACCTAGGCCATCGAGGTTAAAATGCTGGGTCTTCTTCATAGACACAAGGTGGACTCCACTTTCCCAGAATTTGTTTTTGAAAATTATTCGGCAGCACCTCCTCAAGTACCCCATCTATCTTTTCAAAGGGTGCTCCGTTGCTTGCTCTTCTTGTTCGATATTGCTTCCCGTCTTTGTAAATATCATCCCTTACCGCTCTTATGGATCAATCGGTCAACTATAGGAACCTGTCCAATTGCAATCAACTAGTATCGGTACAACCATGAATCTCTTGTTTTCTTTGTTTACAGCTGGCCTTACTTAAATAGGAGTTCCTGCTTCTAGCTAGCTCAATCAGTGCGCTTGAAATCCGTTCTTTCAATCGCTCCGCCAGGGCCAGGGAAGCGCTCAAAAAAAATGAGACTCTTAAACTGTCCCCCCTCCTCTTTTTCTTCAAAGACAGAGGTACACATCACAGGAAAAAACCCTAAAAATAGAAAGAGAAAGAAGTTAGTCAAAAAATAGGAAATACTTTACCTGGCGTCTTTTCTTGCTTTGACGATCATATACCCATATATTAACAACTTCAGATTTCATATAATCCTGCACTGTAGTAATCATAGGGGTTGAATAGTAGACAGGTGCCCCACTTGCAGATACAACCCAGCCTACAGCTCGTATTAAAGTCATTAGATGAGGAAATCTCAATCCAGCCACAGGTTCCCATACGGCTACCTTATTACGACTTCACCCCAGTTGAAGAACCCACCGTGGTATGTGCCAATAAGACCACCAAAGGCCTTTGTGGCACTATTCAGGATCGCTGACACACCTGTAGCATACGTGATTGGCCTCCTCAACTGTGTATCGATCGAAAGGCAGGGCGGCACATCCCCCCAACCAAGGTAGTGGTTACGTCCAGTATGTCCCCCCTTATGGCCGACATGCTATGGTACCCCGGAGTGGGTAGGAGAGGGTCGAGTAGGGGAACTTGAGGAGGACCCAAACCTTAAGCTAGCAAGCTTCCCAAGGAAGCAGCTTTTATTCATGGTGGAAGCATGTCCACTTCGCGGACCTGGGCCCTGAAGGGTAAAATTCAGGGAACGCGTCGCGGATACAAGGTGGACTACACTTTCACATAATTTATTTTTAAAATCATTTGGGAGCACCTCCGCGTTGCAGACTTCTTTCCCGACTAAAGTTCCAAAAATTTAAGTTAAGATTGAGTTATCTAAAAGGGTCCAATTGATGTGGGGGTAATTGGGTAATTTGGGATTCAGTTAGAAACAGTTTTTAAGACTTATTTAACCCCTTTACCAAGCCAAAGCGCTAATACCCAATAAGAAATAACAAATCAAAACATTTCTCCCCCAAAGTTCTCCCAAAACCACCATCGAAGAAGAAGAGAAATTGCATCAGCTTTTAAGACGAATTATCCACGAATCAAGCTTGTTTTAAGGCTGTAATATAAGGTATGTGAATCTTATTTATCCATGGATTCCCTCTAGTTGTCCTCAATTGTGAATCCAAAGAACCCCATTCTAGAGAGGATTGTGATTGCATTGTGGGTAATGCTTGACTATGATCCCAATAGAATGGGTAGCATTCAATTATATTCATGTGATGATATAAGATGTTTTCATGGTGAATTGTGGTAATTATGTTGAAGGTGATCATGGTGATCTCAGGACATTAGAGGTTAGATTAAGGTTCTAAGTTGACTTTCTTAATTCAATTGTATTCTATGCTATTTGATCATTATTGAATCACCTATATATGAATTGAACTAGGTCTAATTGATTGACGATGATCTTGAATAGTGAAGTTGGAATTGAACATATGTGATCATGCATGACTAGAATTGTCTTCTAATAATCTAATAGGATAGATTAACATGTAATTAAGAATGAATCATGAAGGACTAAATATAGTAGTAGTTCATAGGGCTTATGTCCATTCTTGTTAGAGCTTTGGGGTAAAGTCATAATAAAGATTATTGTGGTGATGTTTAATTTCTTTTCGACACCTAGACATGAATATGATTAGGAGAAGCATTTTCTCTCAAATAGATGAACCTTAGGTTAACTTAAGAACCTAAAATGAATAAACACATGGTATACTAAGATTAGCTTGAAGATGAATTGTATCGTCACTTCTTGTATAGTAGGCTTGGTGAGATAACTCCAAGGACATGTTAGATTGAGATGTTGAGTCTCATGGAAGCTTGGGTTATTTATACTCATGTTTAGCTTGGTCATGTGCTGCAAGGATGCTTGATCATGGTATCTTGGGAATGGTGGTTCTCATGTTACCTCCGGATGGAGGAAGCAAGCTCTCTCATGATTAGCTTGGTCTAGTGTTGTAAGGATACTTTATCATGTTAGTTCAACTTGGTTAGGCCAAAACCATTTCATGTTATCTTTAAAAGAAAGACCTATACTCTCTTAATAGTAGCTTGATTTGCATATAATGTGTATTTCATGGAATATCTTTACATAGGTTTTTCGGTGTAGATTATGATTGAGGAATAATGCTCCACTATGATTAGCTTGCATCTACATGATTGGTTATATGGTGGTTAGGATAGTTGTATCCTTCCTTTAGTTAGCTTGGTTATTATGTTGATATGATTTCCATGGTAGTAGGTCTATTATTATAGTAAATTGAGTTTAATAGACGAGAATGCAAGATAACTTAGCTTGGAGTAGGTTAGTCTAAAGGAATACTTAGTATGGATGGTAGTATGGGATGCCATCTATACATGGCACAAGTCTGTCTTGAAGCTACCTATGACATGAACACTACATGATGTATGCTTAGCTTGGATAGTTCTATAGTTGCCTACCATGACATAATTCACTTAAGATCATAGTTCCTTGGCAATATGAAGCAGGTCTATAAGATTAATCCCATAAATGACATAAATCAAGATAGGGTGACTTCAAGATAGGCTTAGTGTGTAAGGTAGTGTGTGATGCTTCACATGCATTGCACAAGTATGCTTTGGGGTTGTCTAGGGGAATATTGCTCATTTGTTAAGATGTATTTAGTTCCTAATTATGAAAGTGGACTAAGATCTTGAATGACAAAAGAGATGTACTTAGTTTTAGTAGTAGTATGGGATGCTACCTTAGCCTTGCACTAGTATACTTGGAGGTGGCTTGTGATGTAGTTCATTTAAATAATAAAGACATTGAGTTAAGGATGAACTCTTATATGTTTTATGATGATTTAATATGCTTATGTCTTTTTCTCTTATGATTATATCGAATATTGACTAACCCTTCGAGATATCTTACGTTTTGATGATAGTTTCGATACTTAGTACATATCGTACTAACGCATATTATCTACATGTTTTCCACGTAAGTTCTTGAGGTTATTGATTTGCATTTAAGGGGTAGAGTTTCCAAGGCTTGCAACCGAGGAAATCACTACTACGTAATTCTTTCATTGTTTAGACTTTTATGGGATGTGACCCAAGAGTTTCTTACTCATGATTTCATAGATAGATTTATGGAGATATATGCTAGTTATTTTATGAAATTAATTTTGCATTACATTTTGAAAGAAAAAGTTATAATTTTTCACTACTTTTCAAATATATGCAATAAAAGATGTCTAAAAGGATTGTACAATACACCTGACGTTGCAACCTAAGAATGCCTTATTTTCTAAGGTGTATATGCGGTTTTTTACGATACCTTAACAATCCTCTAATATTTGTGAGAGAAAGCCTTGATCTTGCAGCCTTAGAGAAAGCTTGGTCTTCTTCTTCAATGGGGATCTTTGGGGTAGTGATATAAACTAGAGAGAAGTGAGATTGAATTTTATTTCAATAGGGCATTTTATTTGGGTGAGTAAAAATGACTTAAAACTGACCTAAAATCATTATATAGTCGTGCCATAAAATACCCAAAATACCCCTCACTTAACTAGACCTTTTTGTGAAGTCAACTTGACTTAAAAAAGATGCGATCGAATTTGCAACATGGTTGCGCGTCGCGAGGGCACCTTCAAATATTTTTGTGGAGTTTTATTTGATGCAGAGAAGTTTGTGACAGCCCAAGCCGCAAGTCAAATTTTCCCCTTTGAGTGTGGGTTGCACGACGTGCAGGCACCCTCAAATAAGGGATATTCCCAAGCTGCCTTGGCATCCTCCTTGCTAACACTTGAGCCCTCTTCAAGGACCCCTTTATCAACCGCTTAGCATTTTTTATGTATAATATTATTCCCTAGTTATGCATGCTTAAATAATTACCTAAAATAATGATGTGATCTTATTTGTTTAGTATTATGTTATCGCCTGGTTTTGGATGCTTAATTAACAAAATAAATAAATAAAAAGTGATCTTAATTATTTAATATTATTATCACCTAGCCTTGGGTCCTTAATTAATTAATTGAAATAATAAAATAGTCTTAATTTTTTAATATTATGTTACCATTTAAGCCTTCTTAATTAACTAATAAAATAATGAAGTGACCTTATTCGCTACTTATAACCCCCACATAAATTGTATGAGATACGGCCGGGACCCACATTTGTTGATCTCGAGGTATGCCTAACACCTTCCCCTCGAGGTAATTTAAACACTTACTCGTTTTTTAGGTTCGTGGACCTTAATTAAACTTAGTTAGGTTATATAGGTGCCCTAATGCATCATGATTTGTTAGGTGGTGACTCTTCAAACCCAAATCCCAAAAGAGTTGTTAGTTCATGCATCAAAACTCGTTTTGCTACAAATGGCATTCTACATAATAAATTGTTGACACCTAATTTTGAATGACCTCTATGTTTTTTTAGAAATGTTATTTGATTCTATTTTTTTAAATACATTTCGACTTTAAAATTTAGTAGATTTTATCAAAAAATAATAATAATTGTATATTAGTATGCATTTTTTATAAAATTATTGTAAATATTAGTTAAATATTTTTAAAATTATTAGTGAACTCAAAATATTTATTTCATTCATACGTTTTAAAATTTAAGTGATATTCAATTATATAAAAATATTTTAATGTATGTAGTATTTTAATTTGATAGTGATTCCTTAATTTTCCTCAAAAATATTTAATCTTAGCTCATTCTGTTCCAATTTATTTCAATTCAAGTCATTCCAATTCCAATTATATTTCAATCATAACTGCACTTTAATTTCAATTTTGGTCAATTCTTATTTCAATTTTGGTCATTCCAATACAACTCTGAAATTCCATATTAATCTCATCCGTCCATTCAAATCTTGATCAAAAGGTATCTCAATCCTGCATGGTTCTACATTCATAAATATTGTCACATTTGAACACTAAAAATATAATACTCTCTCCTCTGAAAAAGAATAAAATTTTGGGAAAACTTTGAGCATTATTTCTGGATGTGTTGTTGTTCTGGATTGAAAATCTTGCTAAATGCTTCATTGTCGATTATATAGTTTGCTCAATTGGTTAATTTTCTCAGTTAGTTAATTTTAGTTTTGCATCAGAATTATTTAATTGTGCAATTCTCATTGAGCATTTTTTAGGAAAGCATCTGAGTCAATTTCCTTTGTAACAACCCGGAAGCGACTATGCTAAGTAAGACCTAAATGTACCTACAATGCATAGGTTTGACTGGGTTCACACGGCTTGATGCGCGTGGAACAAGACCCCTGGAACTATGCCCCAGCCAAGACAACCAACTTGGTGAGTTGGTTGAGCTAGGCAGGTTGGTTCCAGCCATGTTAGGTTCCCAAACACTAGGATTCACCCGAGTGAGTCTTAACCGGACTTAGAGGGTTAGTCCAAGGTTTTAAGGGATATAGGGGTAAAAAGGTAATTTTGGGGCTAAAGGGAATTAAATAAGGTTTTTAATTACTCAAAATGGGTAAAATCTTTGTGGTCAAACCTGAGTTTGACCGGATCTCCACACTGGGGTTCGAGCCGAGTTGGAGGCATTAAAGTAGGTTGATATTTAATTAATTAAATAAGGTTTTTAATTAGTCAAAATGGGTCAAATCTTGGTGGTCAAACCTGAGTTTGACCGGATCTCCACACTCGGGTTCGAGCCGAGTTGGAGGCATTAAAGTGTGCGATTTAAGTGAATTAAATTAGACAAAAAAATAAGGAGGGGAATTATAGTAACTTAAAACATAGATTATAATCTGATTTTTACCATTTAAATTGAGTTGAATAAGTCAACAACAAACCCCAAGAAAAGGGGGTGCACGACTCCAACCAGGAGTGTACTCCATGTACACTCTTAATTCATTATATATCCACAAAACGTTTTTCAGCTTTACCTTGATATTTAAAATCAGAAAAAATAAAATAAGTCTACTGTTGTAAGAGTTCTCAACATTCATCCATCAAAAACGAAAAGAAAAATTTGTATGCCTAAGTGTTTTAAGAAATCACGTAAAGAACTTCTTTTGTGAACAAGAATCAAGGCTCGGAAGAGAGGTTTGTGCGTGTGTGAGGACGTGTCTGTGGCTGGTGGTCAAAGTTGAAAAAGTTATGGGTTATCTTCTCTCTTGGTCCCTTTCCCAAGAGTCCCCTAAGGCTCAGTTCAAATCAAATCTAAAAACTAAGGTTGTCCCCGTTGCATACCCCTATCATTAGATCCAATGAACAATTGATGCATGCGTTGGTATGAATTCTTGTATATGATTTTAGGAATGATTGTGATTGTGTGAAATGTTTGTTCTTTTAATTTTTATGATTTTGTTATGTATGCCCGAATGTTGAATGTTGCATGTGCACAAGTATGTTGTTTTCCGTGGTTATGATGTTACGGTCTACTTGAAGAAATTGTGAATTATGTGTTACATAATGTTGTATGTTTAACATGAAAGAAGAAATGGTTATGTTCATGAACAAGAAAATGAAAGTAAAGTCCTTAACAAATTGGTTAAAAGTTCATGTAAAACTCTGATGCAAGAAAGTGAACTAAAGACCTATACTAATTGACTAAGTCTCGGCTAACCACTTGTAAAAAAATGAACAAAAAGAGATGCTGCCATTGAGGGTGGAACCCGAGATCTCGAGGTCCTAAAACTAAGATAAGAGGACTTAAATTAAAAGAAAAAAATAGTGTGAGAGAGGGGATTCGAACCCGTTCCTCGGCCAAGTGTGTGATACACATAAATTTCACACAAAAAAATAATAAAATTGAGGCCACTGGGATTCGATCCCGGATCCTCTTGGACGAGTATATGAAGTTACCTAACACTCTAAATAAAAAAAATGAAATACTACCCAAGGGATTTGATCACCGATGCTCTTGACCGAAATTGTGAGGCACATAAGTCTTACATATAATAAGATAAAACGCAGCCACTAGGGATCGAACTCGGGCCCATTGGCCGAATATGCAAGATGCATAAGTCTTGCACAATATGCACTCAGATGATCATGATACACTTAGCTAAATATGAGTAACCCGAAAGGGGTACTACCATGAATGTAAAGTACACTAAAGGCCATGTGCATGGCTTATGATGTAAGTTAATGGCAAGATGAAGAAATGAACATTCACGTGAGGTGAGTAATTATGTCAAACTATAATGCTAATGAAAATGGTAAAAGACAAGTCTCAACCATAATAAAAGGCTAAGATGAATGGTGATACAAGTCTCAACCAAGTCTAAGTAAAGGTCACCAAAAGTACTCACCTAAGAGAGTGTTGAATATTAAGAGACAAGTCTCAATCACAATCTATATGTAAGTGTAAGGACAATTCATACTTAACACATAAAAAAGAGATGAGAAACAATCTAATGAGAGATGACTATGTCATGCTATAGGCAAGATTTGATGATGTATGAGTTGAATGTAAAAAAGAACTTTATACTAAGCACCGATAGGCTAATTATGAGTGGTGATGCCTTCTTTCAGAAAGGGTGGAGGTTCACTTAATTCTCATGAAGATGAGACTGTCCACCAAGGTGGGTATGGGTCCCCCTAAATCTCCTAGTCCTTGAACTATGTTGCCAACATAGGGAACTATCTTGGTTCGAACCCATAAAGCTAGCATGTTTTGATTTCACTTTGGCTAGTGACTCCACCTCTTTTCGGTGTTGGGAAGACCCCAGATTTCATGATTCTCACATGATCTATGTCAGTTAAGGTTGAAAGTTCCTCAAAGTATGAAATATAATGAAATGAACGATACTGAAGGTGTTTGTGCAAGACAGTCAGGAGGTGAAACCAGATTCAAGTAATGACATCAGGTCATTCTTGGTCATTGCACTTCATGATCCTGATGAGAGTCTTAAACTTCATCTTGGGTATAGCTGGTGTTTACATCAGCCTATGAATGAATGAAATGAATAATGTGAAGTATGAATGAACGAATGAAGCAGACTCTGTGTTTGCTAAAGGAGGCCCTCGGGTTGAGGTCCCATATATTGGGCCCTCACTTGAGATGTCTTAATGTTACGTCCATGATTCCAAGGTCTCGTGGATATAAAATGTATGATATATGAAACATTGCTTGAGGATGCTTTCCATTGCATTTCTTGCTTAGTAGTAGGTTTGAAATAGTGGAGTATGTTCTGCTATTGTTTCATTCCTATTTTATTTAGACGCACGTAATGATGTCGTTTTGGCAAATTTACTTATTACATGAGATTCTATTTCTTTCAAGTTGTTTGTTTCTATAACTAGATGGTTGGTGTATGAGCAATGAACTTCCTTACAAATACGTGTTTAGATGTTTACAATATGAAGTCTACGTATACTTCAAAAATAAACAAAACGTTATTAATTTTTCGCTAAAATTAACCATATGAATGTGATGAATGCAAGAAGAGGCTTGTTTGCGACCTGTGAGAGGTCAACGATGCCGCTTGCAATTCATATTCTAGAATCTGGGTCGTTACGAATTTGGTATCAGAGCATTAGGTTAAATATTTAAGAAATCAGGACCATATCAACCACATTAAGTAGTTTCTAAGTTATGATAGTGAAATGCACAACTATCATGAATTAGAGACTACATAATGCTTATGAAATTTTCGCTCATTCTACTCTTTGTCGTGCTATGTGGAATTGTGACATAATTGTGTCATTAAGAATCTAACTCTCTTATTGTATCTACGTGTAGATAATGAATACCAGGAGAAATGCAAGTAGGAGGGTAGGTGAGGCAGCTGCTGGAGGAAATCAAGTTACTCCTCAAGCCCCAGTAGTTGTTGATCAAGTGCATGTCAATCTAGCTGGGTTGATAGATGGTGAAGTTAGGAATGCTTTACAGCAGATGGCACAAGCCATCACTACTCAGGCTCAATCTATCACGGCACAAGCCGCGAGAGAGGGTTCACCTAGAGAGAACCCTCATATAGCACCATGGCTAGCAGGCTGAGGGATTTCACCAGAATGAATCCTCTAGTGTACAATGGGTCAAAGAAAAGTGAGGATCCACAGAAGTTCATGGATGAAGTCCACAAGATCCTTTGAGCCATGGGAGTAGATGTAGAGGCGAAGGCTGAGTTGACTGCATATCAACTCAAGGATGTGGCACAGATTTGGTGCCAGATGTGGGCTGATAGCCGAGCACATGAAGGTGTTCCCATCATTTGGGATGTTCTCAAGACTGCCTTTCTGGAGAGATTCTTCCCAAGAGAGCAACAAGAAGCCAAGGTTGAAGAGTTCATCAACATGAGACAAAGAGGTATGTCAGTCAAGGAGTATTCCTTGAAATTCGTTAAACTCTCAAAGCATACTTCTTCTCTGGTGGAAAATAGCAGGGATGAAATGAGCAGGTTTGTGATTGGCGTGTCGGAGGATATAGTTGAAGATTGTCGTGCAGCATGTTGCATGATAGCATAGATCTGGGCAAGTTGATGGTGCATGCTCACTAGGTGGAGGAGAGTTGTCGTAAGAAGAGAGTTCATGAAATCAAGAAGCTTAAGACTGCGGATCAGACTGGTTGTAGCTCGGGTAGGGGCTCATTTGGAGGCCAGAACAGGCCTAAGTTCAAGCGATAATCAGATTTGCTTCTTCAGGGAATTCGAATGACAAAGTGAAAAAGTCTTGCCCCAGAAAGGTCAATGATTGGAACGACCAGCGAAAAAGCAAGCTTTGTGGTAAATAAGGAGGTCCTCATTGAGGTGAATTTTTAGTAGGTACTAAATTCTGCTTTGGGTGTGGCAAGACTAGACACATGGTCTGATATTTTCTTCAAATGATAAATGAGGCCAAGGCAGGTGCTCAGCCTCGGCTGAATGAAAATGTTGCAGATGAACCTCCGAAGAGGAACCGATTATATGCTCTGAAATGTAGAGAAGAGCAAGAGAAGTCAGCTTATGTAGTCACGGGTATGTTGCATGTCATTACTTTTCCAGTGTATGCATTGTTAGATTAAGGATCCACTCTATCATTTGTTACTCCTTTGATAGATAATAGATTTGATGTGCTTCCTAACATCCTTCATGAGCCGATTCTAGTAAGTACCCCTATAGGAGACGGCATTTGAGCAGAAAGAGTGTATAAAAATTGCCCAATTCACATCCTTTATAGAGTCACTCACGCTGATCTTAAGGAATTAGCCATGCTCAATTTTGATATAATCTTCGGTATGGATTGGCTATATAAGTGTTATGCCATAATATATTGTCGAAAGAGGGTAGTGAGGTTTTAGTTTCCAAATGAGTTAGAGCAGGAATGGAAGGGCATGGTTCAAGCCCAGTCGGTCAAATTTTTTCACACTCAAAGGACAATAAGATGATAGCTAAGGGGTATTTGTACCACTTAGTTAGAGTCAATGACTTAGATCAGGAAGTTCTTTCCATAGACTCAGTGTCAATACTGAATGAGTTCCAGATGTAGTTCTGGAGGATTTACCACGAATCTTTCCTGAACGTGAGATTGACTTTGGTTTTTATTTAGATCCCAACACCAAGCCAATTTCTATTCCCCCGTATAGGATGGCACCAGCTGAACTCAAGGAGTTGAAGTTGCAGTCAAAAGATCTACTTGATAAGGGCTTCATCCAGCCGAGCATATCCCCATGAGGTGCTCTAGTGTTGTTCGTAAAGAAAAAGGATAGAACCCTTAGAATGTGCATCGATTATCAGCAACTCAAAAAAGTAACTATAAAGAATAAGTACTCTCTTCTCAAAATTGACGATTTATTTGACCAACTCCAAGGTTCAAGTTTCTTTTAAAAGATAGACCTTCGGTCAGGCTATCATCAGCTTAGAGTGAGATGGGGATACGTCCCTAACACGAATTTTTGTAGTATATGTGGGCATTATGAATTTATGGTCATGTCATTAGGTCTCACTAATGCACCAGCCGCGGTTAAGGACCTTATGAATAGAGTTTTCCTGAGTACCTTGTTTCCTTCATCATGGTATTCATAGATGACATTCTCATATACTCTTAAGTCTAGAGAAGAGCATGAAGTACACTTGAGAAAGACATTGCAGGTACTAACAAAAGTTCAGATGTATGCACAGTTCAGAAAATGTGATTTCTAGTTGAGATTAGTGACCTTCCTTAGTCATGTTGTGACCTACCAGGGTGTAGAAGTTGATCCTAAAAAGGTTGGGGCGGCAGTGAAAAAATGGTCGCAACCCCTTACTCTTACCAATATTCAAATTTTTCTGGGTTTGGCAAATTACTATCGCAAGTTTGTTGAAGGCTTTTCAAAAATAGCTGCTCCATTGAAGCCTTGACTAAGAAGAAGGTGAAGTTTGAGTTGTCTGAAAAATGTGAGAAGAGCTTCCAAGATCTCAAAGACTGACTCACTTCATCCCCAGTTCTCACGTTGCCAAGGAGTGGTGCAGGATATGTGGTGTACTTTGATGCTTCCCGGGTAGGTTTGGGATGTGTTCTCATGCAAAATGGCAAGGTGATTGCATATTCATCGAGATAGTTGAAAATCAACGAGAAGAACTATCCTACTCATGATCTTGAGTTATCTACTGTGGTGTTTGCATTAATACTTTGGAGACATTATTTATATGGTGTACATCTTGATATATTACTGACCATAAAAGTCTTCAGTATGTTTTTACACAGAGGGAGTTGAACCTTCGTCAGAGGAGATGGCTAGAACTTCTCAAAGATTATGATATGAGTGTTTATTATCACCCGATTAAGGCCAATGTAGGGGTTGATGCGTTGATTCGATTGAGCATGGGCGGCATTTCTCATATTGATAAAGAGAAGAAGGAGCTGGTTAAAGAGGTACACCAATTGGCTAGATTGGGTGTACGACTGGCAGATGCACCAAGTGTGGGTGTTTCAGTTCACTCAAGTTCCGAATTCTCATTTATTGTAGATGTTAAAGCCAATCAGAACTTTGACCCAGTACTCATGGAGTTGAAAGAATCAATATTGAGTAAGTTAAATGAATTATTTTATCTAGGAGGGGATGGTGTACATAGGTACCAAAATAGATTATGTGTGCCCAATGTTGATGGTTTGATGTCTAATAGTTTGGCAGACGCTCATGGTTACGGGTATTCCTTTCATCCAGGTGCCACCAAGATGTACTATGACCTTAAAGAGGTCTATTGGTGGGAAGGCATGAAAAGAGAGATATCTCTAAATTTTTGGAGGAGTGTCTGAATTGCCAACAGGTTAAGGCCGAACACCTTAAGCATGGGGGTCTCACTCAGACGATTAAGATTCCAACTTGGAAGTGGAAGGCTATCAATATGGATTTTATGGTTGGTCTGCCAAAGACTACAAAACTACATGATTCCATTCGGTTTATTGTTGATAAAATGACCAAGTTCACTCACTTCATACTTGTGAAGTCTATTTACAAGGCTGAAGATTATGCCAAGCTTTATTTTGATGAAATAGTGAGACGGAATGGGATTTATTTGTCTATCATCTTGGATAGGGGAGCCCAATTTACTTCTCATTTTTGGAGATCTTTCCAAAAGGGCTTGGGTACACAGGTGAAGCTTAGTATTGTTATTCATCTGCAGACGGATGGACAAGCAGAGCGTACCATCCAGACCCTTGAAGACATGTTCAGAGCATGTGTTATTGACTTCAAGAGGTGTTGGGATGATCACTTGCCGCTGATAGAGTTCTTTTACAATAATAGCAACCGTTCTAGTATTGGAATGGCACCTTTTGAAGCACTATATGGCCGAAGATGTAGGTCTTTGGTTGGGTGGTTTGAGGTAGAAGAATTTGTCATCCTTGGCCCTGAGATCATACATGAGTCTATAGAGTAGGTGAGAATGATCAGAGATAAATTGGCTATTGCTTACATTCGTCAAAAATACTATGCAGACAACAGAAAGAGAGATCTAGAATTTGAGGTGGGTGATCATGTCTACTTGAAGATATCACCCATGAAAGGGGTAATGAGGTTTGGTAAGAAATGTAAGTTGAGTCCGACGTATATAGGTCCTTATGAGGTCTTGCAGCGAGTAGGAAATGTTGCCTATGAGTTGAAGTTACCTCAAGATTTGACTTCTGTTCATCCAGTGTTTCATGTTTCAATGCTTAAGAAGTGTCGAGGCGATCTAGCATCCATCCTTGCTATTGAGGGGTAAGGAGTTGATGAAAACCTTTTTTATGAGGAGATTTCAATCAAAATTTTAGATCGTCAAGTGAAGCGACTGAGAAACAATGAGGTTGCCACTGTGAAAGTCCTATGGCGGAACCACCTTTTTGAGGGAGCAACATGGGAGGCCAGGCTGATATGAGATTCCGCTATCCTCATTTTTCAGTTCTTGAGGTTTGATATTCTTCTCCTAAAGTCTGATTTATGTTTAAGAACCTCTTAATTCTAAGTGTTGTTGTCAACTTTGTGTGATAGGTCACAATTATATATTTTATAATAGCACTATATGAGTTAAAATGAAGTTATGTTTGCAATTCATGTTGTTGTTTTTGTGTAGCATAGGCATGTTTTCTGTCTTGCATGATTTGTGATGTACATTGAGTTAAGTGTGATTGAGAATGAAATTCCTCAATCTCAAGAATAAAGCCTTAGATAAGCTTGAATGTTATGCACCACCCGAATAAGTGTGAATTAAAAGTTCACAAAAGAGAAACATTTAAGTATGATGAAGTAACTTTTGAAAATCACTGTCCTTGTTTAAATGATGTGTAGTATCATTCGGGTACGAATGTTCCTAAGGGGGGTATAGTTTAACCACCTCAAAAACGACTATGCTAAATAAGACCTAAACATACCTACAATGCATAGGTTAGACCTTGTTCACACGGCTTCATGCGCGTGGAACAAGACCCCTGGACCTATGCACCAGCCAAGCCAACTAATTTGGTGAGTTGGTTGACATAGGAAGGGTTGGTTACCGCCATGTTAGGTCCCTAAACACTAGGATTCACCCGGGTGAGTCTTAACCGGACTTAGAGGGTTAGTCCTAGGTTTTAAGGGTTCTAGGGGTAAAAAGGTAATTTCGGGGCTAGGGGTAGCATAGTAATTACCCTATGTTGATATTTAATTAATTAAATAAGGTTTTTTTTTAGTCAAAATGGGTCAAATCTCAGTGGTCAAACCTAAGTTTTACCCGATCTCCATACTCGGGTTCAAGCCGAGTTGGAAACATTAAAGTGGGCGATTTAAGTGAATTAAATTATACAAAAATAAGGAGGGGCATTATAGTAACTTAACTTATAGATTATAATCTAATTTTAACCATTTAAATTTTGTTGAATAAGTCAACAACACACCCCAAGAAAAGGGGGCGCACAACTCCAACTAGGAGTGTACTCCATGTACACTCTTAATTCATTATATATCCACAAAAAAAATTATAAGCTCTACTTTGCAATTCAAAAATAGAAAAAATAAAATAAGTCTATTGTTCTAAGATTTTGCGGCATTCATCCATCAAAAACGAAAAGAAATATTTGTACGCCTAAGCGTTTTAAGAAATGACGTAAAGAACTTCACTAGTAAACAAGAATCAAGGCTCGGAAAAGTGGTTTGTGCGTGGGTTAGGAAGTGTTTGTGGATGGTTGACAAAGTTCCAAAAGGTATGGGTTTTCTTCTCTCTTGGTCCCTTTCCCAAGAGTCCCCTAAGGATTAGTTCAAATCCAATCTAAAAACTAAGGTTGTCTCCATTTCATGCCACTTTCATTAGATCCTATGAACGATTGATGCATGCGTTGGTATGACTTCTAATATATGATTTTAGGAATGATTTTGATGTGTGCAATGTGTGTTCTCGGACGTTTATGATTTTTTTATGTACGCCTGAATGTTGAATGTTACATGTGCACAAGTATGCTTTTTTCCCTGATTATGTTGTTATGGTCTACTTGAAGAAATTGTGAATTATGTGTTATGAAATGTTGTGTGTTTAACATGAAAGAAGAAATGGTGATGTTCATGAACAATAAAATGAAAGTGAAGTCCTTAACGAATTGGTTAAAGTTCATGTAAAACTCTGATGCAAGGAAGTGAACTAAAGACCGATACTAATTGACTAAATCTCGGCTAACCACTTGTAAACAAATGAAGAGAAAGAGATGCTGCCACTGAGGGTGGAACCCAAGATCTCAAGGTCCTAACACTAAGAGAAGAGGCCTTGAATTAAAAGAAAAAAAATAGTGTGAGAGTGGGGATTCAAACCCATCTCCTCGACCAAGTGTGAGACATAAATCTAACACAAAGTAATATTACAAAAATTGAGGCCACTGGGATTCGATCTGGGATCCTCTTGGCCGAGTATATGAAGATACCTAACACTCTAAATAATAAAAAAAACGAAATACTGCCTAAGGGATTCGAACATCGATTTTCTTGACCGAAATTGTGAGGCACATAAGTATTACATATAATAAGATAAAACGCAGCCACTAGGGATCAAACTCGGGCCCATTGGCCAAATATGCAAGATTCATAAGTCTTTCACAATATGCACTCAGATAATCATGATAAACTTATCCAAATATGAGTAACCTGAAAGGGGTACTACCATGAGTGTAAAGTACACTAAAGGCCATGTGCATGGCATATGATGTAAGTTAATGGCAAAATTAAGAAATGAACATTCAAATAATGAGGTGAGTAATTATGTTAAACTATTATGCTAATGAAAATGGCGAAAACATGATAAAAGACTAACATGAATGGTGAGACAAGTCTCAACCAAGTCTAAGTAAAGGTCACCAAAAGTACTCACCTAAGACAGTGTTGAATATTAAGAGAAAAGTCTCAATCACATTCACACTTAACACGTAAACAAGAGATGACAAATCATTTAATGAGCTATGACTATCTCATGGTAGAAGCAAGCTTTGATGATGTATGAGTTGAATGTAAAGAGGAACTTTAAACTAAGCACCAATAGGATAGTTATGAGTGGTGATGCCTTCTTTCGAGGAGGTCGGAGGTTCACGTAATTCTCATGAAAATGATATTCTCCACCATGGTGGGTGTGGGTCTCCCTAAATCTCCTAGTCTTTGAACTATGTTGCCAAAACAGGGAATCACTGCTAACTATTTGGTGGCTCCAACTTATAAGCTACATTGTCAATCCTCTTGAATATCTATAAGGTACAATATACCGGGGACTAAGCTTCCCATTCTTACCAAACCTCACAACCACCTTCATGGGTTAAACTATTAAATATACCCAATCATCTACTTCGAAGTCTAATGCCCTTCTCCTAACATCAATATAGGATTTTTTATGACTCTGAGTCATTTTCAACCTCTCTTGAATTACTTTCACCTTCTCCATAGCTTGGTAAACTACATCTGGTCCGATCATACCTGTTTCACCAACTTCTAACCATCTAATATGAGATTTGCATCTTCTCCCATAAAGAGCTTCATAGGGAGTAATTTGGATGCTATAGTGGTAAATGTTGTTGTAAGAAAACTTAACTAAAGGTTAGTGAAAATACCAATTACCTTTGAAATCAATCACAAACTCCCTAAACATATCTTCTAATTATTGAATGGTGTGCTCTGCTTTCCCATTTGTTGTCAGAAGATGAAGGCATTACTTAGGTTCACCTTTCAACCCAAACCTTTATGAAAAGATATGCAATATTGTGCAGTAAATTATGCACCTCTATCTGAAAATAATGGAGATAGAACTCTATGAAGTCTTACCACCTCTTGAATATATAACCTGTTATAATCTTTTGGTGTATGGGTAGTCTTTACCCACAAAATGTGGGTTGATTTTGTCATTCTATCGACAATCACCTAAATAGAATCATGTTGCCTGCGAGACCTTAAAAAGCATGTGATGAAATAAATATATTAATGATGTTCCACTTCCATTTTAGAAGTTCTATATTCTGAGCTAACACCGGGCCTTTTGTTCTCTACATTCACTTGTTGGCCATTTGGATACTTAGCAACAAATTTAGCAATGCCCTTTTTCATACAATTTCACCAAATACTTCTCTCAAATCACGATACATTTTTGTGAAACCCACATGAATGGAATATCAGGAGCTATGAGCTTCTACCATGATCCTTACTTGGAGTCCATCCACCCTTGGTGCACGCAGTCTACCTTGATATCTCAATATATTATCTCCCCCTTATTAATAAGTTAATACTTTTCGCTTATGAACATTTTCCTTCAATTAAAGAAATGGGATCTTGGTCTTGATTTTCTTTTACTTCTGACACTAATGAAGACTCAACCCCGCTCGTCACCACTACTACTCCTTCTATGGATTCTATTAGTCAGACTACCAATCGTGCAAGTCTATGCACATCTTTTACTAGTTCATTCTTCTCTTCCTCAAGATGGGTGGAACTACCCATAGACAACCTGCTTATGGCATCACCAATAACATTAGCCTTACTTGGGTGGTAAAGAACACTCATGTCATAATGCTTGAGAATTTCTAACCACCTTCTCCATCTAAGATTAAGCTCTTTATGAGTTAACTTATACTGAAAGCTCTTGTTATCAATGAATACATCAACATAAAAACCATACAAACAATGATGCGATATCTTAAAGGGGAACACCACAACATCCAACGCTAAGTCATGGTTTGGGTGATTCTTCTCATGAACTTTCAATTGTCTAGAAGCATTGGCTATAAGTTTTTGATTGTGCATTAACATACAACCCAAAAGAATTATATATGCATCATATACACCACAAAACCTTGAGGACCTTTGACTAAAGTCAAAACTCGGGCAATAGTCAACCTTTTTTTCAATTCCTCAAAGCATTACTCACAAGTTTTGGACCATTAAAATATCATTGTCTCATAAGTCAACTTGGTAAAAGGGGATGAAATTGATGAGAACCCCTCTACAAATCTTCTATATATTCATCCAAACCCAAGATACTCCTAATTGATGTTGGTTTAGGCCAATTATGCAGTGCCTCTATATTTTGGGTATCAACTCTAATTCCATTACCGTGAACTATGTTACCCAAAAATCGAAAGACTCAAGCCAAAAATCACATTTGGAGAACGTAGCATACAACTCTTCACCTTTCAAAGTCTGAAGAACTATTCTCGGATGACTAGCATGATCTTCTTCATTCCTTTAATAGATTAGTATGTCATCAATGAATATGATAAACGTATCTAAATAAGGTTTGAAGACTCTATTCATAAGATACATGAACGTTGTTTATGCATTAGTCAAGCCAAAGGACATAACCAAAAACTAATGATGACCATATCGGTTCTAAAAAATGTCTTCGAAATATTGCATTCCATTACTCCTAACTCATAGTGATGGTAACTTGATCTGAGGTAAGGAAATTTTTTGAGAAATAGGAAGCACCTTGAAGCTGATCAAAAACATCATCGATTCTCCGAAGAGGATACTTATTCTTGATGGTAACCTTGTTCAAGTGGCGGTAGTCTATACACATCCTAAGGAAACCATCTTTCTTTAACATAAACAAGACACGAGCACCCCCAAGGTTCATGGATTAAACATTGTTTCTAAGACTAAAATAATTTTTATGAACCATTTAGGATGTTTTAGAGCCAAGGCGTCAAGAAACGTCCATATAGTCAAGAAACTAGTTAAATTGAACTAGTTGACGTTCCCTATATTTGGTGAAGGATTGGGAGGGTCAAATGAAGTCTAAAAGTTTTAAAAAGACGTTAAATAGGTAAAATGTAGTATAGAGGGTATAAAAGTTCAATAACGACTCCCCAAAGACCACACTAAGAGTCCTTGAGGATGACCCCAACATGGGAAGGCAAGCTGCCAAAGCAGCCTACAAGAAATAAGATTCAAGGGGCTGCTACGCATTGCGCAACCCACACGCCCTTGGAAAAAGTTTCATCGAGATGCATGCACACCACGAGGTCCACTTCCTCAAATCAGATTTCAAAAAAGATCATAAATAAGCCTCACGACGCAGAGCCAATTCCCATATTCGTTGAAATTGTATTTTAAGCATTTTGACTTCTCAAAAAGACCCATTTAAGTAAGGGGTATTTTAGGTAATTTAGGGGGTGATTATATATATCCTAAGGGTAAGTTTTAAGTCATTTTTTCACTCACGTAAACCAAAATCCAAAACAGAATCCAAAAGCTCTCTTCTCTCTCTACTTTTTCTCCCCCAAAATCCTCCACTGAAGAAGCAAGAAATCTTGAAGAAGAAGACCCATTTCTCTAGGATTTCACTTCAATTTCGTTGATGAATCTTCATTAAGATATGGGTTATTCACTCTTGGGATTCCTTTCCCCAAGAGTTCCTTTCAAAGTTGATTTCTTAATCACCTAATTCCAAGGTTTTCCTATTCTAATGGGGTTTTTTCTAAACTCAAATTGATGATATTTGGGATTGACTATGACTAATTAAGTGTATATTGTTGGTTAATTGATGTTGATTGATGCAATTTCATATAGATCATGTTCCTTTCCCTAAATTCCCCAAATCTTGGATCTTCCTTATAAACTAATGGGAATTGATGAATGTATTAATTTTTAAACTTTATTTATCAATTATAATTCATTTATGGACTTCCTAGGTTAATATATTATTTGTATTGGATCTCTTTCTTGAAAAATTCATGATGAACCCTATTCTCTTAACCCTAGATTATGCATTGAAGTTAATTGGGATAGTGATGATGCAATTGACTTCGTTATTGTGTTAATTACTATTGAATGATGTTGCTACACCTATTATTGGATAAAATTGGTTTTTTGATGGTAAGACCATGATATATTGGTTAAGTCCTTGTTATCCTAACCTTTACTCAATTATGTTGGCTTGTGAGTGATGATGTGGTTCAATTAAAGCATGTCTAGTGATTAGCCTAAGTAGGTGTTGGTATGATGTTGAATTGAAATGTATTGATTATGTGATTGTGAGAGAATGATTAATATGTAATGATATAAGGTTGGTTATGAAGTACTTATGTGCCTTTCTATGATGTAATGAGATTAATATTCTAATCTCACATATAAGGGTTGTATTGAAAGGATGTTCTCATGCAATTCCTATTGAGCTAATGACTATGACTATTCAAGGAGTTATTCTCCTATGACCTAAACTAAGCTATGATTGTTAAATAAATACATTCAAAATGGACTCTAGCATAGCACTGAGTGAACTTGTAGATGAGGGGTGGAGCCTTGCCGAGGAGAGAAGGTAGGGTTCAACATAGTCCTCACGGGGTGGATACCCTCATAGTACAAACTGGGAATAGAGTGATATTTCCATAACATCCCCCAAGCTCCATAAACTATGTTTCCACCATAGGAATGCTAGCTAGTGGATACACCTAGATTCTATGTTCATTTTTGGTACTACTTTGGTTGGTATACCACCTTCCATCGGTATTAGATTTTACAACACCAGATTCGACACTTAGATCTTGTGGTCTATGTCGGTTGAGGCAAGTATTCCAAAAATTAAAATGAAGCAATGAAGTAAACACTAAATAGGGTGACTTAAGAGGTTTGACTTAGCCTATGTAGGGGTATGCAACTCTACCTATGTCTTGCAGTAGTTCGCCTTGAAAGAAGCCTTAGGAGGTTGTTCTTATGTTCTTATGATCTTGTGAAGTGAATGTTATGCATATGTTGACTTTACACATTAATGATCCTTTATGATGTTAGTTTCATTTATGAACATGTTATTGATATATATTGCTAAACATGACGATGAACACTCTTGATGCTATATTATATGATGTTAGGTAGTTCTTATGATCCCTTATTTGGTTTACTTGGTTGAGCAAGGTTATGGAGTTTTACTTGGACATTGCACTTGTAGACTTTATGTGGGGTTATGAGTAAGATCTTGATTATGTGATTTAGTTATGAACTCTATACATGTTAACTTGACTATTACTTGTTATGAGTAAGAGTCTTGCTTATGTGATGTAGTTATGCACTCTATACATGTTGACTTGAATATTACTTGATGATGTTGGTCTTATGTTGTACATGTGTTTGACTTATGGATTATGTAATTATTGCTCTATATGGGTTCATGATTGTTTTACAAAATGTAGGTTCCGGTCGTTTATCTTATAAAAGGCCTTTGAAGACTACTTGAATATTTCCCAAGTGTTATGTAGGTTCTCACCTTCCAAGGACAATGCCACTATCTCGCTATTGGATATTTTTTAGTCTTAAAGACAATTTAGTTCATTCTCCTTCTTTGATGACTTTGTATATGCCTATATGAGGCCTTTATTGTAATGAAGTATGGGATACGTCCAATGTTGTACTTGTTTTATATGGTTTAACATAAAATGTATTCTAGACTTCTTATAAATCTATATTGCTATATTATGTATGTGAAATACAAGTATAAGCCTATGTATTGCTTCCTATACAAGGAGTCTATGTATAATCTCTAATTATATACTATGTGTAAGCGAGAGGTCTAAGTAAACCTCAATGTAAAAGTAGTTAAAAGTTTTAAATTCTCCACTAATTTGACTTATGAAATGTAATGACAAATGCTAAGTGGTTAGTCTTAGTCCTATTCGAGGACAACGACGTCGGTTACTTCTAGGGGGTTCTCCCAGATGTTACAGTAAAACACTTGGTCGAATGAAACCCTTATCTAACAAATCCTTTAACTACTCTTTCAACTTTGTTGGTACCATTCTCTATGGCGAAATAGTGATAGAATGATTATCTGGAATGATGTTTATGCTGAAGTCTATTTATCTCTGATGAGGGACTCCAAGTAGGTCATCAGGAAAGACTTATGGAACTTGTTTTTCCATGGGCCCTGAATGAACGGGAGGTACCTCAAAACTAGAGTCATTAACGACTAAGTGATATATAATACCCTTCGAAACTAACTTTCTCTCCTTAAGGTACAAAATGAAACGACCCTTAGGCACTGTTGATCAACTACTCCACGCTATGACTGGATCATTAGGGATCTAAAATTTGAAAACTCGAGTTTTACAATCTATTGATTCATAATAGGCATGAACTTAGTCCATACCTAGAATGACATCAGAATCAACCATGTCTAACTCAACTAAATTAGCCATGGTGTCTTCCTGATTAATGGAAATCACATAATCAAGATGAACTTGCTTAGCTAGAATAGACTCCCCAAAAAGTGTAGGAACGCAGAAGGGTTCAAAAAGTTTTGTAAGAATAACATCAAACTAATTTGCAACATAAGGGGTTACGAAATATAAACTTTCTCCTTGGTCTAGCAAAGAATAAACATCAAAATCAAAGACTTTGATCATACCAGTGACAACATCTGGAGAGTTCTCTTGCTCTTGGTGACTAGTGAGTGTATAGAGGCGGTTTGCTCCACCTCCAGAATCGGAAGTAGCTCCTCTAGGTGCAGCCTTTTCTGGTGGAGAAACTAATAAAGACTAGGCTCTATTGCCAAGATTTCCATTACCTTGCTTAATCTTGGGACACTCTTTCATGAAGTGCCCCTCATACCCACACTTGAAAGAACAGTGTGTCCATCATGAAAGTTACCCGAGTGGTTTTTACCACACCTACCACATGCAGGAGCCTAACTACCTCTTTATGCCACACTGCCTTGAGACTATATAGGTATAGCTCTAAAATTCTGTGAATTTTGTCCATTATACTCACCCTTATTTCTAAGTTTAGGTGCACTAGCAGATAATTGTGCAGGCCTTTTTTGCTTCTAAAATGACGAAAGATCTACGCTACCTTTATGCTGCCCAGACTCATTTGTTGTCTTAGCTTTCTTATTTTTGAACTCTTCTCTATCTCTTAGTTTTTCCGCCTCAACCTGCTGCACATAAACCATCAACCTTGATATGTCCATGTCACCTATCAACATAGTTGACCCTCCCTCTTCGCTTGATAGTTGGACCAACCCAGCAACAAACAAACTTATTCTACTTTTCATGTCCTTAACCATCTTCAGAGTATAACGAGGTAGTTAGGTGAACTTCCACCAATATTTATGAAAACTTAGAGAATCCTTCTTAAGCATGAGGAACTCACGTACCTTGGCCTTTTTAAATTTATGGGGAAAGAAAGCCCCCAAGAAGGCTTCCTCAAAACAAGTCCAACTCGCAGGTGGTGCATCCACATCTCTACACTCATTCCACTGATCAAGCCAAGTCCTAAAAACACCCTTCAATTGATATGCAACTAGCTCAACCTCTCAGTGTCGTCAACATGCATAACTTCAAATACCTTCTTCAATACCTCGATAAAATTCTCTATATCCTTTTCAGTGCTCAAACCTATGAAACTGGAAGGAATCATCCTTAAGAATTCTCAGATCGTCAAAGTATCAACCACTTCCTTCCTAGATCCTCTGTGTTGACCAACGTGGTTAGTCACAGCTCGACTATGCACCCTTATCACCTCTCATAACTCGACATTAGTGACATTTTCATTGGGTTGCACTTCAAGTTCATTGGGTACCCCTTGATCCTGCGGTTCAACATTCTTCCTAGATGGACGATCTCTAACTACTCTCGTGGAGGCATGATTATCTGCAACACACAAAAGCACAAATTAAAAAAAATTAGAGATCAACTCTAATGCACTAAATGATAATGAAAGAAGTAAACGAACTCCTAAATGTTACAGCCCCCTAATTATAGATGTCACGCGCTTCACACTGATAACTAGGACTCTACAGACATGACTTCATAGATTTTCTAGGTAAAACAATCTTACTTCATTAAAGGTAAAACAATAACAAACTTTACTTTATTCATATAAAAAGTAATCTAATTTCTTTGGGAGATTGTCTAACCTACTACCATCACTATGAGCCTAAGTGATGTTACAACATTTTACATCACGTTGCCAAAGATTGTCCTATACCTTGATATCGTTATAGAATCTGAACTACTAAGTGAATCCACTAGTTTATGCTAAAAATCACTAAGGAATCACCTTGTAACGATCCGATAGTACCCCTTAGAAGTTAGGGCATCCTCGAATCTGTAACAACCCTAAAAATGGATAAGATAGGAAATGTTTAATCTGTCACGAATGCCTATGATATGATTAGACTACGGTTCACACGGATTGATGCGCGTAGAACCAGGCCTCGGAACCCTTGCTACAGCCAAGCCAACTAACTTGAAAAGTTAGTTGATCTTGGAAAGTTTGGGTCCAACCATGTAGGGCTCTCGAATACGAAGATTTACTCAAAGAAGTCTTTACCGGACTTAAAAAGATGAAATCTTAGGCTTGAAGGGTCTAGGGGTAAATGGTCTTTTTCCTGGGTGGCGGTAGTATCATATTTTCCCTAAACATGTAATAATTATTTAATTAATAAATTGTAGGGGCTGTTTGGGGAGAGAGGTCCGAAATTGAGCCCTTGAAATGAAGTCTTGCTCCACCCTGGTTCGATCCTAAGTGGGAGCAATGATTTAATGTTATTTTTGTTATTGGTTAATTAAATCAATAAATTAATAACTAATGGAAAATTTAAAATGGAAAATCAGATTTATTATTAATTATTATTCATTTATTTATTAATTAATGTTTTTTTTAAAATTGACTAAGTCTTGCAAACTACCCTAGTTTTAAGAGGCACTATCTCACACAAACTCTCTCTCACGCCTAAATCTCTCTCTCTCTCTATCTCTCTTGTCCAAATTGTTTTTCTTGGATGCAAAAACGGAAGATAAAAACATTAGAAAACAATAAAAAGTTCTCTACACTCAAAGAACTTACAAAAAAATATACAAGCAAGCAAGCTAAGTTAAGAACGAAAACCTTGCATCATCTTCTCGATGGGTAAGGGGGGAGTTTCTGTGTTGGATGTTGGGTTAGTGGCTATTCTGGGCAGAAATATAGAGACCAAGAACAGTTATGGGTTTTTTATCTTTGAATCCTTTCTCCAAGAGAAATTTCTTTCTACAAAATACAACGTGTGAAACTAGGGTTGTCCCCTTTATTGTTAAACTCCTTGTCCCTAGTCTCCTTCCAATTTCAATATAAATTAGTTTATAAATCATGTTGTTGGTATGGTTGCTAATATCTAACTGTAAAATATGATGTTCCTTATGATTTTATGTTTGGAAATAGTAAGCATGTTCAATGATGTCAACCGAAAATGATGTGGTGCAATGTGTAAAATGTTTGTTGTTGTTCTCCATTTGAAGTCTTAAAATGGCTTGTTTGATGATTGGAATTATTGTGCATAAAGTGTGTAAACTGTGATGTAAATGAAGTGTAAGGTGGATGATCTTAAGTGGAAAAATCTAAGCTAAAACAACAAAGAATCTACACCTAAGAATATGTTAAATGAATTGTGAAAGTACTTCAAAACGAACGTATGAATGTTGTTAAATAAAGGCTAGAAAATTTAATAAAATTTCCAGCACTTGGTGATGGAATTTTCGGCCAAAATACTTGAGGTTGAGAGGTTTAAGAATATATTTAAAACATGTGAGGTCAGTGGGGATTGAACCCAAGACCTCACAACATGAAAGCTTAAAAAATGAGAGGTGTGGGATTCGAACCCACAACCTCTCGACCAAACAAAAGAGTAAGAGGGAAATATTAAATCAATAAAAATAATGGGAGGAGTGGGATTCGAACCCACAACCTCTTGGATGAAGGAGGAGACAATGAGAGAAATTAAAAAGAAAAAAAAAAGTGAGGTTGTGGGGGCTCGATCCCACAACCTCACTACCAACGCTTAAGTAGTTAACTTTTACATGAAAATAAAAATAAGGAGGATGTAGGGGTTCGAACCCACAACCTCTAAGTCCCATGCAAAATAAAGAAAAAAATAAAGAGAGGTTGTGGGGATTTGACCCCACAACCTCCTAGTTAAGCCAAAATGGACAAGGAAAATATATAGGAAAAAAATGAAAAGGGGGTTGTGAGATTCCGAACCTACAACCCCTCGGCCAAAGGTGAGAAGTTCTAGAAAAAAGGAACTAAAAAGAAATGTTGATGTTGGGGTTCGATCTAGGGTCCCAATGTCATGAGGACTAAAAATAAAATCAAGGAAAATGTAAGTGTTGCCCAAGGGATTTGAACTTCGGTTCCCTTGCCCAAAATTTTGGTATTGATACATATATCATACATGAATAAAATGTTCAAGAATAATGTCACCTACTTAGATCGAAATCAAAATCATGGCATACATACAAGATATATAAGACTTGTACTACATAATATTAGGAAGCTATGAGTCATTTAACAAACTATGAATGAAGCCTCATCGCTTGTATATATAGACCCATAAGTCTAGCATATGATTAAAAAAATAAGTGAACATAAGATGTATGTAATGAAATGATGAAACCCTAGAAAGGTTAAGTACGAGTGTAAGATACACTAAATGGCCAAGTCTGTTGGCATATGACAAATGAACAATGAAATTATGAAATGAACAATGAAATGATGAAACCCTAGAAGGGTTATAAGAGTGTGAAGCACATTAAAAGTCAAAGTGCATTGGCATATGATGAAATGAAACATTCATGTAAAAAAAGGGGTGAGTATTATGAAGAGAAAATGTGCTAATATTAATGAATGTGGTTACAACATGATATGAGGCTAATGTAAAACATGTGAGCAATCTCAAATGAGCCTAATTAAATGTTACCAAAATGTACTCACCTATGAGAGTGTAAAGTTAATGAAGAGACCAGTCTATATAAACACTTTAATGAAAGTATTGAGATTAACACACATATGAAGTCTTCATACTATAAGCCAGCTTCCATGACGTATGAGTTGAATGAAATGGAACTTTATACAGAGCACCGATAGACTAGCTATGAGCGGTGATGCCTTTTTTCGGGAAGGGCGGAGGTTCACGTAAATCTCATGAGATGAGACCGTCTGGCATGCCAGGTATGGGTTTCCTTATATATCCTAGTCTTTGAACCTATACTTCCAATATAGGGATCTAGCAGGGTTCAATCCCCTATATACGCTAGCATATTTTGGGTCACTTTGGCCGGTGATTCCACCTTTTTTCGATGTGGGGGAGACACTGGATTTCATGATGCTTTTATGATCTATGTCGGTTAAAGTTAAAGTTCCCAATGAATTAATGAGGTCAGCCTCAAATGATGTACACAATTAAATGAATGATACCAAAGATGTTAGGATAGGATAATCAAGAGGTGAGCTAGACACAAGTAATGATACTAGGTTATTCTTGGTCATTGCACAGCAAACCTGATTAGAGTCTTAAACTACATCCCAGTAATAGATGGTGCTTATACTAGCTTATAAATGAATGGAATGAAGTACGTATGAATGAATAAAGCAGACTCTTGTGTTTGCTAATGAGGACTCCCTAGTTGAGTTCCCATATGTTGATCCCTCATTTTGGAAAGTCTTAATGTCAAGTCCATGATTCCAACATATAATGGAATATGAATGAATGTTATAAAAGATGTTATGTGCTATATACTACGTGATCTGACATGTGAAATATGTTATGTGTTGTTTGCAAAATAATAAGTTTGATGATGCATGTTACACTCATGGCATGACTTTCCTAATCCAAATTTGGATAGTTCACTAACTTTCCTAATCCCAAATTGGCAAATCCACTAACTTGACTTTCCATAATCATGTTGTTAGGAAAGATCTATTCTTACTCATGCATGTCCTTTGTGTGTCCTTGCATATGCCCATACTTAGTACAAGTGTGTACTAATTCCAAACAACTCTATAGTTTTAGGTGTAGACACAGGTTGACGCTGGAGCTTACAGGTTGACGTTGCATATAACCAGACGTGGAGCTTTCATCCATACTTGGTTGGACCTCATGCTTTCGAGGATGTCTACCGTTATTATCTAGCTTCGATGTAGGCCTTAGCTAGTGGAGCATGTTCCACTAGTGTTTCTTTCCACTTTCATTTCATATTTTGTATTGGTGCCATTTGTGCAAAAATAAGTCTAAGGCAATTATGAACTCTTTCTTTCATTTTATTATCTCTATATTAGATGGTTGATTTGTGAACACCTTGATTTTGAGTTCAAAATGTTTAGCATGAAATAAGAAAACAAAAAGTTCAATTTTTTGCTAAAATTAACATAAATGAATAAAGAATGACGTATGTAGGCTTGCCGGTGACCTTTGAGAGGTCAACAATGTCGATCTCTTCAGAGGTATAGGTTCCGGTCGTGACAAAGTTAATATCAAAGAACTAGGCTAAATTCCGAGGATTATAAGTTCACATCAACCATATTGAATAGTTTCTAAGTCATGGTAGTGAAGTGCACCACTATCCTAAATCACAGACTGCATGATGCATAGGAAAATCTCCCTTCTTCTGATCTTATCGTGCCTTTGCTAATGTCCAATTTATCGGTGTTATGAGCCTATCTAACATCAACTCTTGTTGTTTTCAGAGAATGAATACCAGGAGAAACATTGGTTAGAGGAGTGGAGGAGCAACTGTTGGGGACAATCAGGTTCCACCCCAGGCTCCAACAGAAGGAGTGGCTATGCCGGTTAACCCAGCTGGGTTGAATGGTGCGGAGGTGCGGGAATCTCTAGCCCAGATGGCACAGGCCATCACTATGCATGCCCAGGCCATGACTGCCCAGGTCAACCGGCAGGATGTTCAGAGGGAGAACCCACCGGTTCGTAGCATGGCTGACAGTCTGAGAGACTTCATGAGGATAAATCTTCCTATTTTCACAGGGTCTAAGACTTCAGAGGACCCCCAGGAGTTTGTGGATGAGGTGCATACAATTTTTGTGGCGATGGGGGCCACAGATACTGAGAAGGCTGAGTTGCCTTCCTATCATCTCAAGGATCTTGCACAGACTTGGTGCAAGATGTGGCAGGATAGCCGAGCTTTGGGCGAAGTTCCGATCACTTGGGAGCTAATTAATACATCCTTCCTAGAGAGATTCTTCCCCGAGGAGATGAGGGAGGCACAGGTTGAGGAATTTATCAACCTTTAGAAAAGATCTATGACAGTCAGGGAGTGTTCCCTGAAGTTTGTGAAATTGTCCAATTATGCCACTTCTCTTGTGTCTAACAAAAGATACGAGATGAGTAGATTCTTTACAAGGATTGATGAGGATCTCGAGGAGGAGTGTAGGGAAGCTATGTTGCATGACTGAATGGACCTTTCCAGGCTATGGTCCATGTCCATCAAGTGGAAGAAGGAAGGAAGAGGAAGCACACTAGAACAGGGAACAAGTCAAGGCAAGCTGAGGAGAATTTTTATAGGAAGAGTAGTACTAAAATCAGGGATAACCTCAGGTTTTAAAAGGGACTCTCCCACCAAGGGGAGTCAAGTTCATCCAAGGGTCGCTATGGTAGGGATTCCGATCCCAGAGTTAAGAGAAACAATGGAGTAGATACATCTCAGGAGAGACCACCTTGTAAAAGTGTGGCAAACTGCATGGAGGAGAGTGTATGATGGGCACTAACTCTTGTTGCAGTTGTGGCAACCCGGGTCACATGGTGAAGGATTGTCTGAATAGGAGAAGTCAAGAACAAGGGAAGAAGAGAGTTCAGCCTAATGGTCCATGTGAGGAGGCTCCAAGGAGGCAACGATTCTTCGCACTATGTATGGTGTTTATGCACTAGTATGAGTTTAATATGTTTGAGTCATCATGTTGGTTGCTGATTTGTATGAATTAAATTTTGATTTATATTGTACGCTTTGATGAGACTAGTTTAGGGAAGAATTCCTTCGTCTAATAATCTGAAGCTACTAGTAGGTCTCAAGGATATACACCATCATGTTAATATCTGAATCAGATATTCACCAATGGAAGCATTGAATTACCTATGTATGCGTACGTTCTATAGATGACTTACTTATTGTTAGTAAAGAGTAGTGTCATTCGGGGACGAATGTTCCTAAGAGGGGGATAATTTAACAACCCTAAAAATGTATAATATAAGAAATGCTTAATCTGTCAAGAATGCCTACGATTAGACCAGGGTTCACACGGATTGATGCGCGTAGAACAAAGCCTCGGAACCCTTGCTACATCCAACCCTACTAACTTGGGAAGTTATTTGAGCTTGGAAAGGTTGGGTCCAACCATGTAGGGCTCTTGAATATGAAGATTAACTCAAATAAGTCTTTATCGAACATAAAAAGAAGAAATATTAGGTTTGAAGGATCTAGGTGTAGAATGGTCTCTTTCCTGGCTAAGGCTAGTATCCTAATTACCCTAAATACGTAATTAATTATATAATTAATAAAGTGGAGGGGCAATTTTGGGAGAGATGGACAAAATTGAGCCCTTGAAATGAAGTCTTGCTCCGACCGGGTTCGAACCTAAGTGGGAGCAATGATTTAATGTGATTTTTGTTATTGGTGAATTAATTTAATAAATTAATAATTAATGGATGATTTAAAAAGGAAAATCATATTTTATTATTAATTATTATTTATTTATTTATTTATTAATGTTTTTTTTTAATTGACTAAGTCTTGCCAACTATCCTATTTTTAAGAGGCACTATCTCACACAAACTCTCTCTCTCAAGCCTAAATCTCTCTCTCTCTCTCTCTCTTGCATCCAAATTGTTTTTATTGGCCACAAAAACAGAATATAAAAACATAAGAAAACAATCAAAATTTCTCGACACTCAAAGAACTTACAAAAAAAATATATACAAGCAAGCAAGCGAACTTAAGAAACGAAAACTTTGCATTATCTTCTCGACGGGTAAGATGGGAGTTTCTGTGTTGGACGTTGGGTTGGTGGTGATTATGGGAAGCAACTTTGAGTGTTGAACAACACCAAGAACAGGAATGGGTTTTTTCTCTGGGAATCCTCTCTCCAAGAGAAATTTCTTTCTACAAAATTCAACGTGTGAAACTAGAGCTGTCCCCTTTATTGTTGAACTCCTTGTCCCGAGTCTCCTTCCGATTTCAATCTAAATTAGTTTATAAATCATTTTGTTGGTGTGGTTTCTGGTATAAAAGTGTAAAATATGATGTTCCTTATGATTTTATGTGTGGAAATAGTAAGCATATTCAATGATGTCAGTCGAAAATGATGTGGTTCAATGTGTAACATGTTTGTTGTTTTTCTCCATTTGAAGTCTTAAAATGGCTTGTTTGATGATTGGAATTATTTTGCATTAGGTGTGTAAATTGTAATGTAAATAAAGTGTAAGGTGGCTTATCTTAAGTGGAAAAATCTAAGCAAAAATAACAATGAATCTAAACCTAAGAATGTGTTACATGAATTGTGAAAGTACTTCAAAACGAACGTATGAATGTTGTTAAATAACGGCTAGAAAATTTAATAAAATTTCCAGCACTTGGTGATGGAATTTTCGGCCATAATACTTGAGCTTGAGAGGTTTAAGAATATATTTAAAACATGTGAGGTCACTGCGGATCGAACCCACAACCTCACTACCAACGCTTAAGTAGTTAACTTTTAAATGAAAAAAAAATAAGGAGGCCGTGGGGGTTCGAACCCACAACCTCTAAGTCCCATGCGAAATAAAGAAAAAAATAAGGAGGCCGTGGGGGTTCGAACCCACAACCTCTAAGTCCCATGCGAAATAAAGAAAAAAATAAAGAGAGGTTCTGGGGGTTTGATCCCACAACCTCCTGGTTATGCCAAAATGGACAAGGAATAGGAAAATGAAAAGGGGGTTGTGGGGGTTTGAACCTACAACCCCTAGGCCAAAGGAGAAAATTTCTAGAAAAAAGGAACCAAAAAGAAATTTTGATGTTGGGGTTCGATCTAGGGTCCCAATGTCATGAGGACTAAAAATAAAATCAAGTAAAAATGTAAGTGTTGTCCAAGGAATTCAAACTTCGATTCTCTTGCCCCAAATTTTCGTATTGATATTAATCATACGTGAATTAAATGTTCAAGAATAATGGCACTTACTTAGAATAAAATCAAAATCTCGGCATACGTACAAGATACATAAGTCTTGTACTACATAATTTTAGGAAGCTATGAGTCACTTAACAAACTATGAATGAAGTCTCATGGCTTCTATGTATAATCCCATAAGTCTAGTGTACGATTAAAAAATAAGTGAACCTAAGATGTATGTAATGAAATGATGAAACCCTAGAAAGGTTATGTACGAGTGTAAGATACACTAAATGGCCAAGTGCATTGGCATATGATGAAATGAACAATGAAATGATGAAACCCTAGACGGGTTAAGTAAGAGTGTGAAACACACTCAATGGCCAAGTGCATTGGCATATGATGAAATGAACAATGAAATGATGAAATGAACGATGAAATGATGAAACCCTAGAGGGGTTAAGTAAGAGTGTGAAACACACTAAATGGCCAAGTGCATTGGCATATGATGAAATGAACATTTTCATTAAAAAAAAAGGGTGCGTAATGATGAAGAGCAAACGTGCTAATATTATTGAATGTGGTGACAACATGATATGAGTCTAATGTAAAAGATGTGAGAAATCTCAAATTAGCCTAAGTAAATGTTACTAAAACGTACTCACCTATGAAAGTGTAAAGTTAATGAAGAGACCAGTCTCTATGAAAACTCTAATGAAAGTATTAAGATTAACACAATTTATACTAATGATGAGATGAGAAATCATCTATTGAGCTATGATGTCCTCATACTAGAAGCCAGCTTCCATGACGTATGAGTTGAATGAAATGGAACTTTATAAAGAGAACCGATAGACTAGCTATGAGCGGTGATGCCTTTTTTTGGGAAGGGCATAGGTTCACGTAAATCTCATGAGATGAGATTGTCCAGCATGCCAGGTATGGGTTTCCTTATATCTCCTAGTCTTTGAACCTATACTGCCAATGTAGCGATCTAGCAGATTCAATCCCTTATATACGCTAGCATGTTTTGGGTCACTTTGGCAGGTGATTCCACCTCTTTTCAGTGTGGGGCAGACACTGGATTTCGTGATGCTCACATGATCTATGTCGGTTAAAGTTAATGTTCCCAATGAATGAATGAGGCCAACCTCAAATGATGTACACAATGAAATGAATGATACCAAAGGTGTTAGGATAGGATAATCAAGAGGTGAGCTAGACTCAAGTAATGATACTAGGTTATTCTTGGTCATTGCACAGCAAACCTGATTAGAGTCTTAACCTACATCCCAGGTATAGATGGTGCTTACACTAGCTTATGAATGAATGGAATGAAGTACGTATGAATGAATGAAGCAGACTCTGTGCATGCTAATGAGGACTCCCTAGTTGAGGTCCCATATGTGTATCCCTCATTTTGGAAAGTCTTAATGTCAAGTCCATGATTCCAACGCCTCATGGCATATGAATGAATGTTATAAAAGATGTTATGTGCTATATACTACGTGATATGACATGTGAAATATGTTATGTGTTGTTTGCAATATGATAAGTTTGATGATGCATGTTACACTCATGGCATGACTTTCCTAATCAAAATTTGAAAATTTCACTAACTTTCCTAATCACAATTTGGCAAGTCCACTGACTTGTCTTTCCATAATCATGTAGTTAGGAAAGAGATATTCTTACTCATGCATGTCCGTTGTGTGTGCTTGAATATACTCATACTTAGTACAAGTGTGTATTGATTCCAGACAACTCTATAGTTTTAGGTGCAGGCAGATGGACATTAGAGCTTACAGGTTGACGTTGCAGTTATCCGGACGTGGAGCTTTCATTCGGACTTGGTAGGCCCTCATGCTTTCGAGGATGTCTACCGTTATTAACTAGCTTAGATGTAGGCTTTAGCTAGTGGAGCATGTTCCACTAGTGTTTCTTTCCACTTTCATTTCATATTTTGTATTGGTGCCATTTTGGCAAAAATATGTTTAAGGCAATTATGAACAGTTTCTTTCATTTGATTATCTCTATATTAGATGGTTGATTTGTGAACACTTATGATTTTGAGTTTAAAATTTTTAGCATGAAATAAGAAAACAAAATGTTCAAATTTTTCACTAAAATTAACCTAGATGAAGTAAGAATAACGTATGTAGGCTTGTCTGTGACCTATGTGAGGTCAACGCCGATCTCATATGGGGTATAGGTTTCGGTCGTGCCAGAATCAAATCACGACGTCGTCGACCTCATAGAGGTCTAAGACAAGCCCTTTCATACCATTCATTGCATACATATATGAAAAGTAGTGGGGAAATTAAAACTTTTCATCCGAAATAATAATACTTCAAAATAACTCTTGTATAGGAAAACATAATGAAAGCCTAAGTCTCAAAGTCACCATCTTAGACATATGCTTATATTGGGACACGGCCCATACTTCAACATATAGGAAAATAGCTAAGTGTATTACAATACTTTCAATTAGGAAATCTAAACATCAAGATGTCCTCGAATCAAGTGAGGACATACCACCTTTTATTTGAATGAACACTAATCCAAGCTTCAGCTTTGAGACTCCTCTGAAACGCCACTTACACCTTTAGAGATAGACAATGTATCGAATTAGTACAAACACTTGTCCAAAGTATGGCGTAATGCATAAAATCATGATAAAAGTAATTTTGTATAAAAACATGCTCTTTTTGAGTAAAACATTGTAGTATAAGTATAAGAAAAACATTTAACACCTTAGAAACATATAAGATATCACATAAGCATTTTATCATATAGTTATGAAATATTACAGTGAACTATGTCACTTTACAGTGAACTAAGTTCAACTTCACAGTAACCTCTTTTAGCTTGCATCCTTCTCACCAATGGTTATCCTCAACTCACTTAAGTGAGACGAAGAGAGACTGCCCATACACCCTCTCTAAGCACACCTAAACTATCCTTAAGAGTACGTAAAATAAGATTGTTCCCTTTTCCTTACATTAACTCTCCACCTAAGGTTACTCTAAGATTCACCTGAGTGGGACAAGAAGAGACCGACCATACACCCTCTTCAAGCTTAACTAATCAACCCTCAAAGCTACCCTAGATAGAGCACATTCTATTCAACATACATTATCTAAAGTCATAATTGCTCAGTTAATTAGAATACATTTCATTCATTAGACACTTCACAAAATGGTCTTGGAAAGACCTAGGAACTCACATACTAACATCTTCAAAGTCTAGTCGTGCAATGTCTAGATAGCGTCCCATTCCACTATCTAAACTTCGTAGTACTTATCCAACACTAGCATGTATCCCACATGATGAGAATAGGCAATAACTGACATAGACCATACTAGATAGGCATTGAATTCGGAGTCATAAACCTACTCCGAAGAAGGGTGTTCTACTTTCCAAGGGTAGATTTAGGACACATCCCATGTTGGCACATGTTTAGGGAATATCAAGGTCTTTTATGTACTCTAGTATCATTCTCAAGTAGAGGTACATTGTAATCTATTCTACTTCTTAAGTAGAGCTACAAACTATAACATATTCACTCGGTGCTAGCCTTTGTTCGCATAGAGTAATTTCAATATCAAGGAGCATATAAAAAGGTCAAATCTCTTAGTCATTACCTAGTCATAATACACCTACCAAAGATGGGTCAACTAGGGCTGCCACTAAATGGTCTATAAGGATAGCTCATTATTAACCTTTTCTCTATATAGAAGGTTCCACATATTATACATGCTTAAAAGGGCACCATCTTAGGTCTACTAATCCTAGACTTTCATTCAACATTCATCCATACATATACAAGACAAAGGTGCCTAAGCCTACTAACTAAAGATGCTCATATTCATCATATACATGTATCAAGTAAGGGACACAAGTCTACGACAACAAGACACATCATTAATTCACTTAGCACATATAGCATATCATTCTTTGAAGCACTTAGGAATGACCCTTATCATATTTATTTATCCTATACATTACTATAACATCATCAATATAACCATTGTAGACTCATATAGTCAAGTAGGAATAATCATGTATCAACTCTAAGACTACACACATGACATAGTAATAGTCTAACATGATCACCTAACCACATCAAACTTTCACATTACTAGCATGTAGATAGATATGATCATACTTCACATAATAAACTATTCACATCATCATAATACTTCAAGTAATTGCCGACAAGTCCATGATCATCATATTACATAAAGTAACGCCGACAAGGCTACATCAATTGCAAGTAAAACATATAACACCGCCAACATAGGTGGACCATACCAACCAAAACATAATTGAGATCTAATTAACATAAAATAAAGAGAATTAGGGCAACGTACCACCACTCCATTCTTACCACTTCAATCCGTAGCTAAGTCATCCAATTCAACACCATAAGGCCCTTACCCATGGCCATGAACATCAATTCAAAGTATAAATCATCATACTAGATTAAACTAGGTCAATTCAATATAGATTTAACAATATAAGACCAATTAAACATCAATTTCATATAACCTTTACATCATTAGATAGACCACAGAAAACTATACTATAATTCATAAGTATAGAGACATGATCATTTAACCCATAAAATATTCAAAATAAGAATTGCATGGGTTAATAAGAATGATAGATTTAAAACATTTCATTAACATCAATTCAATTCTAAAATATTGATTCAAAAACATTTATGCAAGAACCCATGTATAGATTATGAAATCGGACAATTCATGTTATTGATCATCTTTGAAAATCATCGGAATTTACTACTTGAGGAAAGAGATTTCAAGGATGAATAACCATACCTTAATTTCGATGAAAATTCCACAATATTGATGGAGAAAAACTTGAGAAATCTATCTTATTCCTTGGAGCTTCAATGCTTCAACATTGGAGTTTTGGAGAGAGTGAATGGAGAGGTTTTGTTTTGAGATGAGAGTTTTTGCTTTGATTGGTGAGTTTAGGGGTTTAAATAGGTCCTATAGCTGTCCATAATATACCCCAGAATTACCCAAAATACCCCTACATTTATTGCACAAAATAATCAACTCAAATTTGACTTTCAAAATGACGCAACGAAATCTGGGACTTTACTGCGCATCTCGGAGACACTTCCAAATATTATTTTTCAGAAATTCTTGGACAGAATGGTTCGTGACAGCTCCGCATCGCAGGGAAAGTATTTTGCCTACTGCGTGACAGTTGCGCGTCGCGCAGAAGCATGCCAAATCTTGGCAGTTTGGCAGCTTCGCTGGCCCATGTTTGGGTCCTCCTCGGGGACCCTTTTAATGGTCCCCGGGGCGTCGTTCCTGGAAGTTTTGACCCTTTGCATTTAACGGTACACTTAGGAACTATCGGTACTGAATTCCACCATCAAACCATCCTCCAATATATTACTACAAAACACTACGATACACTAGTTCAAGTTCGACTAGTTTCTGAATGTCTTGGAAGTTCTTGGACATTTGACCTCCAAGCACTTCCAAACTTTATATACTTCCTAAGATCACTATTATTCACCATTTAATGACTTTAAAACATCATGACAAAAGTTTTAGTCTCTAGCTTAACTTAGCTCATTTTGAGAGACGTTACACACCTAAAAAGTATGACCCTATTTCTTCCCATGATGGCTACATGGTTTATGGGGGCTTGAGTTAATAATGACTCACAATCTCAGGTGCTTAATACTACTCCCAAAATATACTTATCTCTTTTTTTAAAAACAACTTCTTCTCTTGTTTGAGATAATTAATCAAAAGCATAGCTCAAAGGCTATCTTGGAATCAAAGTTCCCTTTCTCTGTTCAAAACTCATTTGGAAATCAGAGTTTTCTCTCATCTTAAATGTGACCATTTACTCTTGAAAATACTTAGTTCCCATGCATTATTTTCAATAAATGAACTTTCCTCATACTCTTTACTCAACTTCAGAACTTAAGTCTTAAAACTAAGTTAAAATGTTCTTAAAAGACATAAAACTTGGAACAAACTTCTCATCTCTACTCTTGACTTATCTTAATTGTGATCTTAACTTCTCTTGACTTGACTCTTGACTGATCCTTGAATTGAATTATGGATTCAAGGATTATGATTTGTGTTTGGAAAGATCTCATGTTGTTTAGGAATGATTTTAGATGGTTAAACATGATAAAGCTCATGAAATCACCATCTTAGAACAAGTCTGTGATGTTGAGAAATTTTTTGCTCACTAGGGGAGCAAGTTTGTGACGCAAAATTGCGTGCTAGATCGCACTCGACTTTTTCCTTCTTCATTTTCCCAATTCTCCTAAACTCGAATATTTTTTTCAAAATCATTTTAGATTCTGATACCCAACATATGTACTCAAGAACCTAACTCAATACAACTCTAAAACTCAACATAAAGATCTCAGAAATTCCATAATTCAACCCAATTCAAGAGCAACATTCAAATTCAAGAATACATGTGAAAAACATCAACTTTCAAGCTCTTTTAGGACGAATTATGTTGAACTAAACATGTTTGGCGCGTGGGTGAACGAACTAAACGCTATAAAAGAGTCACATGCCTTGTAGGATCAATTCCTTGGTGAATCCAAAACCAAAATCGATTGCTCTTGGTGACTCTTGCTTTTCCTCTTCTCTTTTCTCTTGCGCTCTTTCTCCAATATCCCTAACTCTCTTTTTCGAAAGTATAAATTGAACAAACTCAGCTTTAACACCAATTAATTTACAAAAAATAGATTTAATTAGTTGGGTAAGAAAAAGACCAAACTAACCTTCTAAAATCCGGATTGGCTAATTCCTTAACCAAACAGCCCAACTTCTAAAGGGCATAACTTACTCATACGAACTCGGAACTGCGCAAAATCATCGGCGTTAGAAAGATCTTTCCAACCATATCTGGAACTACACCTATCTCATCCTGAGCTAGGGATTTATAGTCGTTTGAAGTTGACAAAAAACTCATTTTTTTCTAACTTAGGTAAATTTCCAAATTTTTAATTATTTCCAAAAATGGCTATCTCCGATTCTTATCTTCTTCCTAGCTATTTAAAATTGTGTAATGTTGCAGTTTATGTATTTGATGAATAGGGTGTTCAGAAAATACCTTGACATATTTGTGATTGTGTTCATTGATGACATATTGATCTATTTGAAAAGTAAGGATGATCACATCATTCATTTGAGGATTGTGTTGTAAGTTCTCAAGGTTCAACAACTCTTTGCAAAGTTTAGCATGTGTGAGTTTTGGCTAAGGTCCATAGATTTTATTGGTCACATTGTTTGAAAAGAGGTTAATTAGGTAGACCCTATGAAGACTGATGCGGTTAAAAGTTGGCCTAGACCTTTATGCCCTTCGGACATTAGAAGTTTCTTGGGTTTGGCTGGTTACTACAAAAGGATTTTTGAGAGATTTTCTTCAATGTCCTATTGTTTGAAAGCATTAACTCAGAAAAAGTATAAGTTCATAAGGTCCAAAGTGTGTGAAAAAAATTTTCAAGAATTGAAAGATAAACTATTTCTACTCCGATGTTGACATTACCGGAAAAGACCAATGGTTTTGTTGTATATTGTGATACCTCAAGAATAGGGCTAGGATGTGTTCTTAAGAAAGATAGAAAATTTATTTCATATGCTTCAAGGCAATTTAAGAATCATGAGAAGAATTATCATAACCGTGACCTTGAGTTAGTGGCGATTTTTTTGCCTTAAATATTTGGCCACTATTTGTATGGTTTTCATGTCGATGTTTTTACTAACCATAGGACTTTGCAATATGTGTTTAATCAGAATGATCAAAATCTTTGCCAAATAAGGTGGCTTGAGTTGTTAAAGGATTATGATATAAGCGTTTTCTATCACCCCAGTAAGGCAAATGTGGTGGCAAACGCTATTAGTTAGTTATTTATGGGTAGTGTTGCTCACATCGAAATGATAAAAAGAAGTTAGTTTGAGGTGCACCCGATGTTAAAGCCATGCAAGGTCTTGATTCGACTTTGGTATAATTGAAGGAAGCAGTGCTTAAGAAGTCTGAAGAGGATTTCTCCCAAGGGGGAGATGGATTACTTAGACATCAAGGTCGTTTGTATGTTCCTAATGTTGATGACTTGAGGGGGCAGATCTTGTCAGTAGCCCATAGTTCTCGATATTCAATTCCCCCGGAAGCCACTAAGATGTACTGTGATTCGCAGGAGGTCTATTGGTGGAAGGGATGGAGAAGGATATTGCAGAATTAGTGGCTAAAAGTTCTAATTGTCAACAAGAGAAAGTTGAGCATTAGAAACCGGGAGGTTTATCCCAAGACATTAGCATTCCTACTTGGAAGTGGGAAGATTTGAATATGGACTTTGTTGTTTGGTTGTCTCGCACCCGGCAACAACATGACTCAATCTAGGTTATAGCAAATCAATTGACGAAATCAGCTCAATTCATTCCCATAAAGCTATCTTATTCAATGGAGGATTACGCTAAGTTGTACTTGAGGGCAATGGTAAAGTTGCATTGAGTGCCTTTATCCATTATCTCCAATTGAGGTACCCAATTCACTTCTCAGTATTGTAGATCTTATAAGAAAAAGGTATGGGTACTTGTGTTAAGCTTAGTACGATATTTCATCAAGTAACCGATGGTCAAGAAGAGCCTACTATCCAAACTTCGCAAGATATGTTTAGAGTTTGTTTGATAGATTTCAACGGTAATTGGGATGACCACTTCCTTTGATTGAGTTTGCCTATAACAATAGTAATCACTTGTGTAATGGTATGGCTCCATTTGAGACTTTGTATGGCAAAAGGTGTAGATCTCTTATAGGTTGGTTTGAGGTGGGTGAAGTTGCCTTAATAGGTCTCGGGTTGGTACATGAGACTATGGAAAAAGTTCAACTTATTAGAAAAAGGTGAAAACGGCTTAAAGTCGCCGAAAGTCATATGTCAATATAAGAAGAATAGATCTTGAGGCTTAGTCCCCGATACATAGGACCATATCATATTTGAGGCTTATTGCTAAGGTGGCTTATGAACTTGAGTTACTTAATAAATTGGCATCAGTGCATCCAGTTTTCCATGTCTCCATGTTAAATAAATGTGTTGGTGAACCGACATGTGAGTTCCCTTAGAAGATTTGGGAGTTAAAGAGAACCTTTCTCATAAGGAAGTACCGTGTGAGATTTTTGATCGACAATTCAAGAAATTGATAAATAAAGAAGTTGCTTCCGTGAAAGTGTTGTGGAGAAATTATTTAGTTGAGGGTGTTACTTGGGAGGCCAGGTCCGATATGATGTCCCGTTATCTTCATCTTTTTCCTTCTACCCGTACTCTAGCTTGACGTATTGATGTTCCTCATTGCTTACTCTGTTGATGTCACGTGTCATACATATTTACATGATTTCCTCATTTATGCATGTTCATGAAAAATCTTACAGTTTTGAGAAAATGAGTCAACTTGATATGTCTTGAATCTCATTCAAGGATGAATGATCCCAAGATGGAAATAATGTAACACCTCAAATTTGAGAACGGGTAAAAATTTTAGCTTTTAAGAATCTTGTGTAAGTTCCTATGGTGTCATTTACAAATCGTGGAATGACCTATGAACCGTAGGTGGTTTCATGGTTGGCCAGTAGTTTTCCCCAAAAAGGTCTAGATCAATGACCATGATCAACGGACCATCGATGGACCCACAGTCTGTGGATGAGATCAGTCGATCAAGGCCTCAGATTTTAGTTGACCATCAGTTGAACCACGGTCTGTAGGTCGTCACCATCGTTGGTTTCGGTAGTTAAATTGTTAGGGGCTTTTGACTTTTTTCCTAATTATTTTTTCCTAATACTATGTCGTTTTACCCTTCACTTAATGACCTATATAAGTGTCATTCCCTCAAATTTACAAAAGAAGAACAAGTCTTCCTCTCAAAATATTTGTCGCTTTAGAAACCTTAAAGAAGAAGGGATCAACCTAGGGTTTGAAGTCAAGTCTCCTAATCCTCCATTGAAGTTAAGCAATTGATATTAAGGTATGATAGTTTTTATCTATGGATCTCTTCCATTCATGGAGTTCTTAAATTCTCCAACTTATAATGCTAGAATTCCCCAAATGAGTTAGGGTTTTCTTTCATGTCATGGGTTCCTTTAAATATTGATGTAATTGATTGATCCATGATCTTTTATGCATGAATTGAGTTAATCTCGTGTTTATGATGATCTCCCATGAACCTATGTAATTTCCAATGTTTTCCAAGTTAAAATCATAACTTATGGGTTTTGGATTATGAAGAGAAGTTTATGAAATCAAGCATGTTCACATGAAATTTATGCAAATACTTTAAGGATGCTTTGAGAGTGAAGTATCATGTTGTTGCTATTGTTGTGTTGTTAAAATGATTTCTCATATACACATGTAAGCATGAATTGTGAAAGGTTTTCTCACATGATAAGGGTTCTTAGAGTTGAAAGGTTTTCTCACCTAAAACAAATCAATGTTAAGAAGCTACTCTAATGATGAGGCAAGATGTGATTACTCATTCTCTTTAATTGAATGAGAAGAGACGATTGCCCATGTTACATGATGTAAAGACAAGAGGCGATTACCCATGCTCTTTAATTGAATGACAAGAAACGATTGCCCGTGTTACATTATGTATGGACAAGAGGCGATAACCCATGTTCCTTGAAGAGTTAAGAGTAATATGAATAAGAACTATTCCATTGAAGTTAAGCTTAGAACCGAGTGCACAAGTGGCGATTACCCATGTCCCCTAACTATGTGCCAACATAGGATTGTTTAGGTAGACATTAGCTAGTGGATCCACATAAGCTAGAAGTTCATGGTCCTTATTGTGGCATGTAGGACAACTCTTTTGGTGTGGGAGACACCGAATTTCATAATAGCTCTCATGGTCTTATATACCGATTAAGGCTACTTTCCACAAGTGAGTTATGATGACCTAAAGTTACTTCAAGGAAGTATCTCATGCATGTTTACAATGGCAATTATGGGCATTGACCATGTTTTATTACTCGTGCCTTCTAACTCTTATCACATGTTTAGCTTGATAGTTGTATCTTATGAAGGTATCTCCACTGTAGCATGTTTTTATACATTTTATGTATGGCTATCATACTTAGTACATATTTTGCACTAACGCATGCTCTTACCTACATTTTTCTCAATGTGGGTCTTACAGTCAGGGTTACTAGTTTTGTGGCTAGAGTCTATAGAGGAGATTCCAAGCTTTGATGAGTCCTTATGCTTCGAGGAGGGACATTTATTGTTTTCAGTGTTCCTTACTTCAATTTTGAACATGATGTACAGATTTCACCCAAATTCATTCTTATGTACTAGATTGCTTTGAGACAATGTTTTAGACTTCCGCTTTATTTTTATAGAATGGGTTTGAGTTGAAATGTTCCTCTTTATCTCTTTTATTCTATTTCTAATATGATGAAAGTTGCATGGAGCCTTTCAAAATCTTATACGCCATGTTACGCCTACTACCTGGATCATGACAATATTTCTCTTATGTTCAATATCTATTGATTTTCAGTTTTCTGAAGTACATTTTACTTGAAATTGCATAGCTATTCGACGAGAGAAAATAAAGTTTAGCATTCAGCGCTTTCTATGGAATCACGTGAAGAAAATTGGCTCTTCGATTACCAAAAAGAAAAAGAGAATAAAAACCTCAACTATTATTGATTTGGTTTGATTTATAGATTTCAAAAGATAATACAAATAATTTGATTTGGTATTTAAAGATCCAAACTAACCCAGTTGATGTGTCAATATTGAAAAAGATAGCCCCACCCCAAATGACATCCCTATTGTACGCTGTTGAACCTCATAAGGAGAATATAGAGAATAAAAAAATGTGAAAATGGAGTGGCAAACGATATCATCATCCAGGGAGAAGTAGCAAAAACGGCAGAGACGCAAAATGTAACCAAAAGAAAAACTAACCTATAAACACATCTCCGATCCCCCGGATTTTGTATGCGCACATATATAAATAAAATAAAGGGAAACATGTTTGTTTTTACACCTAGCACTCTTCCATAACTGTCATTTACAGTAGGAATAAGCAGATTGGTACACCATTCTATGCCTGCATGCCAGGTTTTCACCACCAATTATGATTTTCAACTGCATCAAACAGGAGAACCATGTCAATTAAGCTTACAAAATTTATGACAACACCCCACACATCAAACACAATGTTACTTCCCCTCTCTTCAAAGGATGAAAATTATTGCAAAAAGCATTCAAGAGGAAACTTCATGCCACCACCTTAAGTGGGCAGAAATTTTTGAACACGGGTACCAGTTAATCATATTATATCATATGTATGTGAAGTAATAACATCAAGTAAGCTGGAGTTTACTTCTTTTTTTTTTTTTTTTGATTAAGACTATTCTTGTGTGGTCAGGAAGCTTGGTTGGTCTCCTTTATCTGAGAACTGAGATTGTTTAGCTGTTCGAGTTAGCAGCTTCTATATATACAAATGAGCCAACATGTCTTTCCAGAAGAAAAATCAGCCCTGTAAGAAAATAATGCATACAAAAAAACACAAGAGCGAGGGAAAGGGGGAGAGAGGGCACTTACAACTAGCTGTAGGAAGAGTATAGCAACCCACAAATGGGGTCATATTCACCAAACTCGGCATATAACTTGGATGGACAATGAATCCAAGGGTAAATTACGTTTTATGGCACTAAGGCATCACCACTTTGAACGATACATCAAAAAGGAGATTGACACAATGGACAAGTTGACTTGTGAGAAGTAGAGAACCACTTGTAGAGGCATGCTGAATGGAACTTGTGTTTGCAGGTTTTGCAAGCTAGCCGTGGGAGGCTATGATTTGAAGTGTGAATGACACTGTAACATATGGGGCATTCCTCCACACCTTCAAATTCCTTGTCAAAATTCCGCTTCCATATGCAAATGGCTTCAGCTAAGGCACCATTCTGCATTGTAGGAAAAACAGGTAATCAATTTTGCCCGCAAAGTGTATGCAGGATCATTGAGAATATCCAAGTACTAGCTGGTCATTCAAGAAACACAACTTACACTAAGCAGTTAATTGACATCAAAGATGGTAAAATACCAATACCTAAAACTTGGTATATATAAAAGTGAAGGGTGACATTTTAAGTTAAAAGGTGCGCCTCAGTAAGAAACATATGCATGATCAAAGAGCAGATTATTAAATGTAACAGCTATGTATGTCAAGGGCAATAAATTCAAATATAGCAGATGGGAGACTGACAACTAACAGTAATGAGCAGAGACATAGAGGAAATGATTAGGGAGTGGAGAATGATGCACAGATCCAAAGTCAGTGGGAGACACCTGATTACGAAGAAATGACATCATTGACATTAACCATTTTCTCTGCTTAACCTCACTAATGCCAAGGCTCTTGGTACAATCTACATCCACAGGTCGCAGAGGGTAAGATCCCGGAAGACGAATTACTAGGTCCATTCCTGTTTCGTCTTTTGTGTAGGTAGCCACCACTTCACTAGCAGATTTGCTCACGGTGACAGAGAAATTATCATCAGCAAAATTGGCTTTTTTAATCTGCATTTGAATGAAGGTCAGCAAGGCATTTTATGGTCACAAAGAACATAAGTCTTGTGCCGGAAGTAAGATTACAAACACAAGCAAGTACAGGTACTTCATATTCATCCAGACTGGATTATTTTAACTAAAAGGGTAAGATTCTATAGCAGCCAGTTTGCCAGTCAAACTTCCACTTGGCTAGCAAACATCAGGGCACTGAAAGAAATGTATGACCCTACCACATTCAAAATAAAAATGATTCAGATTTTCAGGAAAACCCCTGGAACTCCCTTTATTTTGGTAAGTGTTTCATGAATTCATTTCAATAAATGTTCAAGTATCTCAAGTGCGTAAGGACGACATTCGTACCTGAGACAGTTCATTCATAATCAGAGGGGGGCTACAATATGCTCTAGTGAAAAATTCAATGGCAGATGAAGTAGAACGGTCACGTATATCACTAAACCACCCTCGAACATAAGCGGGAAGAACACAAAGCATGAGGCCAAAAATTGCACCAGCAAGTGAAGCAACTTTTTCTGGTCCGACAGGCCAAAGTGATTCCAAGCAAAATAATACAGAAGTAGAAGTGATGGCACGGGTTGCACATTTTGCTGCTTCTGACACTGAAGCTGGAAGTTCTGAATCCTTCTTTTTCAAGCTTGATGGTACACAAAATTCCAAAGGGATATGCTGGAAAAGGGAATCTAACACTGTTGAAGTAGCAAATTCTTGAATGTATTGAACCATTCTCTCCCTCAGGGGTGATGATGATGGTAGTGATACTACATGTGAAAGTAACAAAGACCAAGCTAGAAAGACCTTTATCTGAAAAATTTAAGGATATTTAGCAAACAGAAGTGGTTTATTCCATGCTTCTCCATTAGCTTTGAAGAAGCAAAAAAAAGACCCAAAGGGAGAGGGGAACAAAAAGCTAACCCGTTCAAATGCAAGCAAGTCCATTTGCAGAGCATCATATGGTAGCTTTTCCAGTATGGAAGAAACTTCTTCCCTAAGATTGAGACTTTCTTCAGCAGAACCGTCTGTATCTTGGTTGTTGGAGGCATCTCCACCAGATGAACATGTCTTCTCGACAGTATACAAAGATAAGTCAGACACAGGTTCAGTTGAAAGAATAATATATGCAGCACATCTTAGGGAAGGAAGTGTCTTGGCAGAAAACAGCATTGCATACAAAGAGCTAACTGGCCCTTTACTTAGGCCCCAGATTTCAACTGATTTTACGGCCTTCTCTCTTGCAGTTGAAGAGGACTCGACAACAAGTGAAGCCACTAAGTCCCAGAACTGAGAATGATCAAGAATAGACGATGCTACAATGAAAGAAGCTTCACTACAATAAGAACTTGCCAAAGCCTGGGTAGCAGCAGTAGAAAAGAACAACCGAAGAACAGCTTCGATAATTCGGTGTTTGGCCATCTCCCATCTGTCAATTTTCAAGGGATTAGAAACATCAACAGGCTCTTTTGCTTCAATACCACTTATATTGCAAAATGAAGAAAATCCAATTAGAGCATTGCTTCCGAGTAAAATTGGAGAAGAGTCCACTGAAACGGTATCGTTGATCCTCTTCAGCATAACTTGCAAAAGTTCACAACTAGAACCATCCGTAATAACACCATTCACATTCTCAGCAACTTCCTCCATCACAACAACTGCTGCTTCAATCCACCACCTAAAACGGTATAGAACAAACTCCCAATCATCCTCACTAAAGTCTTCCCAGCAATAAGCAACTGCAACCAAAATCATTTTTGATAACAAAATCTGTACAACCGGCAGCTTGTTTATAACAGATAATGCTGAATTCTTTCTCTGCTTCTGAAATAATTCAAACAGTAATGTTCTCTCAGTAGAGCTGACATATCTTTCTGGTCTTAGCCCTTTTGCTCCTTCAATTTGCCGTACAGGATAGCAGGATATAACAAGGTGAAACCAATCTTCCATATCTGAAAATACAAAATTCCATTACACTTACAACGGATAAGTTGCAGATTTTGTGAAATATGTTTAAGTCGAATGGATTGGAAAAAGAAATCAGATATTAGATGCATAAGCCAACATATATATCTGCTACTAATCAAGGCAGTGATTTGACTACTTCTTATGTTGTTTAAATCCTTTACAAAATTGACACATTGTAGAGAGGAGTAATTTACCTTCTGTCGTTTGCCATGCATTTAAGGGTGGAAAAGATTGTGTTCGCTGGAGCCAGTGTATGATAGCCTGTTGAACTTCGCAACAGTCAGAAGAAGCAGACTGCGATTTTGCAGCGCCTTGGCCAAATGAAACACTCAAGGGTCTAACAATTACGTCCATAACTGAAGGAAGTATCCTCAAACAATTTATATTTATTGTTTCATCAATATGGAGTTTATTCAAAAGCTGATTGAAAAGAAATACTGCCTTGTCTTTTCCCCATACATTATCTTCAAAAAGTTTAGACACTAATGATACAACAGCTCTCATGAAGGGTTCTCGAATATTTTCCACGTGTGTAACAGGAGATAAATTTGAAAGACTCAGTTCTGCAACTCCCCCATGAATAAGTGCACCATCGAGCAAAATGGTGACAATAGAACCTAACAACTCATCCTCAGGTGTATAACATTCACTATTAAAATATTCACAGAGATAAGGTAAGAAGGAGCACAAGGCATTGCCGCCATTCCATTTCCAAGTGCACAAGATTTCAGCTGCCAGCCAGGCACGGGAATAATGACATTGCAGAGTTGTGGTAGGTTGATTAATATGATCCTCAGTTAAAGATGAAGGCGTATTAGAAACAGCACCAGCAATGATTTTATCAAACCCCATCTTTGGTATAAGCCTGTCTATCAGAGCAACAAACCTGGTACCTTTTGGGTTCTGCAAAAAGTTAAGTACAAAACTATGAGATCTTATAATATAGATCTAATGTGAATGCATAACATGATGTAACTCACCTTGGAAAATCTAAAAAGATGCCACAAAATGTTATAAAACTAAATCGTTGAATGAGAAAGTTAACAAGAATATGTTTACTTCATCAAAAAAAAAAAGAAACAAGAATGTTTCAAACAATAAAACCTCACTGTAACTCCCTCTTTCCAACAAGGACATAGCAAGGAATAGAAAAGCAGGTGCACAAGATCATCCCAAAACTGCTCAATATAAATTACTTAAGCGGGAAGGGAACTCACATCAATTGAAGCACTCTCAGTTTTCACCAAAGCTGCTCCTTTCCCAACTTTAATATCTGGTGCAACCCAAGCAGGCCAAGAATCACCCTGGCTTAGAAATCTGTCTAACAGCTTTTGTTCCTCAAACTGATCTTGACAGAGACATTCAAGAAGTTCAAGGACCCAGTGAGAGCATAAAGATGTGACTTCCACAGTATCCATATTTTCATCCTTAAGCACAGCACTCCTTACAGTCTGGACCAAGATGCTTTCCAGGATATTTCGACTATCTGTGTTGATACTAAATAGGAACTGGTTACAAATTTTGCGATGGAGAGCATGCACTAGCTCACAAGAAGCCAACCTTGACTTTATTTTTTCTGTGGATTCTTCACCAAGTTTATTGTTGAAGACAGTAGCCATGCTGCATTCCCATTTAATTACAAATATTGCAGCTAAGATTCCTGAAAGCAGCTCAACTTCATGATGCAAACATTTCAATGCAGAAAAGCCACCATCAAGCACTTGTAAAGCAAAATCGGCCATCTCATTCACATCCATACAAGGTTCAAATCCCAGTTCCATGTTATTGTCTCTGACAGGTATTACAGAACACATGACCTTGACCCATATGAAGGGAGAATCCATCATGAAAACTGTCAACTTCTTAAGAATCTCCTCAAATACTAGTACTAGTGTACTTCGGGACAGAAAGTTTGTTTCATCATCTCCTGCTATACCACCCAGAACAGCACTGCAACAGAACAACAAAACAACCCAAAATAAAACAATAACAAAAAAGGGTTTGTGAGTGTTGTGCTACAAACTGTAGTCTTAAACGAATGAACAACACCTCAGGCCACTGAAGCCTAGATATTGAGATAAGAACAAAAACAGACAGACTATAACCACAGATTCCAAATTATGGAAGATAAACATGTTGTCATCCTTGAGAATAATGTCTTTAAACTTAAAAAGAGTGCTATTGTGCCCCATATTGGTTGAGCAAATGGGTTGTTGTCTCTTTATATTGTAGTGGACAACCTACATATAATGAGTTAATTTTTGTGGTCAAGTTAACCCTCATAGCATCAACACCGTGCTCATCCTATCCTTGATGTATAGGACGGGGGCCATGTTCTTTTAATCATGTTCCAGATATCCAACTCTAGCGTGTATTGACATGTAGTTTGGAATCTTCAAAAATATCGATCGGTACGTGTCGGATCCTCAAAAATAGTGTATATACGAAGTATCCGATGTGGGTACGACAACATTTCTGGAGAGTCCAAGCAACTCAGATGTAGAGTACGGGTGTTCGTTGGCCAGTTTGGATGGCTTTTAGATTTTTCAGTTTGTGAATTTGGTTTCTTGAAATGCTATATCAATACCAATACTTACTAAATTTGGTATGGTTTTATTTTTTATCTTTTTGGTTTGGTAACTTCGATTGTTCAGCTTGTATAGAGATTTATAATTTTTTTTTTGTCTTTAAGAGATAAATCTTGGACAAAACACTAAAGAAAGTGTCTTTCGGAGCTACCCATTTTCTTGACTAAGTTAAGAGGAAAGATCTACGTAATCATATATGAACTTTGGAACTGGACTACTACCAGTTCTGAAACATATAGAAATTGCAAAACAAAAACAGTTGAAGTGGTGGTAATGATCCGAACTGGATTGGATCTCTTACATTGAGGAAAAAGAAAATTAAAGATAAGTGGAAATTTTGAATTTAACTTCTCATTATCACAATATTCCATCTGCAATTAATCAAACAATGACATAAGAACGACACTATCTATTTCGGGTAAAAGACAGGTAACGAGAAAAAGGTGTGGAAAGTTAAAACAGCGTTGTAGAATGTGTCTGCTTCCTCGCTTATAGCAAGAAGAGACATGACGCAGGGGGTATATCGCTACACAGGTATGAAGCACAGCGACAAGAAAAAAGCGCTCACTTTAGGGGTAAAAGTGTGAAGCTGTAGGAAGTGTATCCTTTTACCTTCTGTCTAAAAGCTGGATGGTTTAAGGAGAAGAAGTACTATTTCTAAAGTGACTTTCTTCTGCAACTGCAATTAGGGTGACAACCTTTTGCTCTGGTTGCAGCTTAGTGCTTCTCTTCTTCTTCAAGCTCAAGTATGGCCTTCTCTTCTTTTTCTTCTCCTCTCTTCTTCATTTCTCTCTCATTGTTGTAGTGGCTCTTTTTCATTCTCTTCTTCACGTTGTTTTCTCAGCTTCATTACTTCTTCAGCATATATTTTCTTTATTAGTTTTTCCTTCTTTTCTTTGCTGATTTATAATTGAAATTTAAATTATTCTATTTTTTTCTACTCCGTATTTAATTCAATTGAATCTATTCCTTTTGTTTTCTTCTCTCTTTTTTTGTCATGTGCTCTACTTTTTTCACAGGTGCTCTACTATTTCATTTTTTCACTTCGTTAATTTGATTGACATTTCAAGTTATTCTACTTCATTTTTTGAGTTTGTTAATTTTATCTTTTGTCCTTTTCTCTTTGTGTTTTCTTGTGTTGTGTGAATTATTTTGGTCTTTTTAAAAGAAAAAATTGTGTTTACTTAGATGAAGCGAGCACTTCGCTTCACGGCTCACGCTCTAAGCAAAGTGGGGCCTTGTCATTGTTTGCCACTTCACGCTCTCAAAAACACTGGATTAAAGAATCTAAGAATAAAGGAACTAAATTATTAGGCCTGCTATACTAGTGTTATAATCTTAAGTATGTGTGTATGTGTATTGTATAAGTTAGCATGTATTCCGATACGGTCTTGGTACTCTGCATTTTTTCCTAAATACCTTATACCATACCGAATTTTTCAAAAACTTAAGCCAAATAGCATTTCAAAATCTGGAAATTTGGTTTCGATTCGATATGGAATCCCCACCCCCCACCCTAATGCAGAGGGTGTTACAGTGCATGGGTTGTTCTCTCCTCATATAATGTTGGCCAATGTTCATCTCAAGAGTTGTTTTTTTTGGATCTTTTGGGATTGAGTTAGGGCAAAGATTTTTATCTTCTTATCAAGGAACCCAAAAAATTTGTATATGTAGCATAAAATTTAGGTTTGAATATTCTGATATCAATTATTAACTCAAGCTTCTACTTGTCGTATAGCACATTGAGATGTTCATTATACAATTTTGAGACAGGAGACAATTACCAAGATTTCAAAGCAAAAAATAATCACTCTTGGTCCCAATAATACAAACAATAACATACCGAGTGTAGTCCCACAAAGTGGAGTGGGTAGAGTGTACACAGAGCTTACCCCTAACTCAGAGGTAGAGAGGTTGTTTCCAATAAGACCCTTGGCTCAAGGAAAAATAGTTCAAAGCAGTCCAGAAGAAGTACCAAAAGTATAAGAAATGACGGATATAGTAAAAAACAATAGATAGTAGATAGTAACAGAAAGTACTAATGTAGAATAATATGGTAGACCCAGTCACTGTTTTCAAAAACGTTTTCAGGGCGAGTCTCGAGGCATACCAAAAATGATCTAGAGCGCAAATTGAAAGCGTAAATCTATAGGACATAAGTCCTAAAATTTGGGCCATCAGCCCTGAGCGTAAAAACCTACGCCCCGGGCGTACTTTATTTATTTATTTATTTTGGTTTTTATATCATATTTTTTTATTGATGTAAATGATATTTTTATATTTTATGTTATCATGTCTTTTCAGGTTGTAATGATTTTATCTAAAATGTGCAAATTAACTTCCGTAGAAAATGACATTGCTGAAAATAAGTTTTTAGGTAATCAACTTTATTCATTCATAAGATAGAGCTTTCATATCACTATGTTCCTGAGACAACTTTATTCATTTTTTGTCGTTACTCTTAACACTTTTTATCCTATTTCTTCTTTAAAATATATAAAAGATAATCTGTACAAATATTACTTGAAGGTGGGAAGGACTAGTAAATGTGAAGATGAATGATGGTTTCATTTTAAAGATTACTTTGGCTATTATCATATTTTAATATATAAGGAAATGACACCCACAACATAACTTATTAGAATCAAAGTTAAAAATGGGGAAATGCAACCAATTTATCGTTAGATAATCACTATCTAGTAAATTGAAGGAGACATGTGTGAAGAAAATATTTCAGTTATTTTTCACATACCGCATATACGAAACATTGGAAGTTCCAAAAGGTGGAAAAGCTTGAACGACAAAAACAGCAGCAGAATCCAACAGATGATGGTGCCAATGGGCTGCATAGGGAACTTGCACAGTGCTTCTATTGCTAGTTCTTGTTATTGCTTTTTCAATGAGCATAGCCAATAGAGAAAGGCAATCAGGGCTCACAATTCCATTGACAGATTTCAGTTCTTCCAAATTTATTGCATGCATAATGATGCTAGCCCACTGTTCCGCTAAGTATTCATCATCAAGTAACGAAAGCAAGAGATCTAGACGCACGCTAGTAGTGGGACTGTTAGCCTGCAAGCACCATGGGATAAAGGTTTCCTTGAAGACATGCAAGAATTGTCTTCCTTCGGGTTCAATGCAAAAGATCTCTTGAATTATCTTCCGCGGACTAAATATAGAGACAGCAGCCACCATAAATCTCACTGCATTAGGGGAATCCTAGAATTGACAACCAATATGAGAATGAAAGTGAAACTGAACATTTGATAAAAGCCAAAGTGATTCCCAACGCAGGAATTCTAGAATCATTTTTATACTGAAGAACGGAATCCTAGATAGTACAACAACTCATATGAGAGAATCAAAGTGAAACTGAAAAATATTGGTAAAAACAATCATCAAAGCAACTTTTGCTAGGGTCAGGTGTGAGAGTATTTTATTTACATATTCCCGAAGGAGCATATACAAATGCATACACATCACTGATCAGGCAGGTTTCAGGAATATGGTGAAAACCAAAAAAGAATCATTTGTGGATAAGATGAGTTTGAATTTGGGCTTAACCTTATTCAGGGAGCTCAGTAGTGAATCATAAACAAGCCAACAATATGCAGCTACAGAAATCTTGGGTCTTTCCTTAAAAGTATTTCCCAAAACATAATGTTCTAAAGAGAAGGCTAAGCTATGAATACTCACTAAAATAAGTGGTCAGCAAGTTTGTCTTCAAAGGGTTAAAATGAAGAGAGAGAAAAGTAGTTTTAGATAGGAACAGGCTTGTCAAACATATCCAAATCTCCTTTTTCCCTCTCACACTCTTTCCTCTGTTTATGGGTTCAGACCAAACTATTTTCCACTCACAAAAACACTATCAAAAGAAAACATTATTAAGGAATAACTTACTAGTGTTCTAATCAAGGGGAATGACTTCGACAATGTTGGTCCCACCAAATAAACTAGAGGCCAAGTTTCACCTTTCCTTACTGCTTGTTGATTCACTACTGACAAGAACTCAGTCACCCCTTCACCATTCTCAATAGAACTGTCTGTTTCTTGAAATACACCAAGGCAGGTCTCTTGGAATGTTGAACAGAATAGCAAAAGCAAATCAGGTTCCAGAAGAAAGATATCCGAAAGGATTTCAACAATACATTTCCCAAGATCTTGCACATAACCCTCAGTAACTTTGACATTAAGTTGTCTTGATGCCTGATGAGAAGGTTGAACACCACCAGAAGAAAAATCCATAGAAGAAAAGACCCTCTCCTGGTTGTTTGAGCTGACAGAAAATAGGTATTCATGCCACAGCAGCTTTAAGAGAATCTGATCTGCAAGTGTCTGCTGAAATCTGTAGGGATCTGCTGCATCAGAATACCTGAAAGAAGGAATACATATTTGAGCAAAGAAACTAAAATAAACAATTCTGAACATAAAAATACAAAGCTGACTTAGTAGAGGTTTTCTTTGGCATGGCTGCAAAGAGAACAAAGGATACAATTTGGTCAAGTGGGTATTTTTGCAAAGAAATGATAAAGGTGGCTTGGGCATCAGAGATTTGAGGAAGCATAACAACAGAAATGCATGTGTGACACATGAAGTCTTGAGGAAAGGAAAGATCATACTTCCTTGGTGCTCTTTATGTGGGAAGACATGGGAAACTAATAGTCACCTATTCTTACATTGTACTTTCACAACACAAATATGGCCCACGTTTCTCAACTTTTCAGAAGTGATATGGACTATGACAGAACATACAGCTGATATACTGAGTTGCTGGATCAGAAGAGGAGGTAGCAAGAGACGGAAGACCTGGTGGAATTTAATTCCACACTGCATTTGGTGGACAGTGTGGAAGGAGAGGAATAGTAGGAATTTTGAAGATATATCCAATATGATTCACAATGTTAAATGGAATTGCATTGTATCTCTATATTTTTGGTGTAACGAGACAGGATTAGAGGATTCAGATCAACTTTTAGAATTCTTAGGATCCTTGTAAGTTGTAAGTATTATGCTTTTTGTTTTTTTCTAAAGGTCCCCGGCATATCCTTAATGCCGAAGAATACAATGTTACCAATTCTCACAAAAAAAAAAAGGTGATGGGACCACAGAAGTTCAAAGGGAAAAGTTCAGTGGACTCTTCACCTATCAGTGTTTTTCAGGCTAAATAGAAAACATTCTTTCATTGCTTCAAAAAGTGCAAGACGGTCTAGATGTGATGAATAACTCAAGCTTCTTCCTGCCCACAGATTCTGGAGAACTTCAAGAAGAAACTTCTGTGCTTCAACTGCTTGTGCAGGTACAACGTCCAAAAATAACACGAGAGCGGGATATGATACTTGCTGCGATCCAAAACAGCCGTTTCGAAGAAAATGCCAAAATCTACTTAAAGCAGATTTTTTAATCTTCAAGCTACTCCAGCTCTCTGGAAATTTTCGCGAAAAAAGTAAAATCATATCCCACATTGATGAATGGCATGAGGGATCCGTTTCCCGAAAAGCTCCAAGTATTGCATCCGCAAGATCTATAATGTCTGTTTTCTTGATAGCATGAGGAATATTTTTTATGAGACTTCTCATGACTGAATATGTTGCTGAGCGAATAGCAGAGCTCTGAGATTTCAGAAATTCCAAAAATAACTTATGAGTAGTTAACAAATTCTCAGCACATGAAATAGCTACGCTTTTGGCTTTAGAAGCACGCTTTGACTCGGCTTCCGAAACAGGCCGTTCAGATTGCGCGGTGACCACAACATCAAGAAGGGTGGCCAACGCCAGTAATGATGAAGAAACTACCTGGAATCAATTAGAGTAAGAAAACAAAAATAAATCAAGACGACTGTGGAGTAGGAAAAAAAAAGATTGTAAGAATCAAATGTGAGAAGCAGCGAGAAGTCTAAATCTTTTGACAAGTAAGCTGGTTTCTCCATCTGTCAGCACCAAGGAGAAATTCAGGCAATCACTAAACGTTAACAGATATTACCTGCTTGTGCATCTCTTCCAGTTCATCTGATGCCACATTCTTGTCTGACATGCTCTGGGGAGTAAGCTTTAAATTTTCCTCAATGTACCTGAATATCTCTGATGTGTATAAAATCAAGACATCTAGTCGCTTATCTTGTGCTGGAAAAGCAGCCTGATAATATTCACATATGGCAGTAAGGCTGTGATGAAGACTGAACAGATGAAAGTTTTGCTTAATTTTGGTGTAGGTAAACAAACAACTAAGTCAAGAAGTTCATCAACAAAACAGAGAGAATATAGTAGAACTAATAGCATCTCCTTGATCATTCAGATCATGCCCACTGATTATAAATTACACAGATTACATAAAATGCCGTTGGATCAAAAATTGTAGATCACAAAAACAATCCATTCAGAAATAGATTCAAATGGTGCATATTAACAGAGTAGGTACTCTACAATATGTTTTTTTTTTTTATGAGGTACTGTACATTTATATTTTTTATGCCATGATGAGCAAAGCAGAGCTGGTCAAACATAAACAAAGTCTAACCAATACGAGTTATTATGAAGAAACTGTTACATGTAATTCATTTATAATTTCACTTCACCACGCTCATACACTTGCACATTGATCATCAATTTCATTTTGGAGTATAGTACAATTAGAAGAAGTTTATTTCATCTTCATGTCCCATTTGAGAAAACCATGCAATTAGGTAGTAAATTTACATCTAACAAAAAAAAGGTATTACAGTTAAGTTACTTTCTGAGAAACTCATGAACCTGAAATGATCTTTTTGCAGCTTGGGAAACTTCATAGGCAGAATCAAATTGGGAAAACCACCATGGTCCCATCAAAGACTTCAAATATGGAGCAACGTCTCTTCTGCAAAAAAAAAAAAAGGAAAAGGAAAAGACCACAAAAATCACCTAAAGCAAAGGACCGGAAGGAACCAAATATTTAAAAGCTATAGATGGTATGAATTGTGACAAAAGATTGTAAAAGATACTCCATCCATTTCAAAGTAAATTGATTGATTTAACTTGGGCAGTTTAAATGTGCTTAGAGGTAGGAACAGAAGAAAAATTCCAAATTATGAATCAAGCTTCAACTAATGGAGAAGAAAGAACTATTTCTAACATAGGTATCATTTGTATCACCCAAAAAGTAAATGATTTAGGAGTTAACTTTGATAAAATGTAAGTGTTTGTTAAGACGTTACTTAACTAACAACACTATAACTGCCAGCAGGTGCAATCTATCTATAGAAGCTAACAAGCAGCACAAAAACTATCCAGTTTTTATCAAAATAAATAAAGAAGAGGATAAATTAAGAAACTGTAGGCAAGTCATCATAGCTAATTTACTCTGAAGTTAGACTTTTGTACATGTAGCAGAACCAAGAAACTAACTATATCTAGTTCTGACTTATATAAGTTCTGACTTATATAAGATAAGTACATACCCAACAACACCAACAAGGTTTGTCATGGTAACATGAGTTGCTCGTCGAACCTCTCTGTTGTAATCCAGTAGCAGCTTCTTGTATTCAAATGCCTAACAGGAAGAACAGGGGAATAAAGGCCACTTAAGTGAGTGATAACCAGCAATTATGCAACCCAAACCATGAAAAAAAGATTAAAAGTATAGTAAGACTCCGTAGTTTCAACAACCCAACACTCTGACGGATGCACCTAAGCTCTCATGAACATAAAATATGAGTGAGCATAAGTTTTTTTATAGCCACTATACAAGAGATCATATTTACAAATTCAAGTTGTATTCATCTGAAATAGAAATTTAAAATGATTTTTGAACTTAATTGGTCTGATCCTTTTTTTTCATTTTTTGGATAAGGTAAATAATTTTATTCACATATTGGGAAAAACTTTTGCATACAAAAAGCAGAGAATCTACATCATAATTGATTCTCTACAAAATAGACTCAATTATCTAGAAGTCACAATGGTGCAAAAAAAAGCAATCAAAGACAAAAGTCTATCTCATGTATAAAATCATTTTCAGTCCCCTCAAATGTTCTACTAGTTTTCTCCCTCAATACGACCCACATGAGCTAGCAAGCAACCTCCAATTGCCTGTCTTCCATGCAACACATCTCTGACAATACCTGACATCACCCACTGTTGACCTACAGTTCAAGACCACCCTCCACAAAACCGACTCCATCTCACAATGCAACAAAAGATGATCACCTTCTTCGCCCGAACACTTGCACATATAACACCAACTAGCATAAGTAATATTCTCTTCGTAAGATTCTTAGCCGTCAGAATCACTCCCCTCGTTACCATTCATTCAAAAAAAAACTTCTTCCTCGGAACCCAAACCGTAACTGCAACTACTTCTGGTAAAATGATTTAACTGTGAATGTTATCACTCCTCATCACCGCACCCATCTCCTTGAACCCTCATTAGAGGGAACTATGATATGTTTGTATAGTACCTCCTGCAAACTTTGAAACTCCTTGACTCCCAATCTTGTAGTTTTCTACTAAACCTGAGATTGTGGATTCCCACTTGTTGAAGAGAGGCGTGAAGTTTGTGGGTCGGGGATTGCAAGTAAGTTTGATGTTTCCTCCTCTCTTACTCCAGTGTTGAATGAGTTCTCAGATGATAATAATTAATATGCTAGAATATAAATTTTGTTGTGTAAAGTAATGTAATAATCCTTCAAGTCTTGGTGATTAAGAGGTTGAAAAGGTGTTTGTTACTAGTGAAGAGGAGATACATGTCCTAACTTATTAGATATAGCCATATTTCAGGACAAAAACGGATGGATTCTTCAAAATTTTGGAAGGACTCAGTGCTAAATCTTACCAATTGAAATTTAACATTCCATCATTCAGTTTTAAAAGGTAAAATTTCTTCGTATGAGTTGCTTAAAAGTTGAAGGGAACAAGCATGAAACCCAAATATCGCAATGTTATACCATAGAGCACGTTCTTTAAAAGGAGCACCAAATGTGCAAATTCTGTAATATAAGATATAGCATGGCCAATAGCCTAGAGATTTTCTTATTTGGGTATTGACTAGCATCAAGGAAAGAGGAGTGAGCATACCCATTGTGGGGTTATCGGTATTATCTCCTTTGCAGTCTTTTGTTGGAATAATTGAGATAGTGATGTCAATGCTTTTAGCTGTTAGAAAAAAAAAGAATTTTAATGAGCCTTGTCAAATAAAAAAAAAAGCTAAAATGAAACATTGGAAGCAGTTCAAGGAAATTATGGCAGCCATATGTGGAGCAATCTTATATCATACTTGGAGGGCAAGAAATTGGAAGAAGTTCAAAGGAAAAATTGTTTAAATTGAAGAGGCAGTTAGGCAGATAAAGAAGAAGATTATAGAAAGAATATCTTTGCTAAATAATTCAAGAAAGCTCATAATTGTAGAGATTTTATTCAGCATTTAATATGTATTTAGTTTTTCTGTTATTGGAGGCCTATAACTGTTCCAGGAATAGGTGCTCTTTAAGATGTAAATGTTTTGTGGTGGTATGGTAATGTTTACATTTGTTACCAAAAAAAATAAAATAAAGCATCAATGGCATATGGGCAGTTGAGCATATACAAAAATAAGTTGATACTTAAAACCAGCTCTTCCTAGTTGCTTCTAATTGATATCTCTCTTAAGTAGACATTATATCCATTCTATCCAAACAATGAATAATGAAATTACTTTAGTAGTAGGGTCCTTTCTGGAAAGCCTCTTGAGGTGTTGTGCCACTTCACTGTCAATATCCTGACAAAGAAAGTAATTAGGTCAAAATTCAAACACATAATTCTATGGTTGCCACATGAATAGTAGTACCAAGAAAGGGGGAGAATCTTCAGTTGAGTCAACACGGGAACAACCCATATAGCCTCCAAATCCAACAGGCGTAGAACCTTGGGGCAGCAAAGAAGCAGCAAGACTGCAATACCAATATCACAAATATTACAAAAAAAAAAAAAGAGAGAGAGAGAGAGAAACGATAACTACAAGAAAGAATCAAAAAAACAAAGAAAATACACCTGCTGCTAGAGGGACGAGACTTGCTTCTAGCTCCATCTCCTTTCGGTCTCCCCATTATTCAAGAAAAAGTTGATTACAAAGCAAACACCCCAACTACAATTTATATGTTTGCCAAATTCACTGTTTTGCCTCTTCCAAATTTCAATCATAAACTTTTTTTTCTTTTTATTTACATTTATATTTTCACAACAAAAACCCTAATATATTTGTTATTAATTACACATAAAAAGTCGAATAATGATGCAATTTTCATAAAATATAAGCAATATAGTGAGTGAATAAAAAATCATATTTATACGTTGAAAAATCTGTAATCATTTAAATTTTTAAAATAAATTTATTAAATGATTTGAATTATATTAAATTAGGTAAATTATTCGTGCTTCGCACGGGATTGAACTATGTTATTAAGCTCACATTGATCATTCGGTAATGTTCGGATTTTCGATATATACACTACATTATCAAGATCATATTATCTTACGCAATACAAAATCTTAAAAGTTCTATATTTTTTTATTTTTTATATGCAAAAATTATGAGAGATAGAAATATTGTAAGTATAAGAAAGTAGTCTAGGAAATCTTCATAGAAATAGTTGGTCAGAAGTAATGAAATTTTATAAATTCCAAGAACTTATAAATAACAATATCATGTGTTAAAGAAGAGATCAAAAAGTCTTGAACAACAACACCACGTTCATACAAGAACATAATTAACTAATTCAATTGGAGGACCTTAGGCTCCTTTTTTATGACCCTAAAATTGTTACTATCATAAATATTTTTCCTCATCGTCTCAAAATAATGATTATTATTGCTTAGATTTCATATCACCTGTCCAACTTATTTGAAAATGAATCATAGTTATTGTTATGGCTATATTATGGAGTTACAAGGAATTAATCTAATTATCAACCAAGTAGTAGGCCACATCATTCATAACTTGATATTCTAAACCAAAATTTTTACACATAATATATTAAAATTTCAAAGCATAATTTTTTGAGTGCTTGAATTCACAAATATCCGCAAATAATAATACAGACAACCTTACTTTCCTGACAATCAAGAAGTTGCTTAACATATTTCTCAGAAAGATAGTCTATCGATCTGCATCAAAGTTTATAGTGCACAAATTTAATTGAAAGAAGCCAAAAAAAAAGAGTTATTACCTCTTTATTAAAAAAGCAAAAAAAAAAATTATCAAAAGAAAGAGTTCTCACTACGACAAAAATGATCTTCAACGACAATTATAAGTGTCCCTTGAAAAAGTTCATAACAATATTGCATTTAATGACAATTAATGAATGTAGATAAAGGCTCTAGCACTCTTCGTTACTTTGCATATTCATTGCCGATAAAAAATATTTTTATGTTAGTGTATTTTGAACATTTTTTAGTATCAAGAAAACTTGATCTCTTATTATGCCTAAAAAGAACAGACGAAGAAATATGACAAATTATTTAACTTGCGATAAAAGAAAAGAATTAATTGTCTCTATACTAATATTCTAGGAAGGGTGCAATGATATATAAAATGTTTGTACCTAAGAATAAGCAATCAAAATTATATATTAATTGTGGCAAAGAAGAGAGCAATTTGTTTGGTTCTTTTAACAAACTTCATCATTGGTTGCGTATTGAGTAGTTATTACATATTTATTGTTCTATGCTATCAAATATAGCACAAACCACAAGAAATATTTCAAAAAATATACGAATATAACTATAGAAAGAGACAGTAAAAGATAAATTTTCAATCATCCTCACTAGAATTTTTAAATGAGTTAACAAAAAAAAGACAATAAAATTGAAATTTTTTTTGCAATAAATACATGAATTACTATGACTTACAACAAAAGATTAATGTCACGAGGCTATTTTTCAACCTCGTGGGACAGCCTTGAATGCTTGCACAACCATTCAAATACTCAGTCCAAACAACCAAACGATCACCCAAAGGTGTATCAACAAGACGGCCAAAACAGTCCACTAAAACAGCCAAGCATGGATGCTAAATCGGAAAGCAAAGTTGGGAGGCAAATGCCAATTTTCCAATATGTATTTCTACAAGTTTTTACAAGAGTAATCTGCCTAAAAACTCTATACAAGTCCCTCTTTAAATCAGTCAAAAACATTTGAAAGCAAAACCCAAAAAAGAAAAACTACAAAAGGAAATTTTACAAAAGGCAGCAGGCTACTTTAATGCCAAAAGATGATACTGCCCCATCAGTTGTTGTCCCATCCTTGGGGACATCCTTGTCTTGGAAAGGTAAGCATTAATTGCTCATCTTAGCCTACAAGCAACCCCCAATGGCTGATCTGAAAAGTGACATGTGTTCTTGACCCTTGGTCTGAAGATTGGCATGTGTCCTTGACCCTCTGTATTGCGATTTGCCTCGGCCACATTGACGAAGGTGCTAAAATTGTTGGATTTTAATGTAATGCCTTGTGGGGAGGTACACGCTCCCCAACCTGATTAGGCGACGACCCCGACGCCACACATCTGCAAATAATTGTGGACCTTGTCGCGAAATTGTCACATGTCCTCATACTTCTCCCATGTTGCCTCCTCTGGTGCTGTCCCTTTCCAATGAACAAGGAATTGTGAGCTTGAGTTGTTTCAACCTTTGCGAAGAACAAGTTGATGATCAATAATGGCTTCGATCTGTTTGTCCACGGTCGGCGATGTGATAAAAATTTGAGCTCTATCGTACTGGCCCCGCTCCTTGTCTTCCATGTCTTCAAAGTATGGTTTCAGTTGGCTAGCATGGAAGACAGGATGGATCTTCAAGTGGTGTGGCATATCAACTCGATATGAAGTCTTTCCAGCCTTGGAAATAATCTCAAAAGGGCCCTCATACCTGTGAATCAAACTTTGACTCACATTCCGCAATGATTTGAACTGTCTAGGATTGAGTTTCACCATAACTCGATCCCCAATTCGATAGTCAACTGGGCGCCGCTTCTGATCAGCAAATTTCTTCATTTTCTGGACTGCCTTGTCAAGATATGACCGCAAGGTTAACTTGCTCCTCCCAAGCTTTCGCCATATGATAGGCACCCGGACTCTTCAAGTCGGTGTCAACAGGCAAAGATTGGGGTGTGTTAGGCTGCTGGCCCGTTGCCAATTCAAAAGGGCTCCTTCCCGTTGCTTCGCTCCACTACAAATTGTATGAAAACTGGGCGGTGTCAAGCTGTTTGGCCAAATCCTTTTGGTTTGCATTGACATAGTGTCGTAAGAAGCATTCCAAGAGAGCATTAATACGCTCGGTCTGCCCATCCATCTGTGGATGAAAGCTAGTCGAAAAATGTAACTCCGACCCCAATAGACTGAGCAATTCTCTCCAGAACGTGGCGGTGAATTGAGAGTCTCGATCACTGATGATATGCTTGGGTATGCCCCAATATTTGACGACGTCGCGCAGGAAAATACGGGCTGCCTCCTTAGCTTTGCAACTAGCCGTCGTCGCAGTGAAACTCGCGTACTTTGAGAAGTGATCAACCACAACCATGATGGTTCCAAACCCTTTCGAGTTCGGTAAGCATGTAATGAAGTCCAAGTGATGCTGTCCCAAGGCTTTTTAGCGATGGGCAGCGGCTCAAGCAGTCCACTCGGCGCCTTCGTCTCGACTTTGTCTTGTTGACAAATAAGACAAGTCCGCACATACACCTCGATGTCATCTTGCATCCGAGGACAATAATAAGAAGCCAATAACAAAGCCAAGGTCCTCTTTTGCCTAGGATGACCAACTCATACAGTGTCATGTCCCTCTTTGATCAACGTACGCCAAAGATTAGCCCACTTCAGGACGTACACACGTCTGCCCGTAGTATAGAGCAGACCAACTTCCTCCAAAATTTCTTCGTCTTGCCTTGCTGGGCCAAAACGAGGAGTTGTTTTGCCACGGGATCATGTTGCATGCCTTCCCCTATCTCGTCAATAATAGTGCTGAAATTCGAGCTCACGATCGCAGCCTTGCGACTATGCGTATCGGCTACAACATTAGCCTTCCCCGGCTTATACTCAAAAGTGAAATCGAACTCAGCCAAGAAGTCTTGCCAACGTGCTGTTTGGTAGTCAGTTTCTTTTGAGACTAGAGGTATGTTGTCGCGACGTTGTCCGTCTTGACAACAAAATGATCACCCTTTCATGAGCCGAATAACGCCGTTCCGCATCATTCAATTTTCTGCTTTCGAACTCTATCAGGTAGCCCTCTTGCATAAGGACTCCACCAATAGAAAAATTTGAAGCATCTGTATGAACCTCAAATGCCTTAGTGAAATCAAGCAGTGTCAAAACCGGCTCTTCCGTAACTGTTCTCTTAAGTTTCTTGAAGGCAGTTTGGCAAGCATCAGTCCATTCCCACTCACGATTCCTTTTCAACAAATCAGTGAGTGGAGCAGCAATAACCGAGTAGCTAAAAATGAAACGTCGATAATAGTTGGCGAGGCCAAGGAAAGACCGCAACTCGGGTACCTTCGTTGGAGCCTCCCAATTTCGAATTGCTTCCACCTTGTCTCCGTCCATCCTTATCTCACCATGACTGATCGTGTGTCCGAGGAATTGGACAGTAGGCTGGGCAAAACTGCAGTTCTCTCGCTTCACGCACAAGTCGTTGTCGCGCAAAACTTTGAACACCTTGCACAAGTGTTCTACATGATTCTCCATGCTATTGCTATAGACGACAATGTCGTCCAAGTAGATGACCACAAACTGATCCAAGTAAGGATGGAACAGCTTGTTCATCAATGTACAAAATGTTGTCGGTGTATTTTTCAAGCCAAATGGCATGACCATCCACTCAAAAGAACCATAACGAGTCACACAAGTTATCTTAGGTTCATCACCTTTAGCAATCCGAAGTTGGTAATAACCTTTCCTCAAGTCCATCTTAGTGAACACCTTGGCCTGTCCCAATGGATCAAACAAGTCAGCAATAAAAGGAATGGGATATTTGTTCTTCACCGTGACCTTGTTGAGGTCCCGGTAGTCGATACACAAACGCAACGTCCCTTCTTTCTTATTTTGGAACAAAATAGGCGCACCAAATGGCGCCTTGGATGGCATGATATGTCCCGAATCAAGCAAATCCTTGAGTTGTTTCCTCATCTCCTCCAATTCCGAGGGTGACATACGATAAGGCGTCATGGCAGGCGGCTTTGCCCCGGGAATCAGCTCAATTTGATGATCAACTTCCCTTCGGGGTGGCAACCGTTGGGGAAGTTCTTTCGGCATCACGTCCTTGTTGTCACTAAGGACCTGCTCAATGCAAGGAGGCAAAGGTACTGCCTCAGAAGAGCCTTCGACGCCTCCAACAAGGGTAGCAAGAAAGGTTGGCTCACCTTTCTTAAAACCCTTAACGATCTGCATCGCCGACAAGTGCATCCTGTTTTATGGTACTCGAATAAGGGGTACCACGCATGAACCTCTAGTGTCGCTGATGTGCATCTGGTTGTGAGGCAGTGAAATAAACACGTTAACCTCATACCAAAAGTCCAGACCCAAAATAATACCGAACACGTCCATAGGTTCAATGGTAATGTTGGTCAGCCCCATCCAACCTCCTAAATCGATGGGGACTTTAGGAGAAAAGCCATGGACAGAAGTGGGGAGGGCATTGACCGTCTTCAACATCGTGTTGCTGGAAATGTAAGTCAGTCCAAGGTCCTTGGCCTTCTGCTCCGTCACGAAGTTGTGAGTTGCACCTGTGTCCACCATAATTTGCACATCCTTGCCATTCAACTTGGCATTGAAGAATAATGATTCGCGCAACTTTATACTAGCCGGCTGAGCAGCTAAAGCAGCAAGTGAATTATGATTGAACAACGCCATGTGATTAAACATACCAACAACAATATTTTTTCCTTTGTCCGTCCCGCAGTTCTGTCCACGTTGCTCCCCGGATGAACCTCTGATTTTCGTCGCAGCCTTCTCTTGCTGTTTTTCGGCAGCCACCATGGCACTCAGTTTACTAAGGTATGTACAGTAATGAGAAGCATGTGTTGTTTCACCACAAATATAGCAACATTCATGATGAGGAGTGCCTTTCTTGTGATCCTCATAGTTCTTGCGAAAATTAGAGGGTTGATTACGGGTGTTACCTCTCATGTCGCTGCATCGGTTTGGTGTTGATCTGCCTTTGTTCCTGCTGTTGTCAACCTTGGGAGGAACATTTTTTCTCTGATTTTCCCTCCCCTTCACTGCATCTGCCCAGAAATCGTTGAGCGATTCTGCCACCACTATCACTTCGTCCACGTCATGGACTTGACGCCTTTGGAGTTCTTGTTTGGCCCAGTTTTGGAGACCATCCAAGAAGTAAAACAGCAAGTCATCACTTGTCAAGCTTGGAATTTGGAGTGTCATTTTTATGAACTCTTTCACGTAGTTCTAAATAGAGGAAGTTTGTTTCAACTCCCTCAACCTCCGACGGGCCTCATGGACAACATTCTGCGGGTAAAATTGACGCTTGAGTTCATCATTGAACTGTTCCCATTCATCAATAAAACAAATCCCCCTGTCCATGTCCACTTTCTTCCTCCGCCACCACAACATGGCCATATCAGTCAAGTACATGGCAGGCGTTCTGATTTTGGCAGCCTCACTTTGCATATTCACGTGCTCAAAGTAGTCGTCCATTTGCCACAAGAAGTTTTCAACATCTTGAGCACTCATTTCCCCATAAAATTCCTAGGGTTTGGGAGCCTCAATGAGTGTCTCACGCACAGTCAGGGGAGCAGCAACCCCCGTTTAAGCAGCCTCATCAACCTGCTGTTTCAGTGCCTCAAACTCTCTTTGAAGGGAGGAGAGAGCCTTGCTGAGCTTGAGTTTGAGGTTGGTCAAACCCTCTTTGTGAACTTACTCAAGCTCAACCAATTTGTTCTTCACATCATCCAAACCCTCAAGAGCTACAGCTTCAAGAGAACTAAAATTTTTCTCCACAACAACAATACATCTATTTAGGGTTGACAACCCCGCCTCAACTCTGATAATCTTTTCGTCGAGTTGGCTGGTGTCCGACCCTTCCCCCTCTTCCCCTTCAACTCTACCACTAATAGAAGGGTTACAAGAAGGGTCTCTTACCTTACTCTTGTCACGTTTCTTGGTAGTTTCCCTCGAACTTCCAGCTCCTTCTCTTGGCTAGCCTTATCGTTCCGTTGGGACTTTGACATCATGCTTCACCAAAGCTCTGATACCACTTGTTACGGGGATAATTTTCAATCTCATGGGATAGCCTTGAATGCTTGCACAACCCTTCAAATGCTCAGTCCAAACAACCAAACGATCACCCAAAGGTGTATCAACAAGACGACCAAAACAGTGTACTAAAACAACCAAGCAAGGGGGCTAAATCAGAAAGCAAACTTGGGAGGCAAATGCCAATTTTCCAATATGTATTTCTGCAAGTTTTTACAAGAGTAATCTGCCTAAAAACTCTATACAAGCCCCTCTTTAAATCAGTCAAAAACGTTGGGAACCAAAACCCAAAAAAGAAAAGCTACAAAAGGAAATTTTACAAAAAGGCAGTAGGCTGCTTTATTGCCAAAAGAGGGAACTAACCCATCAGTTGTTGTCCCATCCTTGGGGGCGTCCTTCTCTTGGCAAGGTGAGCATTAATTGATCATCTTAGCCTACAAGCAACCCCCAATGGATGATCTGAAAAGTGGCATGTGTTCTTGACCCTTGGTCTGAAGATTGGCATGTATCCTTAACCCTCCGTATCGCGATTTGCCTCGACCATGTTTACGAAGGTGCTGATCTTGACTTCTAGATCAAGATCAAGCTCGAAGCCCTTGGATTTAACTAGAAGTCAAGATCAAGATAAAGTTCAACATAAAGTTGAAGTCCAAGTCCAAGTTCAAGTTCAAGCCCAAGATCAAGATCATGAAAGAGATTAAGATCAAGATAAATCCCAAGTTCAAGATCAAGATCTAAAGCCCTTGAATTATATTTGAAAAGACGAATTCAGAAGAATCATAGGTATTGTAACACTCACACTTGAAATAATAAATCGATTGTTGCTATAATTTTCTGTTCTTGATTATTGTTTTCTCGACGTGAATTTATTGTCTACAAATTATGGCACATACAGTGGTACCATATCTACCTCTCATCTCAACTTTTAAAGCGTCAAAGTATATCAAGTTGACTTTAATGAACAACAACTCTTGATCTACTGCCTCTAAGGCTACTAGCTCCAAGTTATCTACTGAAGTTGAAGGCATCCTTAGTGTTACCTTTGGAATTTAGAAGTTGTTACGAGAAGCAAGACTGCTACACTAAGACAACAAACACTTCAAGTGTCCTCCGCATCAACTCCTGTTTTTGGGTCTTCGACTCAAAAAGGAGCAAGTTCCTCCACAAATGCTTTATAAGGAGGAAGTAGTGTTGCTGAAAAGATCAAGAAGACATTGGCTCTACTTGAGAAATACGGTTCCAAGAACTCTACCACAAGGGAGAACTGTGATTCAACTTATGAATCATCTCCATGTGTATCGCATAACATAAGTCCACTGAAAATTAACTTACGCGACAATCCATGCTACTTTCCTGCATCTCCAATGGCCATGCAAACGATGGTGACTGTTGCTTCCTCTCTTGAGAAACAACTCGCAAATCTAACAAAGTTGGTTGAAGGATTGAAAAAACATGTACAACACCAAGAGTCTCAAATTGATGCGAAGAAAGCCCCACTTGTTAAAGAAATGTCAGTTTCTTTTGAATGAATGATCCCACTCGATCGCTTGAAGGAGTTCATTGAAGGCACTATCAAATATAAGTATGAAGTCTCCACCAAGTCCTCTCATATGTATGCCAAGCCATACACTACGAGAATTGATAACTTCAAAATATATGTTGGTTATCAACCTCCCAAGTTTCAACAATTTGAGGGCAAAGGAAATCGAAAGCAACACGGTGCACACTTTGTGGAAACATATAAATAATGTTGGGACCTATGGAGGCCACCTTGTCAAGCAGTTTGTCCGCTCTTTAAACGGAAATGCCTTTGATTGGTATACAAATCTCGAGCCCAATTCTATCAATAGCTTGGAACAGCTAGAGCACGAGTTTCTCAATCGCTTCTACAGTAAGGCGTACAGTGATTATGGTAGAGCTCACGAATACTCGTCAAATAAAGGATGAACCAGCCATAGATTTTATGAATCGGTGGAGGAATGCGAGCCTGAATTGCAAGGATAGGCTTAGTGAAGCTTCTGCTATAGAAATATGTATTCAAGAGATGCATTGGGAGCTTCTTTACATCTTATAATGAATAAAAACGAAAGTCTTTTGAAGATCTAGCTACTCGTGCCCATGATATGGAGTTGAGCATGTCCTCCGCTGGGAAAGATGTGAATTTTGTCCATGATCCTTGCGAAGGAAGAGAAAAGAAGGATCCCAAGAGATGGATCAAATTTGTCCCAGGAGTGACAACTAAGAATCCATTAATGTTAATGTGTCGCCTGCGAAGTTTACTACGAAGGAGGGCACTAAGAAAAATGTGAGATTGAATCTTCAAGCACGTTCGAACCAAAAGTCGACCCTAAGAGAGATGCAAGAAAAGGAATACCCCTTCTTGGATTCTGACATTTTTGATATTTTTGATGAGTTACTCTAGTTAAAGCTCATTGAGTTGCCAGAGATGAAGAGACCTGATGAAGTTGGTAAAGCTGATGACCCAAATTATTGCAAGTATTATAGACTTGTACGTCATCCTCTTGAAAAATGTTTTGTCTTCAAGGATAGAGTGATGCGATTGGTTAGAGAAAAGAAAATTACCCTTGATGACGAGAAAGCTAGTTCTAACCAAATCTCTATCACATTCAGCTCACTCGATCCAGTCCAAATATGTGTCTCTAAAAAGCATGAAGGAGATTCATTGGAGAAAAAGAAATCTCAAGCTGATATAGATGCTGATGAAGGTTGGATTCTTCTAACTAAACGAGGACGCAACAAGTCAATCTTACGAAAGGAATCACTAGAGCAACCAATTACAAGGAAGATGGTGAAGAAACTGGTGAAGCAAAAATCGATCATGCGTCCATAGAAGGCAAAAGTAGAAGTGTATCACTACCAGAAACCCCAATATCTTGTAACTCTAGAGGAATTTTTACCATGTTGGTTGCGCAAAAAACTACTTAAGAAAATATTGAGGCATCATGCTTTAATGCTGATAAAGAAGAAATAATGAAGGTGTCTCCAACTGGTCAAGAAGAAGGAACAACGACAAAAGACTCACCAAAAGTGTCTCCTAGTGGCAAAGAAAAGGCAACAAGGGAAATCTTGTCAATGATGTCTCTGTCATCTTCTGAAAAGCCTATTGAACCTTCTTCTTAAGAAGCACAGGTATGTGACACAAAAATCACATTCACATACGATGATCTTCTATTTGGGGAAACATTACATAGTCGTCCTCTGTATATGGTGGGTCACGTGCTAGAGAAGAAGGTAAATAGAATCTTAATAGATGAAGGATCTAGAGTCAACATTCTGCCTATCCACACATTAAAGGAACTCGACATCGCGACTGAAGAACTTAGTGAAAGTCGTTTATTGATACAAGGGTTCAATCAAGTGGGGCGGAGAATCATAGGCTTTATTAAATTAGAAATCCATTTGGAAGAGTTGCGATCAAATACATGGATGCACGTTATTGGTGCGAAGACCTCATACAAGATATTGCTTGGCAGGCCTTGGGTACATGAGAATAGGATCGTCTCATCTTCTTACTATCAATGTTTGAAGTATCTTGAAGGCAGAATTGAAAAGAAGATAGTTGCGGATCATAATCCTTTCACCGAAGTTGAGACGCACTTTGTTGATGCAAAATTCTATTTGAAGGGTTATGTTGTTAGAGAGGCAAAATCTAATGATGTCAAATCAACTAAGTCTGACAAGATCACGAGCAAAAGAGTTGATGCTGCTGTTAGAAAGGCGAAAGTTGACACTTAAGAACTTTCTACTAATCCTACTCTTACTGAAGGGAAGATCATGTATCTAAAGAATAAATTGACTTCTGGACTTCGCTATGTTCCAAAAGTAAAGAGAAAAGAAGTCAAATCATCTCACCTTCGAGAAGATACATTAACAGGACTAACTCTTCCTATTAGACATAGCGATGCAATAACCTTGTCTTCAAAACTGCCAGGAAAGACATCACTCAAAGTTAGGTGCAAGTTATGGCACTACTTGCGAAATACACAAGTGAAGGTTTTGATCCTAATGCTTACAAGTTATTTGCAAAGGCCGGATTCAACCCCAATGAGCCATCAGTGTTAGCGAAACTCCCATCAGAAGATGAAACTAGGCAGACACGTGAAGGTTTAGGCTATAACTAACCACCAACATCACCATAACAAGGGCAAGCAATGATCATATAACTTTTGAAGATGATGTCACTACTTCCAATAAAAGAGCCTTCCGTCTTTGATTGACTTAGGGAAGCGACTGCAAGAACTTCTGTGTTTGAGAGGTTAGGTCCATTGAAGAAGAATAACAAAAACCTGAGGAGTTATTTAAAAGTTACAATGACTATTTCACATTTAATTCAAAAGGATTTAGAAGTTTGATTCCTTCTAGAATGAGACGTTGAGTGGAACTTGTGGTTTCATGTAAGGAGGAACTCAAGGCAAAGAATCACACTGTAGCTTACACTAAGGAGCGTGAGGAAGACGAAAAAAGTGTAGGTTCGTCAAATAATGTTAAAATCCAAAATGAGCAGGGTTCTTTGTCTCAAATGAAGAATAATGAAGAGTTAGAAGATATTGTCTCATGTTTTCATATATGTGTCATTGACAATGATACCTTGGAAGAGGAAGATGCTTGAGATGCTCCACCGGAACTTGAAGAAGGAGTAAAGACCACACTAGATCCTTTGAAGGAAGTTAACCTTGGCACTGATGAAGACCCAAGGCCAACTTACTGGAGTGCACTTCTAGAAGTTGATGAAGAAATCACTTATATAAATATACTCAAAAAGAATACAGGGATATCTTTGCTTGGAGTTACAAAGAAATGCCTAGATTGAATCCTAAAGTAGCGGTTCATCAGTTGGCAATCAAAAATGGTGCTCTTCCTGTTAAGATAGCTCAAAGAAATTTTAGGCCGGACTTGGTTCCATTGATAGAAAATGAATTTAACAAACTCATTGAGGCGGAATTTATTCGTGAGGTCAAATATCCTACATGAATTTGAAGTATTGTTCCTGTGAGGAAGAAGATGGTCAAATTCGAGTTTGTGTTGACTTTAGAGATCTCAATAATGCATGCCCCAGAGATGAGTTTCCTCTTCTAATTCCAGAGTTGATGATTGATGCCACCACTGTTTATGAGGCGATGTCGTTCATGGATGGTTCTTGCTGCTATAATCAAATACACATGGCACCAAATGATGAAGAACTCACTGCATTTCGCACACCGAACGGTATTTATTGCTACAAAATGATGTCATTTGGTTTAAAGAATGTTGGTGACACATATCTAAGGGCTATGCAAAATATCTTTGATGACTTTGTCCATAAAAATGTTGAATGTTATGTTGATGACTTTGTGGTAAAATTGAGAAAAAAAGGTGATCATTTAAAAGACTCTAGAATGGTGTTTGAGCTGCTTCGAAGATATCAACTAAGGATGAAACCATTGAATGTGCCTTCAGAGTTACTTCTGGCAAGTTCCTTGGCTTCATTGTAACACATCTACGAATTGAAATCGATCAAGCCAAAGTTGATGCAATATGAAGGTGCCTGAGCCTCGAAATATTCATGAGTTATAAAGTCTTCAAGGAAAGCTGGCTTACCTGAGGAGGTTTATCTCAAATCTAGCAGTACGATGCCAACCATTACTCATGAAGAAAGGTGCTCCTTTTCATTGGGACGAACCATGTAGCGATGCCTTTGAAAGTATTAAATTGTATCTAGCAAAACCTCCAGTTTTGACAACCCTTATATCTGGAAAGCCATTGATACTCTACATTGCGGTACAAGAAAGGTCTGTAGGAGCCCTGTTAGCTCAAGAGAATAGTGAAGGCAAAGAAAACTTCCTTTTATTTTACTTGAATAGAATGATGACACCAAATGAGCTGAAATATTCACAATTGAAAAATTGTTCATGGCGCTGGTCTTCTCAATTTAAAAATTGAAGCATTATTTTCAATCTCATGTTGTTCGTGTTATTTCTAGAGAAAATTCCATCAAGTTTGTTATGTCAAAACCTATCCTTAGTGACTGAATATCAAGATGGTACCCCAATTCCAACAGTTTGAGATTGTGTACATCCATCAAAAAGCTGTTAAAGGACAAGCATTGGCGGATTTCTTAGCAGACCATCCTATACTGAATGATTGGGAGTTAATTGAGATGTTAATTGAAGTTCAATCTCCTTGGAAAATGTACTTTGATGGGGCTACACATCGAGACGGAGCCGGTGCTGGCGTGGTGTTCAACACTTCGCAAGAAGAGATTCTACCATTCTCTTTTACTCTAAAACAATGTTGCTTGCTCTAATAATGTCGTTGAATACCAAGCCTTGATACATGGACTTGAAATGGTCGTTGACATGAAGCGATTACATTTACAAGTCTTTGGTGACTCTCAATTTATGATTAATCAACTCTTGGGAAGTTTTGAGGTTAAGAAGCTTGAATTTTGCCCTTATCATGATTATCCTCAAAAGTTTATAGGATGACTTGAAGATGTAATCCTTCAAAATGGGCGTAGAACAGAGAATAAGAAAGTTGATGCATTGGTTGCTCTAGGTTCAACGCTAACCCTTCCTGATCAAACACAAGTAACTGTCTGTAAAAAATGGATAGTACCACCGCTAAATGAGGAAGTATATATTGAAAATGAGTCTGATAATATCATCGCCACTGCTGAATCCGCGAAGGAAGATCGGAGACAATCCATTATTGACTACATGTTTTATGGATACTTCCAGAAAATCCGAGAAGAAGGACTGACATACGTCGTCGTGCACCTTGCTTCCTTTACTACAATGACACATTATATAGGCGATCATTTGAGGGTGTGATATTACGATGTTTGGGAGAGGAAGAAGCGATTCAAGCTTTGCAAGAAGCACACTTAGGAGTATGTGGATCACATCAATCTAGGCTGAAACTTCACTTTCACATGAAAAGGATGGGGTATTACTGGCCAACCATGGTGAAGAATTGCTTAGATTATGCCCGGAGGTGCGATGCTTGTCAACTTCATGTGAATTTCTTTTCTAAGCCTCCCGAAGTATTACACCCAATGATTGCCTCTTGTCAATTTGATACTTGGGGACTGGATGTTGTAGGACCACTACCAAAGTCTTCTAGTGGACACTTGGACATCTTGGCTGCAATAGATTATTTCTCAAAGTGGGTTGAAGTTGTCGCCCTTAAGGAAGTGAAGAAAGCGAATGTTTCAAATTTTATCCGAGTGAATATCATCTACGCTTTGGTATCCCTCGCTACATAATAACTGACAACGGCAAGCCATTTGATAACAAGTTAATGAACAAGATCTGTGATATTTTTGACTTCAAACAACGTAAATCTTCTATGTATCATGCTGCCGCCAATTGTCTTGCTGAAGCATTCTATAAGACTCTATGTAGCCTACTCAAGAAAGTTGTCTCCAAGTCCAAAAGAGATTGGAATGAAACAATGAAAGAAGCTTTGTGGGCATATAGAATGACGTATCTTACTCCAACTCAAGTAACACCATATTCACTTACTTTTGGAGTTGAAGCAGTCTTGCTACTTGACCGTCAAATACCTTCCTTGAGACTGGCTATTCAAGAAAAGCCCACTGAAGAAGAAATGCTCGATTGCGTCTTGTTGAGTTAGAAGCACTTGATGAAAAGAGGCTGGAAGGCCAACAAAACCTTGAATATTATCAAGCTCGTCTATCTCGTGCTTTCAATAAGAAGGTTCGCTTGAGGTGTTTCCAAGTTGGAGACCAAGTTCTTGTAGTAAGAAGACCCCAAGACCCATCATTACTTCGCACAATTCTGGGGAAAATTTACCTCAAAGTGGGATGGACCATATGTCATACAAAAAATCATATTCGAATGGTGCTTACAAGATTTTTGATGCTGATGACTTAAGTATCGGTCCTATTAACGCTAAATTCCTAAAGAGGTACTACCCTTGAAGTAAAATGATGATCCTTAAGGTACGAGCCTAAAGTGCTTGTCAATCCTAGCCCGCAAGAGTATAAACTCTGTACGACACAAAAAAACACTCAATCCCAAAACTACGTTGTGACTTGATCCTCTTCATTGAGGTATGTAGGCGCTTAGAATATATCCTAAGTTCAGTTGCATGAGTGTCAAAAAAACACATGTTCCCACTTGAAGTCATATGATTACTAAAAAGATAAGTATTTTGTTTTATCTTTTGTCTCATCAAACGTTAGACTTGTACGAAGTATTGATAGGTCAATAGACGGGGGCAAACCCTTATAAAGTATGAGTTTCGTTATTAACATGCTTGAAGTTTCTTTAAATTCACACAAGTTTGAAAGTTGAAGACTTCAAATCTTCCAAGTTTGAAAGTTGAATTCTTCAAAGTATGCAAATTAAAGCCTTCGAAGTCTCCAAGTTTGGAAGTTGGAATCCTTAAATCTAAAAGTTAAAGTCTTCAAGTTTGCAAGTTGAAATCTTTAAGCTCACAAATTGAAGTCTTCAAACTCTTTAAGTCTGCAAGTTGAAGTCTTCAAATTCTTGTGCAACATTTGCAAGCCATATTTGAATGCAGAAACTTAAAGGAATAAGAAACTTTTATTATTTTTATTCTTATTGGCGTGAACATGGATGGAGCTTGGATTATTCTAATTTGCAACCAAAGAATAAAGATCAAGTTGAAGAATACGATTAAAGACATGTAGAATGTTGGATATAATATGAAACAAAATAAAACATTATCCTTAAAAAAAAATTGTCTAGCATATCAATCAAACTCTAAAAGAAATAAACAAATAAATAAATAAGATCTAATCCAAGCATAGTTGGTAATTTATCAGATCTTGATGCATAGCCTCTAGATGCTCTTTCTTTGAGCTAGATCATTCTTCAAATTTGCGTCGAAACATGTATCAAATTCTTGGGTTGAAAATGAGGTTGCTATCTTTGATTCTTCAACTTTCTCCTCGCCAGCTATTAAAAGGACTTGCACAACGCTCTTATCTCCTTCTTCATGTCACCCAACAATTGATGAAGGGAGGACACCTCCTCAACTTTATCTTGCTTCTCAAACATAGCATTTGTAAGACGTTCTCCCGCGGCTACAAACAACTTTTTTTTGGCGCTTTCCACATCCATATCATGAAGGGTTGATGGTGCTTGATCATATCAAGCAACAAAATCAAAGAAAGAGTTCAATAAAGTTTTCAAGGGTGAAACATCCACGCTTGCAGTCTATCTCTTTGATAATTACTTGAATCTCATCTCTAAGAGAAGAAGCAGAATCTACATCACTTCTTGAAAGCTTGCCTTTAATGACTTTCCAAAGAGCAGAAATGAAATCATTTTGAGCATCTAGGATGACTTTCTTCCCATCAAATACAGACATAGAAGGTGGCCGATGCTTGGATTGTTTATTCCCCAAATCATTTTCAACCTCATCACGAGAGACATAAGGTGACCCTTTTTCCATTTGAGTCATAGAATGTGGTTTTATCAAATCTGAACGAGATATAGATTCACCAAAGTTTTGTGACTCCTCTTGTTATGGAGTCGCATTGTCCTCCTACAAAAAAATGGATGAATAAATATTCAAGTAAATAATAATAGTAATACTAAGTTATTAGAGCAAGTGTCTTAACCACGCCTTATTGAGAGAGATTGTTATAGTTCTTGAAGCACTACTTGCATTGTCGTAAGACTCAACCACGGGTGGAATAACATCATCTAATACCCTTAGTCTCCTAAAAAAGACTTCCTTGCTACTACTTTCACTCTCACCTTCAAGCAACCTCTTGGAAACATAAGTGGCTTGAGTAGGTGTCTTTCTTTTTGGTGCTACCGAAGGCAATTGAGACTTCATTTTACGTTTCTGGGTGCCTTAACACCCAAAGAGGAGGTATGCCATCATTAAGAACCTCGTTATTTACTTCCCCATAACCCTCTAAATATACGATGGGAATCGGCCCAGCAACATCCACTAAAGCTTGCAAATGATCATCAAGAAATTTCCCGTGAGTTTTTTTCCACCAAGCCTTATAGTTAGATCCAAAAGACTTTCCCACATTACGTATGATTGAAGGAGAAGTTGCTGGGGATGCAGATTGTCTCATAGCACAAATACGCCAGAACGTAAGACCATTGTCCAAGGAGGCACTACGAATATCATTCTTCATGATACCAGGGATGTTTTGGTAGAATCTGAATTGACGACTGAAGCGATGTGGACATATGGTTCAATAATGAATGAATATTTATATCGAAGAGGAAGATAGTTAAAGTGAATACTCATGAAATAACTCGACTCCAACTCTAGTGCACAATCATTATCCGCATGAAAGTAAGGGTACGTCTTATCCAACATAGTAGATGTCCAACTCACATTCTCCCACATTGAATGAGTTTTCTCGCATCATTGCTATCAAAATACCTTGCACCACCCTCTACTGAATATACTACCATAGTAGGAATAAAGGGGTCATTGGAAAATGCATAGCGAGTCTTGAAGTAATGAACAAGCCAACCATAAACATAGTGGATAGGGAAGTACACTTTAATTTGATCAAGTTAAGATAAAGACAGGATCTTATTTAATTCATTGTAAATGCTAGCTAATACCGGAATTGCAAGACTGATATTCCTCCCACACGCCATCAGGCTTGCCATCTTGAAAGTCCCCGGACGTACAAACTCACCCTCTTTATTGGGAAGGACGAAACCATACAACTAACAAGACAAGAAAGCAGTTAGATATGTTTCATATCTTTTGTCATCTCTCACTCTAAGTCTAGAAAACACCTTTTCTTCATCATGTGACCACCTTGTTGTATCAGGTAAGTTCCCACTAGGATTATGGGTCGATTTAGGGTGAGAAGTTTTCTTTTTCTCCCTCGGTGGAGCAGCTTCATACCTCTGAGGTTTCTTACACAAAAAGTTTATCCACTTTCTAAAAGATACTTCTTGACTAACTCCCCGAAGATGATGAAATGCCGCAAATAAATATTCACAAACCCGAGGAATGTACTTGGTTCTCTTTTCATCATGACCCACAAGTTCTTTGGCTTCAGGCACTATTTCTTCATAAAGTGAACCCAAAATCGGCAAACCCCCAAGAATATGTAAGTCCCATAAAGAAATAGATAATTCTCCTACAGATGTAAGAAGTGTATTGGTTTTTGGACACCAAGCCTCACAAAATGCTTGTAGAATGCCTGAGTTACGACCATAAGTGAATAGAGATGCATAAACAACATCATAAATTTGGGTTGTAACCATTACCTCTTGGCTTCTACCAAGTATATCCTCGGTACATTCCCAATACTTGGAATGTGATGATACTCTTCCTCAACTGTCATTGTGTTCCCCTATCGTATCTCGCCTTGAATTATGCAACACCCTAAACTTGGAAGAGGAGTTGCAATGTTAGCGTGATGATGATCTGGTGCTTGAAGATACCACAACTTAAGTACATTATTGGAAGTATGAGTTTTCATCGAAGTCCAATTCACCATATGAAACGGGTTTTTCAAAGAAGGCCACTAATTTGCATATCGACCAACTCGTGGAGCATGAGCCAAAAAGTATGTTTGCTCTCCCCCTCTTTCAGTCTCAATTATAAGATGCCTAAGTCTGGTGGATGGAGACATGCATTCTCTGAAAGTTGTCATTTCTTCAAACTGCAAGTTACAAAAGGAGGTCGTTAGCAACAAACTTGGCCATATAATAGCTACAAAAAAAGCGATCATTATCAATAAAGCTCTTTGTTATTCTTAAGGCGGGAATTTTCATCTATGTACTTTCGCTTTAAGAATATCGTGAAGTTACCCTTCTTAAGGCGGGGATTTACATCTATCCGCTTTCGCCTTGAGAACACCGTGAAGTTACCCTACTTAAGGCAGAGATTTACATATAACTGCTTTCGCCTCAAGAACACTGTGAAGTTACCCTTCTTAAGACGGGGATTTACATCTATCCGCTTTCTCCTTAAGAACACCGTGAAGTTACCCTTCTTAAGGCGGGGATTTACATATATCCGCTTTAGCCTTAACAACACCATGAAGTTACCTTTCTTAAGGAGGAGATTTACATCTATCCGCTTTCGCCTTAAGAACACCATGAAGTTACCTTTCTTAAGACGGGGATTTACTCATATCCGCTTTTGCCTTAAGAACACCATGAAGTTACCTTTCTTAAGGCGATACGTTTTTGCCTTAAGAACACAATGAAGTTACCTTTATTAAGGCGGGGATTTACATCTATCTGCTTTCGCCTTAAGAATACCATGAAGTAACCTTTCTTAAGGCGGAGATTTATATCTATCGCTTTCGCCTTAAGAAAATCAGTTGTACAACAAAATTTAAAGTTAACTTCGAAATATCACCTATAAAGATTCTGAAGGTATTAAATCTTGAGTTTCGGACTTGTTGTGGACCATTATGTCTAGATTATAAATAATCAAGTGTCTTGTGATTTCATCATTCCTACATCAAGGCACAAAAGCTTTAGTGAAGCCACACAAATCTGAAATTTCAGCATGACAGAATTTAAAGTTAACTTCAAAAAATCATCTAGAATGATTCTTAAGGTATTTAAATTTTGAATTTTGGACACTTTACAGACCTTTGTGTATAAATTCGAAATAATCAAACGGATCATGATTTCGCCATTACTACATCAAGACACGAGAGTTTTAGTAAAGCCGCACAACTATGAAATTTTTCAGCATTACAGAATCTAGAGCTATCTTCAAAAAATCATAAAAAAGATTTGGAAGCATTAAATTCTGAATTTTGGATATGTTAGAGATGGAAAAGTCTAATTTCAGGTAAATTCAATCGTTCATGATTTCGGTTTTTCTACAATGAGATATGAATTTTCCACGATAGACACGCCAAGCTGTAGAATATTAATCCATAATACTTATTTGGACTAATATATTCATTAATTTAATATAATTCAAATTATTTAATAAATTTATTTTAAAATAAATTTTAAATGATTACAAATGTCTGTTGCTTCAAGTCTTGTCGAGATATTTTTATTTTTAAAGACTAGACTTGAAGTATTGACTTAACATTATCATGATATTATGAGGAAATACTGACTCAATATCATGAAATTATTATTATTATTATATCATAATAATCTCTACATTTAGAGAGAACCATCATTAACTGTCACATTATAAATGTTAAGACTGGGCTTCAATTTTTCGCAAAAGTTTGAATTTTGTCCTTTAATCTTAATGACCAAAGTCAACTAGGAATGAAATGATTCACTAGTTTTTTAAGTCACATACAATTTTCAGTAGTTATACACGTCGAATCCTATTAGGAATCCTTTAGTTACACGACTTCTAATTTGACTCCAATTGGAACTTGGAATGTTTTGTATAATTTATGTTGAAATCCATTTAAATTCAAATTATAGTTGAATCAGGAATTGTAATCCTACTCAATTTCAAATTCATATATCTTTTCTATTGTCCTAGTAAAAAAGGATTTGTTATTGGACTAGGAAAGGAATCTTATTCCCATCACATGACATGTATAAATAGACGCAATTAATTTAATTATTTAAATTCAGATAAATATGAATTTAATTAAAGTCCGCTCCATAAATCCCACATGATATTTAACTTAAATCTGATTGGCCAAAGGGAGTCATGTTCCAATCGCGACTCCTCTATTCTAAAACTATAAATAGGGGTCTCATAATTCAGAAAAGAGAACCAAGAATTTTAACAAGAAGCTAGAGAAAACTCGTGGATTAAAAGCTGCAGATTTCTCTACAAGTTCAAGAATCAAGAATTCAAGTTTCAAGAACGATAAAGATCAAGAACGATCAAGATCAAGACCGCCGAATTCAAGATCAAGATTGAAGACCTTGGATTCAACTAGAAGTCAAGATCAAAATAAAGTTCAAGTTCAAGATCAAGATCAAGATCAAGATAAAGTTCAACATAAAGTTCAAATCCAAGTTCAAGTTCAAGTCCAAGATCAAGATCAAGATAAATCCCAAGTTCAAGATCAAGCTCTAAAGCCTTTGAATTATATTTTAAAAGACGAATTCAGAGGAATCATAGGGATTGTAACACTCGCACTTGAAATAATAAATCGATTGTTGCTATAATTCGCGTTCTTGATTATCTTTTTCTGACATGAATTTAATTATCTACAAATTCACTTTAAAATTCATTATAGGGTGTGTTTGGTACGAAATAAAATATTTTCTGAAAATATTTTCCAATTTTCTCATATTTGATTGGATTAAATGTTATTCAAATCAACTCATTTTCCTCAAATTTAACGAAAATGACTTCTCTCAAAAACATAAGAAAACTTTTTTCTAAAATTCTCATACAACTTCAAATTACAATTTTTTTCGACTCTACCCACAAACCATCCCAAAAAAAGAAAATCGAAAGCTTGTTTTTAAAAAAATGTTTTTAACTTTAAATTTTTTTACCCATCCTCAGCCCTCTACCACTACCTCCCAAAAATATATTAAAAGTTGTTTTTAAAAAGATATTTATTACTAATTTTTAATTTTTTACCCTCCGCCACCACCTACCCCCTACCCTCCCCCTATCAGTCCCCCACCCACTTAAAAAAATTTAATTTATTTTTTTTAAAAAAATTTCTACTTCAAAAAATTGAGTTTGTTTTTAAAAATATTTTCCTTTTCAAAATTTCATTTTTTTCACTTTTACCCTCGACCCAGTCCCCCACTCACACCCTTACCAACCCCACCACCAACCTACCCACCCTCCGAAAAAGAATTAAGTTTAATTTTAAGAATATTTTCAACTTTAAAATTCATTTTTTCACCCCTACCGTCGATCCCCCACCCCCCCACCCCGCAAACTTTTTTTTAAGTTTGTTTAAAAAAATATTTTCAACTTCAAATTTTCATTTTTTCACCCCTAACCTCGACATCTCTAAGCCAGCCAGCCACCTCCCCCCCCCCCCCCACACCCCCCCCCCACAAAAAAAAACTTAAGTTTATTTTAAAAGATATTTTTAATTTCAAAAATATTTTCTACTCTAGAAAAATAAAAGATATTTTGCAAAAATAATTTTATTCATAAATCAAGCACTAAAAATCTTTCTCAAAAATATTTTCTACTCACCAACCAAACATGAGAAAATAAGTCAAAAATCTACTTGTTTTAACGAAAACATTTTCCTTCATACCAAACACCCTAAGTATAGAATCTAGGAAAGACACATAGATTTAAGTGTAAGTTTATGGATAAAATCACTAGATAATTCACTTAATTCAATGAATTTACAACACTCCCCTTGGATGTTCATAGATAATGTATCTGGTTAAAATCTTATTAGGAAAAATCAGTGGAAAAAATGTGTAGTGAAGAAAATCGAGTACACACTTCTCATAATACGCCTTGAGTGCTGCCTCATTAAAATCTTACTAGGTTAACCTAATTGGGGTAAAACCATGGTTCATAAAAAAGTACAACAAATATTTCACTCCTCCTGATGAAAGTGTTGCCTAATATCTCAGAGATGTCACATTTCTCAAATTTTCAAATGTTTATGTTGAACTAATCTTTTGAACTTCTTTCTCGCCATTTTGTTAAAAACCATGTTTTAAGAAGAAATTTGGTTATATGTATGTTTTCCTATATTTTTTGATGTATCATTTCTTCTATCGAGTTATACATATATCATTATCTTCAGACATCATAGCTGGAATATCTCTTTTCAAAGAAAAATCATATAGTTTCCGACATCTACATAATCAATAATCTGTCTATGCATCAATTACACTAATACGTGATATTTTTCAATCATTTTTATGAGATCAGAATTGATCTTTCTTTATATTAAGAAATCTCATAAATGTTGGGCTATTCAATGAAATTGCTTTAAGACCTTTTAAATCCTTCAAGGATATTTCATATAACTTTCATTATTCAGCTAGACATGACAATCATTAATTATAGATATTAAGTATTTCATATATTGCCAGACTAAACAAAGCCTCATTGCATTCAACAAAGGAGAATATATCTCCATTTAATAGTGGCAAGACTTTTGTGAAAAAACCCTTATGCCCCAAAGCACACATCATATTTAATATCTTATGGTTATACTTTCACATAATCATTTATTTATACCCCATTGACTATATTCTTGATCCATGGATCGTAAGTCCAAACATCACTTTTCAAAGTGAAAAATGAAACATAATATGCTTGAATGGTATATTTCATTTGGCCAATAATTTATTTGTCCGCATTATATGACAGATTTAATTCAAGATCTTCATTATCATATGTAGAATTAAACACTACTTCATATAAAAAAATATCGTTGATGGTCTTTTGACTTGATTCCAATACGATATAACTTATCGAGATCTCTTCATATTTCATCATTTTAAGTACCTGAAACTTTGCTAAGGTGTAATGAAGTGTTATGTCATCGTGCTTCTTTTAAAACATTTCTCTCATTATCATGACCATCTTGATCGTTTGCTCCTCTCTTTCCTTAAGAAAATTTTCATTCAGAATCGATTGGTCTATCATGCTTCAGGCATATCATACACTCTGTCCTTTGAGGACTTCTCATTAGAGCATTTGCAGCTAAATTATAACATATGGTCAGCAAATTTATCTGTAATTAGTTTGCAACATCATGCATATAAATTATCTTTTGAACATCAAGTTCACATTTTTAACGAGGATTTAGATAATTCATTTCATTATTTTAAACTGTCAATCATCTCTTTCCTTAATATTAGAAAATTTAACATTCACTCCAACCTCATTTGAGGATCCATCTTTGTGCATGGTGGAACAATTAAATCAAATGTTGCACATTCAAACATTAGATGTAAATTATTTGGTTCCAGACCCTAAACCAATTATGATGGAAAGAACCTTGTTGGCTTGATGCATACATGTGGTGTTACATGTTAAACAAATTCATATCATACCAAATTTTATTTGGGAGTTTTGTTTCCATACCCATGGTTTAGTTAAAATTGGAGGCATGCAATTTCTTCTTAACCAACCAAGATTATTAATATAATTTTATTATTTGGAATGGTGCTCTTTATTTTAATAATTCGAGCAAACAATCTTACAAAAATCAATTTGTAAGTTGACAACAAAGCACATGCGATCACTCCAAAAGATGCAAGTATCATATAGTTGCAAGCGGTTCACATGACAAGTGAACGGATCCATATTTACCTTTTTATATGTTTCAAAATCTCCGGAAATACAATATCAACCTTAGCTCGTATAATGATATAACAATCATTTTATAATGAGAATAAGCAAAACAAGACAATTCTTGAAGAATCTTTTATATTTTCATCATATAAGCCACGTAAATTTTCAATTACTTTTGAATCACATTGGACTGGAATGGCCAACCGATCATACCAACTAATCTTTATTTTTCTCAAACCTCCTATAGAGGTGAGTTGTGGAATATGTCATTTCTTTCAAACTTCCCATAGATGTAAGCGGTGGCATATATCCAATCAATAATGATTTTATCACATCTGGAGCATTCACAAAGCTTATTACACTGTCACATCCCAAGACCACACCCTAGAAGTTAGGGTACAATCTCGGATTGTAACCGGCGTACTCGATCTCTCGGAGGTCTTATACAAGCCCTTTCACATCATTCATCGTATAAACATAGTGAAAAGTAGTGCAGAATTAAAACTTTTTACAAAACATAATATAATCTTCAAAATCTCTTTCATATAAAAGTAATAGGAAATGCTAAGTCTCAATCTCATCATCTTAAGACACAAGAATACTTGGGACACGGCCCATACTTCAAATATGAATATAGAAATACTTAGTCTATTACAATACTTCAAATAGAAAACATAAAGACATATATGCCCTTCAGTCAAGTGAGGACATACTTAAACTTATCTTGAAAGATCTTCTATGTCCAAGTCTTCTTCCCAAAGCTCTTCACTTACCAAGAACTATATAGATAGATAAAAGCATGGAATTAGTACAACCACATGTACTAAGTATGACATTATGCATAAAAATTATGAAAATGGACTTTTATTGGAAATATGCATATTTTCATTTAAAATCATATTATAATCATAAGAAAAACATTAAACAGCTTAGAAACACATAGGAAAAAGATCAAACAAAATATCACATTTTTAGGGAACACTTTCCACTGCACTCGAATCACTGTACAGTGAATTCCTTCACTGTTACAATGAATCACATTACCTTCCATTAACCAACTTCTATCATGTAATTCCCTGACTAAATGCTATCCTAAGATTCACTTAAGTCACACAAAGAGAGACCGCCCATACACCCTCTCTAGATGTGCCTAAACGACCCTTAAGATTACTTATAATGAGTCACATATACACTTACAAAGTATCATAAATATCAAGGTAAGATTCTTCTACTAAAGGTGACTCTAAGTCTCACTTGAGTGAGTTGTGAAGCGATCAAACATATAATCCCTTACACAAACACTTAAGAGATCCTATAGACTAGCTAGAATAGAATCATTCTCACTTATTACACCAACACATATGACATTATCCTTCCAAAGGATATCAAAAGACCTACTTAAGTAAATCAATAAGATAACGTCCATATAGACCTCTTCAAAACTACCTAAATAGTCCTTAAGACTACCTAAGACTTAGATGATGTCCAAAACACCAAACATCTTCTCTAACTAGAGTCATCCTCATGACTTCGAAAGATAAGACATGAAAAGATCATCTCTTATGCCCTCTTCACACTTTATCCAAAGAATACTTAAGTCACTTTAGATTAGCTACTTATTCATTTACCTACTTCTAAACATAAGACATTAGTTCATTAAGAATCGTACATCACATAAAGGACATTCAAATAATGGTCTTGGACAAGACCTATGTACTCCAAGTAACATCTTCAAAGTCTATTATGCAATGTCTAGATAGCGTCTCATACCACCACCTAAATCTCATAAACTTTTGTAATGCTAATAGGTATTCCATATGGTGAGAATAGGCAATAAACGACATAGACCATGATAGAAAGACATGGAATCCGGAGTTCTATCCTACACCGATGAGGTTGTTCCACTTGCCAAGGGTAGAAATTAAACACATTCCATGTAGGCACATGGTTAAGGAATATGAAGGGCATACTTTGCAATCTAGTCTCATTCTTTAACTAGAACTACTTATCCTTACCATACTCACTCGGTGCTAGTCTTCTTTCTCATAGAGTAATTCACACATTAGGTTCACATAAGAGGGTTCCATGACAAGTTCATGACCCAATCACATTTACCCTACCAAAGAAGGTCCACTAGGGCTACCTCACAATGGCGACAAGAAGGTCATGATGACTTTCCAGAGGATTAATATAATGTCGTTCCAGCCAATTAACCTTAGGTCTATCATTTCTTTACTTTAAAGGATACCATTACGGCTTACAACTTCAACAATTTCAACATTATCACTAAGTCAAGGTTTTCACATAAAAGACACTCTTAAGTTCATTTAAAGTCACATGTCATTCATAAATTCAAGACTAACAGTTCTAACACCCTAAATCAAGACATCACATATTCATAATCATACATATATCAAGCAAGGGACACAAGTCAACCACGACAAGACAACACATACTTCACTTTTTACCCATAATGCAAGTCATTCTACAAGCACCTAAAAACAACCCTAACATCTTCAAGTAATATTATATACTATCATAACATCATCAATGTAATCAATATAGACTTATATATCCAAGTAGGACTAACCAAGAGTCAACTCCAACACTACACACATAATGTCAAAGGCATAGTCTAACATGGTCACCTAAGACACCATGAATTGAAGAATACATCTATGACTCCACATGTAGATCGATATTGTCATGCTTAACATAATCAAACTACACAAATAGTCATATTACTTCAAGTAGTTTTCAACAAGGCCAACATCATCATATTGCATAAAGTAACGCCGACAAGGACACATCAATTGCAAGTAAGGCACATAACACCGCCACCATAAAATGGACCATCCAATAAGAATAGAATCAAAGTATAAATAGCATCAAATTAAATGATATAGGGCAGCATACCCCCACATCATCCTCAACACTTCAATCCAAAGTCAACTTACCCAATTCGATAACACAAGAACCTTACCTTAGGCCATAACCAACAATACAACATACAAACTACAATAATCAATGAACTAGGTCAAATCAATGTAAATTCATCAATCTAATAAAACCTAGATATCAATTCACTACAATTATTACATCAACGAATAGCCCACATAAAACTACATAAGAATTTATCAACATTAGATCAATATCAAGTAACCCATAACATAGTCAAAATCTAGGGTTCATCCAATTCATGGTAATTTGGGTTAAAATCATCAAAACAACATCAATTAAGTCATTATTCAATGTTTGTAAATCATTAATGCAAGAACCCATGGTAGAATCATGAAATTGGACAATTCAACTTTAGAAACTTTGAAAACATCTTGAGAATTGGGTCTCCTTGATGATGAGAGTTTCAAGGATCAATATCAATACCTCAATGATGATAATGCTTCACTTTGATGAAGAAATTTCACTCAAAACGTAACCTCCAAGTTTGTTCCTTGATTTTGGACTTCAATGGAGATTTTGGGATTTCTTAAGGGATTTTGGGGTTTTGATTTGGAAGAATGAAATCGTCAATGTGTTTAACACTTATATACACATTTAAAATACCTAATATACCCTTTAGGAACCTCCAAAGTCTATTTTTGGAAGTGGGGTGAATTTAAAAATTCACCCCTAGCTTGGCAGTGAAACTGCACGTAGGGACAATCACAGACGACTTCCCCATCGGCGGGACATAAGCCCACTTACGGTCCGTGCTGACAACCGTCGATGGGTTCAGAGGCTTGGAACGGGCAGCTTTGCCACCCAGGGTAATTATCTATCCACGCCCATCACCCACGGACCGCCAACCAGGCTACTGGCCGTCGATTGGCTTCCGTAGGTGAACTGCCTTTTGGCAGTTTTGACCACCAACTTAGGTCCTTCCTAATGGACCCTTCGATGGTCCTCGGGGATAATTTTTGAAACATTTCCAACCCAAATACAATAATTTATGAGTTTAAAACATATCACATAAATTTCATCTAAAACGAATACATAAAACTCGACGAAACATGCATAGACACACAAGGTCATTTAAAGGCACATCTTTCGAACGTCATGGACGTTTGACCTCCAAACTCCACGAAAATCGACACACTGCCTATAAATGGTATAATAACTCATTTATAGACCTTAAAACCTTATTAATCACACAATAGAACATAAAACGACATATGAGGCACATAGGTGACTTCGTCGTCGAATGTCTTAGTCGTCCCTTGACGTTTGACTTCCAATGCACCCAATACTTTAGCTACTGCCTCTATACCATATATTAAACCTATTTAGGACCTTATACCATCAAGACCAACATGTTAGACTCTAGTTCACCTAAGTCATCTTCGGGGTCTTACACACAAGTGATATTCTCTTCATGAAATGAACTAATCATTTGTATAAGTTTCATAAATTTGCATTATAATTACATTGTCATGTCTTTAAAATTTATCATTTATGCATGATTCATCTCAACGTCAATTTTAAAATTCAAGTGTACCTAAACTTTATCTTTCTTTCTTTCTTTTGATGTATGATTTTTATATTATTAGGTCGCACAATGCCCACGCGTCCAATGACATTTCATACCATTATGATGAGAAAAATTACTTTCACATTCTGAAGGTTTGTTTGGAGAAACCACAATGTTCTTCCTTTCATAATTATCATAATGATGACTATTATAATTTTGTTC
>JAKWJD010001763.1:34833519-34971019 GCA_027705065.1 Solanum peruvianum | reverse complement strand
AAGAAACATCCTTTAAGAGCCTTGATGGAGTTAAGATCACCTCTAGAAAACAGTAACATATCATCTGCAAAACATAAATGTGTGATATCCAGCTTAGAGCATTTAGGATGATACTTAAGTGTTTTCTCTCTTTAAGTCCCTTGAGAAGTCTACTAAGATATTCCATAGCTATAGCAAAAAAAGGTGACATTGGATCCTTTGCCTGCGTCCTTTAGCTGCATCAAATCTTTGAGTAGTCTGTCCATTAACCACAATAGTGTAATTCATTGTCTTGACACAATGCATTACCCATTGAGTAAACATATCAGGAAAACCCAACCCCACCATCAACTGCTCTAAGAATGTCCATTCAACTGAACCATAAACTTTTTGCAGATCAATCTTAAGCATACTTCTAGGCGAAATATTCTTCCTAGTATAAGCCTTGACCAATTCATGAGCCAACAGAATATTATCTGAAATTTTCCTCTCTGGAATGAATCCAGCTTGACTATCACAAATAACATTATGAATGACATCATGCATTCTGTTTTTTATCACCTTTGAAATGATTTTATATAGAACAGTACAACAAGCAATTGGCCTATACTCCTTCACATTTTTGGGACTTTGTACTTTTGGAATCAGAGAAACAAGTGTGCAATTGAAAGGCTTAAACAACTTCCCTGGCGTGAGGAAACTTTGGACAACCTCAATGATATCATTTTTGATGATATTCCAAGTATACTTAAAGAAAATTGCATTATAGCCATCTATACCTGGAGCCTTATCATTCCCAATAGATTGTAATGTTGTAAAGATCTCCTCTTCTGTTACTGTAGCACATAGTTGAATTCTTTGCTATTTTGACAATACAGGCCCTCTTTTCATCACCTGAGCATTTATAGCTGGAAGTTTACCTGCTGAAGTTCCCATAAGACTTTTGTAAAACAAAACAAACTCATCTTAAATCTCTTGAGGTTCATACAACATCCTTCCATCTATAGATAAAATATTTCTAATATGCTTTTTTTGAGTTCTCTCCTTTATCACTGAACTAAAGTATTTGTTATTTGCATCTCCCAACTTTATCCATTTTGCCCTTGCTTTTTTCCTTCGAGCACTTTCCTCTATCATTGACCACTTTTCCAGCTTTATCAATAAGTATTTTTTTAGTGATTAAGTCCTCATTTGCCTGACTGCATAGCTGTTCTTGAATCTCTGCAAGTACCATTCTAGCTTTCTCAATCTGTTGGCCTATAAATTGAAATTCTCTTTTATTCAGCTGCCATAGTACTGGCTAGAGGGCCTTCAGCTTGTACCAAATCTTCTTCATTACACAATTGTCATAACTCTGTTTCCAAACTTTCTCCACCAATTTCAAAAAAGAAGCATGTTCAATCCAACCATTAAAGAACTTAAAACTTACTCTCATGTGATGTTGAGTTTGTTATAGTAACAATTGCATAGGGCTATGATCAGAGACACATGGATTCCCATACTCCAAAATAACATGACCCCATTTTTCCATCCATGCATCATTCCCAAAGGCTCTGTCAATCCTACTTGAAATTCTATCACTACCAGTCTGTTTGTTGTTCCAAGTATAGTAATTACCTTTCCATTGTATTTCATTGATTCCCATGTCTTTTTACACATTCTGCGAAATCCCTTATTTCATTCAAAGTAACAGGAGCCTCAGCTAGTCTATCTTTGGGTGACATAATAGCATTAAAATCTCCTACAATGAGCCATGGTTGAGATATACTCTGTGCCATCAAGTTCAGATCAGTCCATAAACTTTTCCTCTGCTCTATAGTATTAAAACCATATACCACTGTAAGATCAAATTGGTGTCCTTTACTTCTTTCAGTTATATGACAATGAACCATTTGAGCTGAGCTATTAACTTAGTTTCATACCAATTTTCATCCCAAATTATCCAAATCCTACCATTTGAAGCCTCCCTATAATTATGCATTATGCCCCATCCTGGAGCTATTCCTTTGATTGTAGATTTAACATTAAACTCTCTAACACTTGTTTCAATTAACCCTGCCAATGAAACCTTATTATTTTGTAAAAACAGTTTTATCTTCTTCTGCTTATACCTTTTATTAATGCCCCTCACATTCGAGAAACTCCACTTTATTAGCAAGTTTTTGAAGCTCCACCTCTATCAATAGGCAGTGAAGCAAGCTTGCTATGCATGAGACTCTCAAAACCATTTCTAATTTGTATAGCTGACAATATAGGAAAGTTGGAAAAACTAAAATCCAGATGCTTACCTCCAGTATTAGGCCTTAGATTAATTTCTATTGTTTGTTTGTTTTGTTCCTGTTCTTTTTCTTTCTCTATCCCTTGTTTCTCCTCCTGTGCAATAGTATTATTATCCTCTGCTAGTTGTTCTGGCACGTTTTCTTGTTCAGCATTCCCCCCTGTTGGATTGGTCCTTTGTATTGCCAAGTCTGTGTTACTTTATGTGAGTCGTTTTGAGCAACATATTTTATTTCTGGAAAAACTGGCTGGGACGACGGATGTAACGACGGACCGTCGTGGTCACGACGGCCCGTCGAGGAGGTTCCGTTCCATGACACTTAGAATTCTTCAATTTGGATATTAAAATTGACTCTCTGTAATCTGTGACGGACCTGCAGGATGTGCCATCACATCTACGACGAACCATCGTGAGGCACCGTTTCAATATACTTAGGAATTCTGAAATTGGGTACCGAAAAACGAGTTTCTGACCGTCAGGACGGAGGTGCAGGACGGACCGTCACAGGTGTGACGGGCCGTCACAGTCCACCTGAATTTTGGGGGTGTTGCGACGACCTGTGTGACGGACCGTCGCAGGCACGACGGCCCGTCACAGGTTGTGCAAATCCCAGGCAGAATAGGATTCCTCTACACTTTTTAAGGGTCGTTTTGGACTATTCTTTCCTTAATTATAAAGATTGAGGGTTAATATTATAAGTCTAATTACTTGGGGGTTAAAAGAGGTAACCTTAAGTTAATTAGTGGGTTTTATTGTCCTCTTTCACACTTAATTATATGTTAATTAGGGTAAAAGAAAGAGGGTTTTGAATAAGAAAAAGAGAAAGAACAGAGAGAGAGAGTATTGATCGATCGAATTGGTTAAGGAGAATATCAAAGCTTGGGAAATTGCTTGTTGATTCCAATTCTTCGGTGGAGGTAGGTTATGGTTATTTCATGCTACTTGTAGTAAACTCTTAATAGTGAATGTTATGTGTTGATAGTATTGTAAACCCTACTATGTGCTTAATTGTAAGCTTGCATGAATATGAATATGAAATTGTGATGAATTAACAAGCATGATGAAGCTATTGAATCCCAAATCTTGAAAGAACCCTAATTCACTTGTTATTGATGATGCCTTAGTATAAAAGAAGGCTTGATATATTATATAATGAGATTGATGATGCCTTAGTATAAAAGAAGGCTTGATATATTATATAATGAGATTGGATGCCTTAGTATAAAAGAAGGCTTGATGAATTAGGGGATCGGGTGCCACGTTCCGGTACCAGGATAGAATGAATATGAGGATCGGAGTGTCACGTTCCGACCCAGGATAGAATTATGGATCGGGTGCCACGTTCCGGTACCAGGATAGAATGAGGATCGGAGTGTCACGTTCCGACACCAGGATAGAATTATGGATCGGGTGCCACGTTCCGGTACCAGGATAGAATGAATATGAGGATCGGAGTGTCACGTTCCGACACCAGGATAGAATTATGGATCGGGTGCCACGTTTCGGTACCAGGATAGAATGAGGATCGGAGTGTCACGTTCCGACACCAGGATAGTATATGGATCGGGTGCCACGTTCTGGTACCAGGATAGTATATGAGGATCGGAGTGCCACGTTCCGGCACCAGGATAGAAATAGAGGAGCGGAGTGTCAGGTACCGACACAAGAGGAAGAAAGATAATGAATCTTGAAAGATAATGAACATACTCAATCTAAATGAACGTAATTCCCAAATGAGTATGGTATTGAGGCTTGAGTCCTCATGTGTGAACTCGGTTGTATTTATTGATGAATTAATATTGTTATTGCTACATGTTGAGTATTGTAGTTGATTTACATTATTATTGATTATATACTGTTCCCTATTTTGAGTTGGCCGATGATATCTACTCAGTACTTGTGGTTGTACTGACCCCCTACTTTTACGTTTTCTTCTTTGTTGTTTTGTGTGTAATGCAGCAAACGTTCCGTCAACTTCAACTCAACAGTAGATCTAGCCAGTCTCACTACCTTCGGAATTCAGGGTGAGCTAATGCGTCTAGCTTGGACTGGGTCTTCTTCTTCAAGTCTTGATGCCTTGAACTTCCGGCATGGACTAGCTAGTAGTTGTTTTAGCTTCTTAGACATTTTAGTTTAGCAATTTGAGATAGATGTTCTTGTGATGATGACTTCTAGATTTTGGGGATATTAATAATAGTTTGAATTGTTTTATTAATGAGTTTAAGTCTTCCGCATTATTTTCTGTTGATATATCTTGAAATGTTAAGGTTTAGATGGGTTGGTTTGCTCACATAGGAGGGTAAATGTGGGTGCCAGTCGCGTCCCCGATTTGGGTCGTGACAAACTTGGTATCAGAGCATCAGGTTCATTGGTCTCATCACACAAGAACAGGTCTAGTAGAGTCTTAAGGAACGGTAGGGGGACGCCTTTACTTTTCCTTGAGAGGCTATAAGACTTTAGGAAAATTCCAATCTTTCATTCTTTCTTTCGTGCTACTACTTGAGTCCAATTGGTATCTAGGTGATACAAATTGGTATCTGACCATCTTCACTCTATTTCGCAGATGGTTAGAACTAGAGCAACGACCGCACCAGCAACAACAACGGAAAGGCAAGAAACGACTGAGCCAGCCACTGGGGCTGTGGCTCGAGGGAGAACAACGGCAAGAGGCCGTGGAAGAGGTCGTGGGAGGACGTCCTCTAGAGGAAGAGGACGAGCCCCTAGCCCATCTGATACTAGGGCGGTGACTCCTCCACCGACCGAGGAGGTGATAAGAGAGGGTGAGGAAGGGGAGAATGAACAAGTGCAGAATGAGGAAATGCCACCCCAACCTACCCCAGAGATGATCAACCAGGTACTTGCTTATCTTAGCGGGTTATCAGATCAGGGTCAGGCACCTCCAGTGGTTTCTACACCAACACCTCCGGTTTCAGAGATACGACATGCGGCTACTATGGCTCCCCGCATGGATGCATCATTGGGAATAGGCACATTTCCACATCTGACTACTGGGCCAATTATGACAAATGATCAGCATGAACTTTTCAGTAAGTTCTTGAAGTTGAAACCTCCAGTCTTTAAGGGCGCAGAATCAGAGGATGCCTACGATTTTCTGGTTGATTGTCATGAGCTACTACACAAGATAGGTATAGTAGAACGGTTTGGCGTTGAGTTCGTGAGCTATCAGTTTCAAGGAAACGCCAAAATGTGGTGGCGATCACATGTTGAGTGTCAACCAACAGAGGCACCACCTATGACTTGGGAATCATTCTCTACCCTGTTTATGGAGAAGTATATCCCAAGGACTTTGAGAGATAGAAAAAGGGATGAGTTCTTGAGTCTCGAGCAAGGTAGGATGACGGTCAACGCATACGAGGCTAAGTTTCGTGCTTTATCAAGGTATGCCACTCAACTCTGTTTCAGTCCACAAGAGCGGATTTGCCGTTTTGTGAAGGGGTTGAGGTCAGAATTGCGGATTTCAGCCTTACAGGTAGCGGCTACGGCAACATCCTTCCAAGAGGTGGTAGACTTTGTGATAGAAGTGGAAGGAGTGAAGCCACATGACTTCACCACGACATCGACATCAAAGAGGTTTCGAAAGGGAGGTGATTTTAGTGGTTCCTACTCTAGAGGACAGAGTTCCGGAGGTTACTCAGTTCGACCCATTCAGTCTTCACTACAGACTGTAGTTGGGGGTCCACCTCAGACCGGCCAACACTTCTCTGAGAGACCTATGCATGAACCTCGAGAGTGCTATAGATGTGGGGAGATTGGACATATTAAGAGATATTGTCCAAACCAGAGTTACAGAACCCCACTAGCTAGAGGTAAAGGTGGTCATGGTAGAGGCCGTTATTCTGGAGGGCGTGGTGGCCGAGGTAATGGTGGTCACCAAAACGGCAGAGGTGATGGGCAAACTAGAGCCCCTACATCACAACATGGTAGGGGCAACGGGCAAACCAACGAAAGGGCCCATTGTTATGCTTTCCCTGGGAGATCGGAGGCGGAGATATCTGATGCTGTTATCACAGGTAATCTTCTGGTTTGTGATTGCATGGCTTCCGTATTGTTTGATCCTGGATCTACATTTTCATATGTATCTTCATCATTTGCTAATGGTCTAAATCTATGTTGTGAACTACTTGATATGCCTATTCGTGTTTCTACTCCGGTGGGTGAGTCTGTGGTAGTTAAAAAGGTATATAGGTCTTGTTTGGTGAACTTTGTGGGGAGCAACACTTATGTAGATTTGGTTATCTTAGAAATGGTTGATTTTGATGTAATTCTGGGTATGACTTGGCTTTCTCCGCAATTTGCGATCTTGGATTGTAATGCTAAAACGGTGACATTAGCCAAGCCTGGGACAGATCCGTTAGTGTGGGAGGGTGACTACACTTCCAATCCGGTGCGTATTATCTCCTTTCTTCGTGCTAAGAAAATGGTTAGTAAAGGGTGTTTAGCTTTTGGGCACATCTCAAGGACGACACTACTCAAGTACCCTCGATTGAGTAGGTTTTGGTAGTCCGCGAGTTTTTGGATGTGTTCCCTACAGATCTTCCTGGTATGCCACCAGATAGGGATATAGACTTCTGCATTGATTTGGAACCAGGTACTCGCCCCATTTCTATACCCCCTTATAGAATGGCTCCCGCAGAGTTAAGAGAGTTAAAGGCCCAACTTCAAGAATTTTTGAGCAAAGGCTTCATTAGACCAAGTGCATCTCCTTGGGGTGCTCCGGTTTTGTTTGTGAAGAAGAAGGATGGGAGTTTTCGGATGTGCATAGACTATAGACAACTGAACAAGGTAACTATCAAGAACAAATATCCCATTCCTCGCATTGATGACTTGTTCGATCAGTTACAAGGTGCTTGTGTCTTCTCTAAAATTGACTTGAGGTCCGGTTATCACCAATTGAAAATACGAGCAACGGATGTGCCAAAGACCGCTTTTCGGACTAGGTATGGGCATTATGAATTTGTAGTGATGTCCTTTGGCCTTACAAATGCCCCCGCTGCTTTCATGAGCTTGATGAATGGGATTTTTAAGCCATATCTGGATCTCTTTGTGATCGTGTTTATAGATGATATACTGGTATACTCTAAAAGTAAGAAGGAACATGAGGAGCATTTGAGAATTGTATTGGAATTGTTGAGGGAGAAAAAGCTTTATGCCAAGTTCTCTAAGTGTGAGTTTTGGCTAGATGCCGTGTCCTTTTTGGGGCATGTGGTTTCTAAGGAAGGAGTGATGGTAGATCCTTCTAAGATTGAGACAGTGAAGAATTGGGTACGACCCACTAATGTGTCAGAAATAAGAAGTTTTGTGGGGTTAGCTAGTTACTACCGCCGATTTGTCAAAGGATTCTCTTCTATTGCTTCTCAACTGACGAACTTGACTAAGCAGAATGTTCCATTTGTATGGTCGGATGAATGTGAGGAAAGCTTTCAGAAGCTTAAGACTTTGTTGACTACCGCGCCTATCCTTACCTTGCCGGTAGAGGGGAAGAACTTCATTGTTTATTGTGATGCATCCTATTCGGGTTTGGGTGCAGTGCTAATGCAAGAGAAGAGCGTAATTGCTTATGCTTCAAGACAATTAAAAGTGCATGAACGTAACTATCCAACTCATGACTTGGAATTGGCCGCGGTGGTGTTTGCATTAAAACAATGGAGACACTATCTATATGGGGTTAAGTGTGAAGTCTATACGGATCATCGTAGTCTACAGTATGTCTTTACTCAGAAAGATTTGAACTTGAGACAGAGGAGATGGATGGAACTACTGAAGGACTACGACATCACTATTTTGTATCATCCAGGGAAGGCGAATGTTGTGGCAGATGCCTTGAGTAGAAAGGCGGGAAGCATGGGAAGTCTAGCTCACTTGCAAGCTTCTAGACGCCCATTGGCTAGAGAAGTGCAGATTTTGGCTAATGACTTCATGAGATTAGAAGTAAATGAGAAGGGAGGATTGTTAGCTTGTGTGGAGGCAAGATCCTCCTTCCTTGACAAGATTAAGGGGAAGCAGTTTGATGATGAGAAATTAATCCGGATTCGAGATAAGGTGTTGCAAGGAGAGGCTAAAGAAGCAACAATCGACGAAGAAGGCGTTTTGAGGATTAAGGGAAGGGTATGTGTACCCCGAGTTGATGATTTGATCAACACCATTCTGACAGAGGCTCATAGTTCCGGATACTCTATACATCCTGGTGCAACCAAGATGTATCGTGACCTAAAGCAACACTTCTGGTGGGGTAGAATGAAGCGAGATATTGTTGAGTTTGTTGCCAAATGTCCAAACTGTCAACAAGTGAAGTATGAACACCAGAGGCCCGGAGGAACACTTCAGAGAATGCCCATTCCTGAATGGAAGTGGGAGAGAATCGCGATGGACTTCGTGGTTGGTCTTCCCAAGACATGGGTAAGTATGACTCTATCTGGGTGATTGTTGATAGGTTAACTAAGTCTGCTCACTTCATTCCTGTCAAGGTGACCTACAATGCAGAGAAGTTAGAAAAAATCTACATCTCAGAAATCGTCCGATTGCATGGGTTCCACTATCCATCATATCAGATAGAGGTACGCAGTTTACTTCTAAGTTTTGGAAAACATTGCATGCTGAATTAGGTACTAGATTGGACCTTAGTACTACATTTCATCCTCAGACCGATGGTCAGTCTGAGCGAACGATTCAAGTGTTGGAGGATATGCTTCGCGCATGTGTGATAGAGTTTGGTGGCCATTGGGATAGTTTCTTACCTTTGGCAGAGTTTTCATACAATAATAGCTATCACTCCAGTATTGATATGGCCCCATTCGAAGCATTGTATGGGAGGAGGTGTAGATCTCCCATTGGGTGGTTTGATGCATTTGAGGTTAGACCTTGGGGTACTGACCTCTTGAGGGATTCGTTAGATAAGGTGAAGCGCATTCAAGAAAAGCTTCAAGCGGCGCAAAGTAGACAAAAGGAGTATGCAGACCGAAGGGTTAGAGACTTGGAGTTCATGGAGGGTGAACAAGTCTTGTTGAAGGTTTCACCCATGAAAGGGGTGATGCGGTTTGGTAAAAGAGGTAAGTTAAGTCCAAGGTATATTGGACCATTTGAAGTGCTTAAGCGAATAGGGGAGGTGGCTTATGAATTAGCCTTACCTCTAGGGCTGTCCAGAGTGCATCTGGTGTTTCATGTGTCCATGTTGAAAAGATACCATGGAGATGGAAACTACATTATCCGTTGGGATTCAGTTTTGCTTGATGAGAATTTGACTTATGAGGAGGAACCGGTTGATATACTAGATAGAGAGGTTCGCAAGTTGAGGTCGAGAGAAATTGCATCCATCAATGTCCAATGGAAGAATCGACCGGTTGAAGAAGCCACTTAGCAGAAGGAGGCAGATATGCAAGAAAAATACCCACATCTGTTTACAGATTCAGGTACTCTTTTCGCCATTATTTTTCTTCTTTTGATCCTTCGGGGACGAACGATGGGTAAATTGGTATCTATTGTAACGACCTGTTTAGTCTTTTGAGCAACAGATTTTATTTCTGGAAAAACTGGCTGGGACGACGGATGTAACGACGGACCGTCGTGGTCACGACGGCCCGTCGAAGAGGTTCCGTTCCATGACACTTAGAATTCTTCAATTTGGATATTAAAATCGACTCTCTGTAATCTGTGACGGACCTGCAGGACGTGCCGTCACATCTACGACGAACCGTCGTGAGGCACCGTTTCAATATACTTAGGAATTCTGAAATTGGGTACCGAAAAACGAGTTTCTGACCGTCAGGACGGAGGTGCAGGACGGACCGTCACAGGTGTGACGGGCCGTCACAGTCCACCTGAATTTTGGGGGGGTTGCAACGACCTGTGTGACGGACCGTCGCAGGCACGACGGCCCGTCACAGGTTGTGCAAATCCCAGGCAGAATAGGATTCCTCTACACGTTTTAAGGGTCGTTTTGGACTATTCTTTCCTTAATTATAAAGATTGAGGGTTAATATTAATAAGTCTAATTACTTGGGGGTTAAAAGAGGTAACCTTAAGTTAATTAGTGGGTTTTATTGTCCTCTTTCACACTTAATATATGTTAATTAGGGTAAAAGAAAGAGGGTTTTGAATAAGAAAAAGAGAAAGAACAGAGAGAGAGAGTATTGATCGATCGAATTGGTTGAGGAGAATATCAAAGCTTGGGAAATTGCTTGTTGATTCCAATTCTTCGGTGGAGGTAGGTTATGGTTATTTCATGCTACTTGTAGTAAACTCTTAATAGTGAATGTTATGTGTTGATAGTATTGTAAACCCTACTATGTGCTTAATTGTAAGCTTGCATGAATATGAATATGAAATTGTGATGAATTAACAAAGCATGATGAAGCTATTGAATCCCAAATCTTGAAAGAACCCTAATTCACTTGTTATTGATGATGCCTTAGTATAAAAGAAGGCTTGATATATTATATAATGAGATTGATGATGCCTTAGTATAAAAGAAGGCTTGATATATTATATAATGAGATTGATGATGCCTTAGTATAAAAGAAGGCTTGATGAATTAGGGGATCGGGTGCCACGTTCCGGTACCAGGATAGAATGAATATGAGGATCTGAGTGTCACGTTCCGACACCAGGATAGAATTATGGATCGGGTGCCACGTTCCGGTACCAGGATAGAATGAGGATCGGAGTGTCACGTTCCGACACCAGGATAGAATTATGGATCGGGTGCCACGTTCCGGTACCAGGATAGAATGAATATGAGGATCGGAGTGTCACGTTCCGACACCAGGATAGAATTATGGATCGGGTGCCACGTTCCGGTACCAGGATAGAATGAGGATCGGAGTGTCACGTTCCGACACCAGGATAGTATATGGATCGGGTGCCACGTTCCGGTACCAGGATAGTATATCAGGATCGGAGTGCCACGTTCCGGCACCAAGATAGAAATAGAGGAGCGGAGTGTCACGTACCGACACAAGAGGAAGAAAGATAATGAATCTTGAAAGATAATGAACATACTCAATCTAAATGAACGTAATTCCCAAATGAGTATGATATTGAGGCTTGAGTCCTCATGTGTGAACTCGGTTGTATTTATTGATGAATTAATATTGTTATTGCTACATGTTGAGTATTGTAGTTGATTTACATTATTATTGATATATATTGTTCCCTATTTTGAGTTGGCCGATGATATCTACTCAGTACTTGTGGTTGTACTGACCCCCTACTTTTACGTTTTCTTCTTTGTTATTTGTGTAATGCAGCAAACGTTCCGTCAACTTCAACTCAACAGTAGATCTAGCCAGTCTTCACTACCTTCGGAAATTCAGGGTGAGCTAATGCGTCTAGCTTGGACTGGGTCTTCTTCTTCAAGTCTTGATGCCTTGAACTTCCGGCATGGACTAGCTAGTAGTTGTTTTAGCTTCTTAGACAGTTTTAGTTTAGCAATTTGAGATAGATGTTCTTGTGATGATGACTTCCAGATTTTGGGGATATTAATAATAGTTTGAATTGTTTTATTAATGAGTTTAAGTCTTCCGCATTATTTTCTGTTGATATATCTTGAAATGTTAAGGTTTAGATGGGTTTGTTCGCTCACATAGGAGGGTAAATGTGGGTGCCAGTCGCGTCCCCGATTTGGGTCGTGACACTTTATTCCATGGCCTTCTCTTCTTTGGTTGCTCCTCCATTGTTGATAATTGACTGATGTCCAATCTTCTGACATTTATCACAATATTGAGGCTTCCACTCCATCACAACTTCCTGCATAAAGGTTCTTCCATTTGGATCCATAAATTTTATCTGCTGAGGTATAACTTTAGTAACATTGACTTCAATGAGCATTCTAGCATAGGAAATTCTTGTTTTCTTTGTGGTACATTCATCAGCAAATAAAGGAACTCCAATAGCACTAGCAATTCTACTCAAAGATCCCACTCCCCAACAATTAAGAGGTAACTTTGGGAAGTTAACCTATAGTGGAATTTGTCACGACCCAAAACCGAGTCGCGACTGGCACCCACATTTACCCTCCTATGTGAGCGAACCAACCAATCAATCTCTTAACATTTCAATGTATATCGACAGAAAGTGATGCAGAAGACTTAAACTCATTCTTAAAAACAATTCAAAAACTATTATTATTATCCCCAAAATCTGGAAGTCATCATCACAAGAACATCTATAACCAAATTACTAACTAAAAATGTCTAAGAAGCTAAAACAAATAAAAGCTAGTCCATGCCGGAAGTTCAAGGCATCAAGACTTGAAGAAGAAGATCCAGTCCAAGCTAGACGCATTAGCTCACCCTGAATTTCTGATGTAGTGAAGACTGGCTAGAATTACTGCTGAGTTGAAGATGACGGAACGTTCGCTGCATTCCACAAATAACAAAGAAAGAAACAAACAAGTAGGGGTCAGTACAAAACACGGGTACTGAGTAAGTATCATCGGCCAACTCAAAATAAGGAACAGTATATATCAATAATAATGTAAATCAACTACAATACTCAACATGTAGCAACAACAAGTGTTAAATCATCAATAAGTACCATCAAGTTCATCCATGAGGACTCAAGCCTCAATACCATACTCATTTGGGGATTAAGTTCATTACGCTGAGTAAATTATCGTCTTTCAGGATTCATTATCTTTCTTCCTCTTGTGCCCGTACGTGACACTCCGATCCTCTACTACTATGTGTCGGTACGTGACACTCCGATCCCCTAATTCTACGTGTCGGTTCGTGACACCCGTCCCACTAATACTATGCGTCGGAACGTGACACTCTGATCCCCTATATGTGTCGGTACGTGACACTCCATTCCCCTATATGTGTCGGTACGTGACACTCCGATCCCCTAATTCTACGTGTCGGTTCGTGACACCCGTCCCACTAATACTATGTGTCGGAACGTGACACTCCGATCCACTAATGCTATGTGTCGGAACGTGACACTCCGATCCACTATCTCATTCTATCAGTTCATCAAGCCTTCTCTATACCAAGGCATCATCAATCCCATTACTTTAATTCATCAAGCCTTCTTTTATATCAAGGCATCATCATTAACAACGTAGATTAAAGTTTCTTTCAAGATTTGGGATTCAATTGTTTTCATCATGCTTGTTTTTGTCAAAATCACATAATCATATTCATGCAAGCATACAATTAAGCACATAGACAGGTTTAAAAAACTACCAATACACACATTCGCTATTAAGAGTCTACTACGAATAGCATGGAAACCATAACCTACCTCCACCGAAGATTGTTGATCACGCAAGCAATTTCCCCAAGCAGCGTTATTCCTCTTTCTCTCTCGATCGATTCTCCTCTCTCTCTCTCTCTCTCTTGTTCTTTCTATTTTCTTATTCAAACCCTCTTTCTTTTACCCTAATTAGTATATAATTAAGTTTAAAAGATGGCAATAACAACCCACTAATTAACTTAAGGTTACCTCTTTTAACCCCCAAGTAATTAGACTTATAATCCTTAACCCTCTAACTTTATAATTAAGGTAGGAATAGTCCAAAACGACCCTTAAAACGTGTAAAGAAATCCGACCCAGACTGGGATTACGCAACCTGCGATGGCCCGTCGTGCCTGCGACGGTCCGTCCTGCAGGTCGTCGCAAGGGTCAGAGACTCAATTTTCCACCTAGGGTCTGTGACGGTCCGTCACACCTGTGACGGTCCGTCCTGCCATTCCGTCACGAAGTTCAGAGAGTCGATTTTCAGTACCCAATTTCAGAATTTCTAAGTGTTTTGAAACGAGACCCTGCGACGGTCCGTCGTGCCCATGATGGTCCGTCGTGGGGTCCGTTGCCTCAGCCAATTTTCCAGAAATAAAATCTGCTGCTCAAAACGACTAAACAGGTCGTTACAATAGATACCAATTTACCCATCGTTCGTCCTCGAACGATCAAAGGAAGAGAAACAAGGGTGGAAAGGATTACCTGATTCCGTAAAAAGATGTGGGTATTTTTCTTGCATATCAGTCTCCTTCTCCCAAGTGGCTTCTTCAACTGGTCGATTCTTCCATTGAACTTTGATGGATGCAATCTCCCTCGACCTCAACTTACGGACTTCTCTAGCTAAAATAGCAATAGGCTCCTCCTCATAAGACAGATTCTCATCAAGCAAAACTGAATCCCAACGGATAATGTAGTTTCCATCCCCATGGTATCTCTTCAACATAGACACATGGAATACCGGATGTACTCCGGACAGCCCTGGGGGCAAGGCTAGCTCATAAGCCACCTCCCCTACTCGCTTAAGTACTTCAAATGGCCCAATGTATCTCGGACTTAGCTTACCTCTTTTACCAAACCGCATCACCCCTTTCATGGGCGAAACCTTCAACAAGACTTGTTCACCCTCCATGAACTCTAAGTCTCTAACCTTTCGATCTGCGTATTCTTTTTGTCTACTTTGCGCCGCTAGAAGCTTTTCTTGAATAGATTTCACTTTCTCTATCGAATCCCTCAAAAGGTCAGTACCCCAAGGTCTAACCTCAAATGCATCGAACCACCCAATGGGAGACCTACATCTCCTACCATACAATGCTTCAAATGGGGCCATATCAATTCTTGAGTGATAGCTATTATTGTATGAAAGCTCTGCTAAGGGTAGGAAGTTATCCCAATGACCACCAAATTCTATCACACAAGCACGAAGCATATCCTCTAATACTTGAATCGTTCTCTCAGACTGACCTCGGTCTGAGGATGCGAATGGATGCCGGTACTAAGGTCCAACCTAGTACCCAATTCCGCATGCAATGTTTTCCAAAACTTAGAAGTAAACTGCGTACCTCTATCTGATATGATGGATAGTGGAACCCCATGCAACCGAACCACCTCCGAGATATAGATTTTTGCTAACTTCTCTGCATTGTAAGTCACCTTGACCGGAATGAAATGAGCAGACTTAGTTAACCTATCAACAATTACCCAAATCGAGTCATATTTACCCATTGTCTTTGGAAGACCAACCACGAAGTCCATTGCGATTCTCTCCCATTTCCATTCTGGAATGGGCATTCTCTGAAGTGTTCCTCCGGGCCTTTGGTGTTCATACTTTACTTGTTGACAGTTTGGACACTTGGCAATAAAGTCGACAATATCACGCTTCGTTCTACTCCACCAAAAGTGTTGCTTTAGGTCACGATACATCTTGGTTGCACCCGGATGTATAGAGTACTTTGAACTATGAGCCTCTGTCAGAATAGTGGTGATCAAATCATCGATGCGGGGTACACATACTCTTCCCTTAATCCTCAAAACACCTTCCTCATCGATTGTTGCTTCTTTAGCCTCTCCTTGCAACACTTTATCTCGAATCCGGATCAATTTCTCATCATCAAACTGCTTCCCCTTAATCTCGTCAAGGAAGGAGGATCTTGCCTCCACACAAGCTAACAATCCTCCCTTCTCATTTACTTCTAACCTCATAAGGTCATTAGCCAAAATCTGCACTTCTCTAGCCAATGGGCGTCTAGAAGCTTGCAAATAAGCTAGACTTCCCATGCTTCCCGCCTTTCTACTTAAGGCATCTGCCACAACATTCGCCTTCCCCGGATGATACAAGATAGTGATATCGTAGTCCTTCAGTAGTTCCATCCATCTCCTTTGTCTCAAGTTCAAATCTTTCTGAGTAAAGACATACTGTAGGCTACGATGATCCGTATAGACTTCACACTTAACCCCATATAAATAGTGCCTCCATTGCTTCAATGCAAATACTACCGCGGCCAATTCCAAGTCATGAGTTGGATAGTTACGTTAATGCACTTTTAATTGTCTTGAAGCATAAGCAATCACATTCTTTTCTTGCATTAGCACTGCACCCAAACCCGAATAGGATGCATCACAATAGATAATGAAATTCTTACCTTCCACTGGCAAGGTAAGGATAGGCACAGTAGTCAACAAAGTCTTGAGTTTCTAAAAGATTTCCTCACACTCATCCGACCATACAAATGGAACATTTTGCTTAATCAAGTTCGTCAGTTGGGAAGCAATAGAAGAGAATCCCTTGACAAATCGGCGGTAGTAGCTAGCTAACCCAACAAAGCTCCTTATTTCTGACACATTAGTGGGTCTCACCCAATTCTTCACTGTCTCAATCTTAGATGGATCTACCATCACTCCTTCCTTAGAAACCACGTGCCCCAAGAAGGACACTGCATCTAGCCAAAACTCACACTTAGAGAACTTGGCATAAAGCTTTTTCTCCCTCAACATTTCTAATACCATTCTCAAATGCTCCTCATGTTCCTTCTTGATTTTAGAGTATATCAGTATATCATCAATAAACACGATCACAAAGAGATCCAAATATGGCTTAAAAATCCCATTCATCAAGCTCATGAAAGCAACGGGGGCATTTGTAAGACCAAAAGACATCACTACGAATTCATAATGCCCATACCTAGTTCGGAAAGGAGTCTTTGGCACATCCGCTGCCCGTATTTTCAATTGATGATAACCGGATCTCAAGTCGATCTTCGAGAAGACACAAGCACCTTGTAGTTGATCGAATAAGTCATCAATGCGAGGAAGAGGATATTTGTTCTTAATAGTTACCTTGTTCAACTGCCGGTAATCTATGCACATTCGAAAACTCCCATCCTTCTTCTTCACAAACAAAACCGGAGCACCCCAAGGAGATGCACTTGGTCTAATGAAGCCTTTGCTCAACAACTCTTGAAGTTGAGCCTTTAACTCTCTTAACTCCGCGGGAGCCATTCTATAAGGGGGTATAGAAATGGGGCGAGTGCCCGGTTCAAGATCGATACAGAAGTCAATATCCCTATCTGGTGGCATACCAGGAAGATCTGCAGGGAACACATCCAAAAACTTACGGACTACCGAAACTGTATCAATCAAGGGTACTTGCGTAGTGTCATCCTTGAGATGTGCCAATAAAGCTAAACACCCTTTACTAACCATTTTCTCAGCACGAAGAAAGGAGATGATACGCACCGGATCGGAAGTGTAGTCACCCTCCCACACTAACGGATCTGTCCCAGGCTTGGCTAACGTCACTGTTTTAGCATTACAATCCAAGATCGCAAATTGCGGAGAAAGCCAAGTCATACCCAGAATTACATCAAAATCAACCATTTCTAAGATGACCAAATCTACATAAGTGTTACTCCCCACAAAATTCACCAAACAAGACCTATATACCTTTTCAACTACCACAGACTCACCAACCGGAGTAGAAACACGAATAGGCATGTCAAGTAATTCACAATGCAAATTTAAACCATTAGCAAATGATGAAGATACATAAGAAAATGTGGATCCAGGATCAAACAATACAGAAGCCATGCAATCACAAACCAGAAGATTACCTTTGATGACAGCATCTGATGTCTCCGCTTCAGATCTCCCAGGGAAAGCATAACAATGGGCCCTTTCGTTAGTTTGTCTGTTGCCCCTACCATGTTGTGATGTAGTGGCTCCGTTTTGCCCATCACCTCTGCCGTTTTGGTGACCACCATTACCTGACCACCACGTCCAAGAAAAACGGCCTCTACCATGACCACCTCTACCTCTAGCTATTGGGGGTCTGTAACTCTGTTGTGGACAATTCCTCCTAATATGTCCAATATCCCCACATCCATAACACTCTCTGGAGGCTCTCAGGCATAGGTCTCTCGGAGAAGTGTTGACCGGTCTGAGGTGGACCCCCAACTACAAGTCTGTAATGAAGACTGAATTGGTCGAACTGAGTAACCTCAAGAACCCTGTCCTCTAGTATAAGACGAACATTGAACTCACCTCCTTTCGAAACCTTTTTGATGTCGATGTCGTGGTGAAGTCGTCGGGCTTCACTCCTTCCACCTCTATCACGAAGTCTACCACTTCTTGGAAGGATTTTGCCGTAGCCGCTACCTGTAAGGCCGAATCCGCAACTCTAACCTCACCCCTTCACAAACGGTGAATCCGCTCTTGTGGACTGAAACAGAGTTGAGTGGCAACCTTGATAAAGCACGAAACTTAGCCTCATATGCATTAACCGACAACCTACCTTGCTCTAGGCTCAAGAATTCATCTCTTTTCCTATCCCTCAAAGTCCGTGGGATGTACTTCTCCATAAACAAGCTAGAAAATGAGGCCCAAGTCATAGGTGTTGCCTCTGTCGGTTGGACACTCAACATGTGATCGCACACCACATTTTGGCGTTCCCTTGAAACTGATAACTCACGAACTCAACACAAACCGTTCTACTATACCCATTTTGTGTAGTAGCTCATGACAGTCAACCAGAAAATCGTATGCATCCTCTGATTCGGCACCCTTGAAGACTGGGGGTTTCAATTCAAGAACTTACTGAAAAGTTCATGCTGATCATTTGTCATTATAGGCCCGTAGTCAGAGGGAAACGTGCCTATCTCCAATGAGGCATCCATGCGGGGAGCCATAGTAGCCGCATGTTGTACCTCTGGAACCTGAGGTGCTGGTGCAGAAAACACTGGGGGTGTTTGGCCATGATCCGATAACCGCTAAGATAAGCTAGACCTGATTAATCATCTCTGGGGTAGGTTGGGTGGCATTTCTTCATTCTGCTCTTGTTCATTCCCCCTTCCTCACCCTCTCTTACTACCTCCTCAGGCGGGGGAGGAGTCACTGCCATAGCATCGATGGACTAGGTGCTCGTCCTCTTCCTCTAGAGGACGCCTCCCACGACCTCTACCACGGCCTCTTGCCACTGTTCTTTCCTCGAGCCACAGCCCCGTGGCTGGCTCAGATGTTTCTTGTCTGGCCGGGGTGGTGTTGGCGTAGTCGTTGCTCTAGTTCTAATCATCTGCGAAAGAGAGTGAAGATGGTCAGATACCAATTGTATCACCTAGATACCAATTGGATCCAAGTAATAGCACGAAAGAAAGAATGAAAGAATGGAATTTCCTAAAGTCTTATAGCCTCTCAAAGAAAAGTAAAGGCGTCCCCTACCGTCCTTAAGACTCTACTAGACTCGTTCTGTGTGATGAGACAACGAACCTAATGCTCTGATACCAAGTTGTCACGACCCTAAATCGAGTCGCGACTGGCACCCACATTTACCCTCCTATGTGAGGAACCAACAAATCAATCTCTTACATTTCAATGTATATCGACAGAAAGTAATGCGGAAGACTTAAAACTCATTCTTAAAAACAATTCAAGAACTATTATTATTTTCCCCAAATATGGAAGTCATCATCACAAGGAACATCTATAACAAATTACTACTAAAAATGTCTAAGAAGCTAAAACAAATTAAAAGCTAGTCCATGCCGAAAGTTCAAGGCATCAAGACTTGAAGAGAAGATCCAGTCCAAGCTAGACGCATTAGCTCACCCTGAATTTCTGATGTAGTGAAGACTGGCTAGAAATTATGCTGAGTTGGAAGATGACGGAACGTTCGCTGCATTCCACAAATAACAAAGAAAGAAACAACAAGTAGGGGTCAGTAAAACACGGGTACTGAGTAAGTATCATCGGCCAATCAAAATAGGGAACAGTATATATCAATATAATGTAATCAACTACAATACTCAACAGTAGCAACAACAAGTGTTAAATCATCAATAAGTACCATCAAGTTCATCCATGAGGACTCAAGCCTCAATACATACTCATTTGGAGATTAAGTTCACTACGCTGAGTAAATTTATCGTCTTTTCCGGTCATTATCTTTCTTCCTCTTGTGCCGGTACGTGACACTCCGATCCTCTACTACTAGTGTCGGTACGTGACACTCCGATCCCCTAATTCTACGTGTCGGTTCGTGACACCCGTCCCACTAATACTATGCGTCGGAACGTGACACTCCGATCCCCTATATGTGTCGGTACGTGACACTCCGTTCCCCTATATGTGTCGGTACGTGACACTCCGATCCCCTTAATTCTACGTGTCGGTTCGTGACACCCGTCCCACTAATACTAGTGTCGGAATGTGACACTCTCCATCCACTAATGCTATGTGTCGGAAACGTGACACTCCGATCCACTATCTCATTCTATCATTCATCAAGCCTTCTCTATACCAGGCATCATCAATCCCATTACTTTAATTCATCAAGCTTCTTTTATATCAAGGCATCATCATTAACAACGTAGATTAAAGTTTCTTTCAAGATTTGGGATTCAATTGTTTTCATCATGCTTGTTTTTGTCGAAATCACATAATCATATTCATGCAAGCATACAATTAAGCACATAGACAGGTTTACAAAACTACCAATACATATCATTCGCTATTAAGAGTCTACTACGAATAGCATGGAAACCATAACCTACCTCCACCGAAGATTGTTGATCACGCAAGCAATTTCCCCAAGCTGCGTTATTCCTCTTTCTCTCTCGATCGATTCTCCTCTCTCTCTCTCTTGTTCTTTCTATTTTCTTATTCAAACCCTCTTTCTTTTACCCTAATTAGTATATAATTAAGTTTAAAAGATGGCAATAACAACCCACTAATTAACTTAAGGTTACCTCTTTTAACCCCCAAGTAATTAGACTTATAATCCTTAACCCTCTAACTTTATAATTAAGGTAGGAATAGTCCAAAACGACCCTTAAAACGTGTAAAGAAATCTGACCCAGACTGGGATTACGCAACCTGCGACGGCCCGTCGTGCCTGCGACGGTCCGTCCTGCAGGTCGTCGCAAGGGTCAGAGACTCAATTTTCCACCAAGGGTCTGTGACGGTCCGTCACACCTTTGACGGTCCGTCCTGCCATTCCGTCATGAAGTTCAGAGAGTCGATTTTCAGTACCCAATTTCAGAATTTCTAAGTGTTTTGAAACGAGACCCTGCGACGGTCCGTCGTGCCCATGACGGTCCGTCGTGGGGTCCGTTGCCTCAGCCAATTTTCCAGAAATAAAATCTGCTGCTCAAAACGACTAAACAGGTCGTTACAGAATTTCAGCTAAGAACTCATTTCCAAAATCAAACTCAGGACACCATTGTTTTATAATAATAGGTCGATTACTGATAGTATATGGACCAGAATATAGTATTTCATTCATGTCACTGAGCTCTTTAAACGTAATTATGTAGTACCCTTGTTCATGAAGATATACATCAGGTTTATCCATTTATCTTCTTCATCCTGTACCTCTTTCCGTTCCAGCTGAACAATTGTTTTGTCCATTCACTATTTGTGGAGGAAAATAAGACAAATGCATTCTATTGTTCGCTGCACGGTTATTCTTAAACATATTAACCCAGGGTTCCGTATATTCCTTGCTCTTTTCCTTTCCATTACCTCCATTACTACCTGCATCTTCAATATTTTCATGTAACTTCTTGGTTACTGTTCCATTGCCTTCAGCCTTGTTCTCAACATCTAAGTTTTCTAGATCTGAGTTCTCATCAACTTCTTCATTCTCCGATGTAGAATTTAAGCTCAATCTTCTAGATACTTTAGAGCTCACTGATACCCTTTTCCCAAAACGTTCCTTCTCATTTTGAGCTTATTCTTGTTCATTTACCTCTATTGCTTCCACTCCAATTCCTACTGAGCTACCAACTGTCATTATTTGAGTTTTCCGACCTCTTCCCGTCCTCTTCCTCTTCCCCTTGCCATTTTCACCTTCATTACGCACGTTAATAACCTGCGCCGAGAGCATTGGAGAGAAAGATTATTATTATTATTTATTATTATTATTATAGGATTATTATTCGATTAGTATATTATTATGGGATTATTATTATAGGGGAGTGGAATAAGTATTAATAGGATAATTAGAAGGAGCAGAAGAAGAATAATTATTATTATTATTACTATTAGATTATACTATTACTAGGGCATTAGGATTTTTTATTAGGATTATGATGGTTATTAGGATCATTATTAGGATCATCATCATCATCATCATCAGGAGGATTATTATTATTAGGAGGATAGTATTATTATTATTATTATTATCAGGATTGGGATTATAGGGAGTATTATTATTATTATTAGGTTTTAAGATTAGGATTATTTTTATTATTATTATTATTATTATTATTATTACTACTACTACGTACTACTATTATTACTATTACTTACTACTATTAGGTATTATTAGGATTATTAGGATAATTAGGAGGATTATTATTATAGGATTATTTATTATGATTATTATTATTATATTATAATATCATATAGGATTATTAGGAGAGGATTATTCTAACTACTATTATTATTATTATTGTTTATCATTGTTATTATTGTTATTATTGTTATTGTTATTATTATTATATAATAATAACAAAATAATATATAGTAGTAATAATACTAATAATAATAATAATAATAATAATAATAATAATAATAATAATAATAATAATAATAAATACTAATAATAATAATAATTATTTATATTATTATTATTATATTATTATTATTTTCGGTAACTAACAATTTATTAATTACCATGGAAAACATTACAATTCAAGCAGCTAACACAACATGCTTTGTTCTCAATCAAAACTCCAAACTACCTTCTACACTACTAACTATAGCGCAAAATTTCCATTGACTTACAACATTTGTAATACTAGAAGAAACTCTAGCAATAGTTAAATAGGCTATCTCTTTAGCTATATTTTCCTCCATTTTGCTCTTGTTCTCAAAGATTCTGTTGTTTCTCTCAATCCACAATCCATAGACACCTTCAGTCAGTACAATCTTGAATAGTTGTGCTGTTGTACTCTTTCCTTTCCCATGTTGAATACACCATTGCAGAAACTGTCCCCATGACATTGGAAAAGCATTTTGGTTATCTATCCATCCTAGCAGTCTCTCCCAAAGCATCCTGGCATATTGACATTGTAAAAACAAATTCTCTATACTCTCTTCTGCATTCTTGCATAACACACAATTTTAGTCTACTACAACTCCCCATTGAACTAGTCTATCAACTGTTGCTAGCTTTTGGTTCAACATAATCCACATTGTGAAGTAAGCTTTAGGCCTTGCTGCATTGTTAAGCATGAGACAATTCCATGTAGGCCTTTGTTGCTCCCCGTCATGTAGCAATATATTGCCTGATCATCCCTTTTCCCTTATCTTGTACTTGTTGAACTTGATCAATTATATGCTTTGCATTCATTATTTTCTTTATCATCCAGCTTGCATGGTTTCTCATCTGCCAGTTGTTCTGCCCCTTAATATAATATTCATGTATCTATTTGATTCATAACTTGTCTTCTTTATTTGCTAAGTCCCAACACAATTTAGCAACTGCAGCTCTATTCCAAACTTTCACATTAGTCAGTCCCATTCCACCTTCATATTTAGGACAGCACATTTTCTCCCATGCTATTAGAGCCTTTTTAGTAACATAACCGACCCCTGACCAGAAATAACTTCTACAAAGACCTTCAATCAATTTAATTATCTTTGCAGGAATAATGAAAAGTTGTGCCAAGAATGACTGCACTACAAAAATACAGTCTTTACTAGTTAAGTTCTTCCTGCATAAGAATTTTTTTTTGCTGTCCATGAGTTGATTCTTGCCATAATTTTTTCAATAAGAGGATACCCACTGAAGTATAGACAACTTCTTTGATGAAAGAGGCACCCCCAAGTATCTAAAAGGTATCTCTTCCATTTTATAGTCAAGTTGTCGCACAATTTACTGCCTCACCTCCACCTGAACTCCACTACAATATATTGAACTTTTATTAAGGTTTGCCTGCAGTCCAGAAGCTTGAGAGAACTCTAAGAAACATCCTTGAAGAGCCTTGATGGAGTTAAGATCACCTCTAGAATACAGTAACAAATCATCTGCAAAACATAAATGTGTGATATCCAGCTTAGAGCATTTAGGATGATACTTAAGTGTTTTCTCTTCTTTAAGTCCCTTGAGAAGTCTACTAAGATATTCCATAGCTATAGCAAAAAAAGGTGACATTGGATCCCCTTGCCAGAGTCCTTTAGCTGCATCAAATCTTTGAGTAGTCTGTCCATTTTAGTCACAATAGTGTAATTCACTATCTTGACACAACGCATTACCCATTGAGTAAACATATAAGGAAAACCCAAGCCCACCATCACTTGCTCTAAGAATGGCCATACAACTGAATCATAAGCTTTTTGCAGATCAATCTTAAGCATACTTCTAGGGGAAATATTCTTCCTAGTATAAGCCTTGACCAATTCATGAGCCAACAGAATATAATTTGAAATTTTTCTCCCTGGAATGAATCCAGCTTGACTATCACAAATAACATTATGAATGACATCATGCATTCTGTTTGTTATCACCTTTGAAATGATTTTATATAGAACAGTACAACAAGCAATTGGCCTATACTCCTTCACATTTTTGGGACTTTGTACTTTTGGAATTAGAGAAACAAGTGTGCAGTTGAAAGGCTTAAATAACTTCCCTGGCGTGAAGAAACTTTGGACAGCCTCAATGATATCATTTTAGATGATATTCCAAGTATACTTAAAGAAAAAAGCATTGTAGCCATCTATTCCTGGAGCCTTATCATTCCCAATAGATTGTAATGCTGCAAAGATCTCCTCTTCTGTTACTGTGGCACATAGTTGAATTCTTTGCTATTTTGACAATACAGGCCCTCTTTTCATCACCTGAGCATTTATCGCTGGAAGTTTACCTGCTGAAGTTCCCATAAGACTTTTGTAAAACAAAACAAACTCATCTTGAATCTGTTAAGGTTCATACAACATCCTTCCATCTATAGATAAAATATTTCTAATATGCTTCTTTTGAGTTCTCTCCTTTATCACTGAACTAAAGTATTTGTTATTTGCATCTCCCAACTGTATCCATTTTGCCCTTGCTTTTTGCCTTAGAGCACTTTCCTCTATCATTGACCACTTTTCCAGCTTTATCAATAAGTATTTTTTTTAGTGATTAAGTCCTCATTTGCCTGACTGTATAGCTGTTCTTGAATATCTGCAAGTTCCATTCTAGCCTTCTCAATCTGTTGGCCTATAAATCGAAATTCTCTTCTATTCAACTTCCTTAGTACTGGCTGGAGGGCCTTCAGCTTGTACCAAATCTTCTTCATTACACAATTGTCATAATTCTGTTTCCAGACTTTCTCCACCAATTCCAAAAAAGAAGCATGTTCAATCTAGACATTAAAGAACTTAAAACTTACTCTCATGTGATGTTGAGTTTGTTGTAGTAACAATTGCATAGGGTTATGATCAGAGACACCTGGATTTCTATACTCCAAAATAACATGACCCCATTTTTCCATCCATGCATTATTCCCAAAGGCTCTGTCAATCCTACTTGAAATTCTAGCACTACCAGTCTGTTTGTTGTTCCAAGTCTAGTAATTACCTTTCCATTTTTTTCATTGATGCCCATGTTTTTAACACATTCTGCAAAATCTCTTATTTCATTCAAAGTAACAAGAGCCCCAGCTAGTCTATCTTTGGGAGACATAAGAGGATTAAAATCTCCTACAATGAGCCATGGTTGAGATATACTTTGTGCCATCAAGTTCAGATCAGTCCATAAACTTTTCCTCTACTCTATAGTATTAAAACCATATACCACTGTAAGATCAAATTGGTGTCCTTAACTTCCTTAAGTTATATGACAATGAACCATTTGAGCTCAACTATTAACTTAGTTTCATACCAATTTTCATCCCATATTATCCAAATCCTACCATTTGAAGCCTCCCTATATTAAGCATTATCCCCCATCCTGGAGCTATTCCTTTGATTGTAGCTTTAACGTTAAACTCTCTAACTCTTGTTTCAATTAACCCTGCCAATGAAACCTTATTATTCTGTAAAAACAGTTTTATCTCCTTCTGCTTATACCTCTTATTCATGCCCCTCACATTCCAGAAACTCCACTGTCGCGTCCCATTTTTTTGCAAAAACATGTTTTGTGCACGACCTAACAACTCCTTTGGGATTTTGAGTTTGGAGTCGCCACCTAACGAATAAAGGCGAGTTAGGGCACCTATCTAACCTAACTAAGTCAAGCTAAGGTCAACGAGCCAGAGATCAGGGTAAGAGTTCAAATTACCTCGAGGGGAAGGTGTTAGGCATCCCTCGAGGTCCACAAATGTGGGTCTCGGCCGTATCTCATGCAATCTATGTGGGGGTTACAAGTAGCAATCAAGGTCACTTCCTTTATTCGCTAATTAATTAGCATGCTCACTAAGTGATAACAAATATAAAATAATTAAGATTGTTTTATTATTTTTATTAATTTAAACATACAAGGCTAGGTGATAGCAATAAAAGGCTAGGTGATAGCAATAAATAAACGATCAACCTTATCTTTTTATTTTAACATATGAGACTATGTGATAAACAAATCGAACAAATAGCTCATGTTATTATTTTAATTAGTATTTAAACATGCGAGTCTAAGTGATAAAATATTAAACAATTGAGAAATAAATTTATTGTTTGTTAATTATTTATTTAAGCATGCAAAACTAAATGATAACAATAAATAAATATTAAATAAAAAATTTAAAGATAAGCGAGGGGATAGTAAATAGGCAAATAAATAAACAAACAATTTTTTTAACTATTCCCCAAATAAATATAATTAACAAATAAATGAAGAGATAAAGGGAAGGGAGACTCTAAGAGAGACTTTTTGGATCAGCACTCGACTTTCTTTTATTTTCCGATAGGCTGCCGTATAGGGATAGACAAAACCAAAGTTTGTCTTTCAAGCCTGAGTCGATGTCATCATCTCCGTAGGGCCAACTACCCCTACCCAACCACCACATGCATAACGTACCTAAAAGGTGCCTAATCATCCCTACTTAATGTTCAAGAGGCATTGGACTCTTAATAGGATGAGTTTAGACAAAATAGAATATAAGGCCCTCCTAGACACCAAGTCAAACAAACAAAGCAAAACAAGATGGTCATTTTATCAATACAAGTCTCAATTTGTCCTTCAAAAAATCAATTAGACATGCTACAAACAACACATAATTGTGAAAGGTCTTCATTCTAAGTGTGTAAACATACAAAGTTATAATAAACAAAAATAATTATGAGGGGACACAAATATGACATATATATAGATTTCAGTATTCACTGATTTAAAGTGAGCAGAAATTAATGACATAAAAGATTTTTTTTAATTCGAAGTAGCAAAAAGTGATCCAACATGCACAAATTTTAAAATAGTAGCAAATTTAGATATTTAGGGCAGAAAATGTTATTTAGAATAATAGGCTTTGTTTATTTCAGCCAGAAAATTATTTCAAGGATAAATTTAATGCGGAAAATTATTTTAGAAAAAAAAGCAAAAGCAAAATATTATGGGTACGGGAAATTATTTTAAACAATATTTAACATGCAAAAATTAGTTAATTGAGAGCATTTTATAATAACGAATTTATTTATTAATGGAGAAGTTGTGTTGAAGAGATAGTAAATTTATTAGATACAATAATTAAATAGGAATTGTTTTATTTTTTTTAAAAATGTCAAAAATCTGCACAACAAATTTTATTTTAGTTATTGATATGCTGAAAATTTACAAGCCCATTGACATGATCTCTAGGTGTTTAACATACTAAAATGACAAAGTAAAGAAGCAAATCAATTAGTTAAACATAATTAATAAGTGATTTAATAATCAACACATTTAAATAATACCAATAGGCATGATTTCTAGCTCCAAATGACATATGAATGCATAACACGCCAAATTGGATAAAATTAACTTCAAACATTGATTGGGAAAAATAACGAAGTGATTGAGCGAATATGATTTGCTTTATTTTTTTTATTTTGGTTAGATCTAAATTTGTTTTATCACATAAACATTTATCATACAAATTATGCACTTATAGGCATGCTTTTAAACACAAAGAAGTTTGCAATAAAAAAATGATTAACACATAATTCCCCTCCCTAGGCGATCCCCCAAGTTGCTTCATATATAAGAGTTGAGTTAGAGTTATACACATATTGTAATAAAAATAACAGATAAAAATATACACAACATTAAAACAAATAAAGCTTTGTCCGAAATTTTTTCTAAACCACTCTTCATCATCTTGAACTTTAAATCAAAAACCTACTAGAATAAGTAAGGTAACACATATACAATGGAAGAAAGATTGTGATGTAAAATATTCATAGTAACAAATTACTCTCATATATACATATATAACCAACACACATAAGAAATATAAAGGACAAAACATAGGCATAAACATATCAACACAAACAGGGGAAAAGATAAGGAGTGCTTTCCTTTATTTTCAACACACAACAATGATAATAAATACAAAACAAAATTTAAAGAATAATAGAAGGCTGACCGATAGTAAAATGTTAACTAAGAAAATACTAACCAATTAAGCAAGAAAATGGTAGCAACGAGAACAAGTTGATCCAATCTTTACTCGAACAAAAATAAAGTAGAAAAGAGCACTTCAAAGTATCGAAAACTTGTTTGTTAAAGAATAGTAATAATATGAATAGTAAGAGAGTGAGAGGGTTTACAATTATAGCTCTTGTTTTAAGAGAGAGTGAATGAATGATGAGAGAACTTTTTAGGAAAAGATGTGAGTGGGAGAATGTGAGTTCTTCTCAAGATGTGAGTGTGTTCAAAGAATGAAAAGGGGGTCTCTTTATATAGTAGAAGAGGAGAGCCTAGTAAGGGAAATAGAATAAATTAAGGAGTCAATTAAACCATAATTTCCTTATTTTCAAGGAGAGCCAAAATAAAAAATATTATAAATATTTCAATACAAAAGTAAACTAGTAAAAGTTAGCAAAAATAATAATATTTCCCCTTAAATAAAAAAGAGACAAAATCAGATTTTAAAATATGATGTTACCAAATATAAACAAATAAGAATAAATTAAGAGAGGGAAATATTATTTTCTTTAAATAAAAAGAGACAAAATTGAAAAAATTTTATTCTTCCATATATGAAAACAAGAAAGAGATCTGTCAATTTTAATTAAGGGAAGGGGGATCAATTAATATTATTTTTCTTATTTCAAAGGATTCAAAAATTGGAATTAAAATATATATCATTACCATGTAAGTAAGTAAAAATAAAATTGGGCAGAGTAATATATTTTTTCCTGAAATAAAGAGGAACCAAATATCAGAAAATTTTAAAAATATCATTACCAAATAATTTTTTTTTACCTTAAATAAATTAATTTAAATTAATTTTCTACCAAAGTAAAAAAATACCCTTAAGTTTTAATTAAAGTAAGCAAAAAGTTTACCATAAATCGGCCACAATTTTACCAAATCATAAAGACTTTACCAGAAATAAATAAGTCAACAACTTATCAATTTAATTAAATATAAATTAGATAAAGAAGTCAATTAAGGCTCTCATATTAACCAAACATATTACTAACATTTGTAGACAATGGAAATAGCTAACTAAAAGGAAGCAATAAAACTTAAAGACCCAATCGTATATCACTATTCACAAATTAGTCAATTATTATAATCTACCATAACCATTCAAAGGGCGAATCAACAAGAGAATAACTAGTTCAATCATAATTAAAATTAACAATCTACTCAAAATAACAAGTAAGTAGGATGATGATCAAGTCGAAGCTCAACATCGAGGTCATAACAAATCATGACTAGCAACAAGAAATCATGTAAAAATAATTAGGAAAAACAATCAATTTAGAAGCAACCTGCATTAGGAAAATCAAAAAGATCATATCCATCAAAAATTAGTTCGAGAACTAGCTACACCCATTTACGAAGAAAATAAAAGTATTCAAGCGTATAATACAGTGATACCAAACGGAGCTAAAACTCAATTAACTCAAATCTACGAATAAAACTGCAACACGAACAAATATACGAAGGGTCTTATAATTCATGCTTAGCATAGTATTAACAACTATTATTAATGAGAAAATCGCAAAATCACATATGAAAAGAAGTTGTTGTTCAGAAGACAACCGATAATTAATCAAAGAAAAACCTGGACGGATCTGTTGAGACCCGTCTCGCAAGTTTCCAGAATTTTAAGCCTCTCCGGAGTTGCTCACCGTTGTTGTTGCTTGCTGCTGGAGTTCTCATCGGGCTGCTGTTCTCGCCGAGTTGCAGATTTTGCCGGAGCTGTTGGCCGGTGAGAAGTGCTGGTCGCTGCTGTCGGTGCCTGCCGTTTGTTGCTGGGGCAGAGAAGCTATTGCTGCTGCTTATCTCACCGAGCTGCTGCTGGTGATACCTAAAAAAAAAGAAGAAGAGAAAGGGGAAGATAAGAGATGAGAAGAGGAGAGAAAGAGGGAGAAGGGGGACGACAGGAGAGGGGAGAAGAGAAAGACGAAGGAGGAGCGAGAGGGAGATGTCACCGCCGATAATTGCTTTCGCCGGAAAGAATGGGGTGAAAGGGAGATGGAAGCTGGAGAGAAGGGAGAGAGGGAGGAGGAGCGATGGGAGAGGAGAAGGGCGGCTGCCGAAAAAGAGGGTGGGGTGTCGCCACCTCTGGCATTCGCCGGAAAAATTGGAGAGGAGAGGGGGTTCTGGCGGCTGATTTTTTTGAATAGAGGGAAAGAATGAGAATAAATTTTAGGTTTAGTTATTTGATAGATTAAAAGAAGGATTTGATCTCAACCGTTGATCTAATTTTAAATGAGGGGCAAGGATTAGATTTAGGAATTTTTTAAGATGGATGGATGAGATTAAAAGATGAAAAATTAAAATCAAATTGGTTGGAGGATTGGAATGGCTAAAATTGCAATTAAATTGGATAGAATTGAAATGAAAGAGTGGCTATGATTGTAATAAAATTTTAATTGGAGTGACTAGAATTGGAAGAAATTATAATAGAATAGGCTAGAATTTAAATAATTTTAAGGAAAGTGTAGGAATTACTATTTAATTAAAATACTACATTAAAATATTTTTATGTAATTGAAAATCATATAAATTTTTAAAACATTTGAAATTCATTAATAATTGTAAAAAATTTTAGTAATATTTATGATAGTTTTATAAAGTAAAACATATGAAAATATATAATTTTCAAGCAAAATCGACAAAAATTCTAACTTCAAATAAAATTTAAAATACGTATTTAATCGAATAGTAATCCTAAAAAGGGTCAAAGGTCGGTCAAAATTGGGTGTCAACAGCTGCCCCTTGGTTGATTGAGAATGAAGAATGAATTGTTAGGCAACCAACATTGACTTAGTGTAACGACCTGTTTAGTCGTCTTGAGCTGTAGAGTATTTCTGGTAATAATAGTCTGAGTTGACGGATCCCACGACGGACCGTCATGAGCACGACGGACCGTTGAGGGGGTCTCGTTCCAAAACACTTAGAATTCTGAAATTTGGGTACTGAGATCGACTCTCTGAACTTTGTGACGACATGGAAGGACGGACCGTCGTGGGCACGACGGACCGTCGCAGACCCTTTAGTGAAATTGAGTCTCTGAACTTTGTAACGGAAGCAGCAGGACGGACCGTCGCAGGCACGACGGGCCGTCACAGGCTGCATGACCCTGACTGGGTCGGATTTCTGTTAAATGTTTTAAGGGGCGTTTTGGACTATTCCTGCTTATAATTATAAAGTTAGTGGTTGAATGTTAATAATTTAATTACTTGGGGGTTAAAGGAGATAACCTTGAATTAATTGGTGGGTTACTTTTGTCATCTTTTATACTTAATTATATGTTAATTAGGGTAAAAGAAAAAGGGTTTGAATAAGAAAAATAGAAAGAACAAGAGAGGGAGAAACGAACGAACAAGGGAGAGAAGAAGAACGCAGCTTTGAGGATTTGCTTGCTTGATCACAATTCTTCGGTGGAGGTAGGTTATGGGTTATGCTATTTCATAGTAAACTCTTAATAGCGGATGATATGTATTTGGGTAGTATTGTAAACCCTTCTATATGCTTAATTATGTGCTTGCATGATGTGATTATATAAATGCGATAAAATAAGCATGATGAGGCTATTGAATCCTAAATCTTGAAAACCTCTTTGTAAATGATGATGCCTTGGTATAAAAGAAGGCTTGATGAAGTAAAAGAATGAGGTTAGTGGATCGGGTGTCACGTTCCGACACCAGGATAGTATATGGATCGGGTGTCACGTTCCGACACCAGGATAGTATGATGAGGATCGAAGTGTCACATTCCGACACCAGGATAGTATGATGAGGATCAGAGTGTCACATTCCGGCACCAGGATAGTATATGGATCGAGTGTCACGTTCCGACACCAGGATAGTATGATGAGGATCGGAGTGTCACGTTCCGGCACCAGGATAGTATATGGATCGGGTGTCACGTTCCGACACCAGGATAGTATGATGAGGATCGGAGTGTCACGTTCCGGCACCAGGATAGTATATGGATCAGGTGTCACGTTCCGACACCAGCATAGTAAAGAGAATGAATCTTGAAATATGTTAATATACTCAAATTAATGAACCTATTTCCCAAATGAGTATGGTATTGAGGCTTGAGTCCTCATGGGTGTACTTGGCGTACTTATTAATGATTATAGTACTTGTTGTTGCTACCTGTTGAGTATTGTAGTTTATTTTATGATATTATCTGATATATACTGTTTTCTATTTTGAGTTGGCCGATGATATATACTCAGTACTTGTGTTTTGTACTGACCCCTACTTGTATGTTTTCTCTTTGTTATTTGTGGAGTGCAGCAAATGTACCGTCGTCTTCAACTCAACCGCAACTCTAGCCAGTCTTCATCATACCAGATTTCAGGGTGAGCTAATGCTTCTAGCTTGGACTGGATCTTCTTCTTCATGTCCTGATGCCTTGAAGTTCTGGCATAGACTAAATGTTATTACTTTAGTTTCTTAGATACTCTTAGCTTTAGTAAATTGAGGATAGATGTTCTTGTGGTGATGACTTCCAGACTTTGGGGATAATAATAAGTATTGAGTTTTTAGAAGTTATTAATCTATTTTCATAAATGAGTTTTAAGTCTTCCGCATTATATTCTGTTTATATTGTATTGAAATGTTGGGTTTTAGATTAGTTGGTTCGCTCACATAGTAGGATAAGTGTAGGTGCCACTCGCAGCTCGTTTTGTGTCGTGAAAAACTTGGTATCAGAGCATTAGGTTCGTCGGTCTCATCACACAAGAACGAGTCTAGTAGAGTCTTAAGGAACGGTAGGGGGACGCCTTTACTTTTCTTTGAGAGGCTATAAGACTTTAGGAAAATTCCATTCTTTCTTTCTTTCTTTCGTGTTATTACTTGGATCCAATTGGTATCTAGGTGATACAAATTGGTATCTGACCATATTCACTCTATTTCACTCTATTTCGCCGAGGATCGGAGTGTCACGTTCCGACACCAGGACAGTAGAGGATCGGAGTGTCACGTTCCGACACAAAGAAGAACAAAGAGAATGAATCTTGAATTATGCTAATATACTTAGATTGAAGAACCTAATTCCTAAATGAGTATGGTGTGGAGGCTTGAGTCCTCATAGATGTGTTTGGTGTTGTTGCAAATGATTCTTATAGTTTTTGCTGTAACCTCTTGAGTATGTAGTTGATTTTATATTATTAGTCGATATATATTGCTTTCTATTTTGAGTTGGCCGATGATACCTACTCAGTACTTGTGCTTTGTACTGACCCCTACTTGTATTTGTTTTTCTTTGATTATTTGTGGAGTGCAGCAAACGTTCCATCGTCTTCAACTCGTCCTCAACTCTAGCCAGTCTTCATCACATAGAAGGATAAGTGTGGGTGCCACTCGCGACTCGTTTTTTGGTCGTGACAAACTTTGTATCAGAGCATTAGGTTCGTTGGTCTCATCACACAAGAACGAGTCTAGTAGAGTCTTAAGGAACGGTAGGGGGACGCCTTTACTTTTCTTTGAGAGGCTATAGGACTTTAGGAAAATTCCATTCTTTCTTTCTTTCATGCTATTACTTGGATCCAATTTGTATCTAGGTGATACAAATTGGTATTTGACCATCTTCACTCTGTTTCGCAGATGGTTAGAACTAGAGCAACAACTGCGCCAACACTAAAACCGGCAAGACAAGATGCATCTGAGCCAGCCACTGGGGCTGTAGCTCGAAGAGGAGCAGTGGAAAGAAGCCGTGGTAGAGGTCGCGGGAGGACGTCCTTTAGAGGAAGAGGACAAGCACCTAGCCTATCCAATACTAGGGCGGTGACTCCTCCACCGACTGATGAGGTAGAAAGAGAGGGTGAGGAAGGGGAGAATGAACAAGTGCAGAATGAAGAATTACCACCCCAATCTACCCAGAGATGATTAACCAAGTTCTTGCTTATCTTAGCGGGTTATCTGATCAGGGCCAAACACCTCCAGTGTTTTTTGCACCAGCACCTCAGGTTCCAGAAGTACAACAGACAGCTGGCGTGGCTCCCCGCATGGATGCCTCATTGGAAATAGGCACGTTTCCTCGTCTGACTACAGGGCCTATAATGACAAGTGATCAGCATGAACTTTTCAGTAAGTTCTTGAAATTGAAACCTCCAGTCTTCAAGGGTGCTGAATCTGAGGATGCCTACGATTTTCTGGTTGACTGTCATGAGTTACTACATAAAATGGGTATAGTGGAACGATTTGGCGTTGAGTTTGTAACCTATCAGTTTCAGGGAAATGCCAAAATGTGGTGGCGGTCACATGTTGAGTGTCAACCCGCACAGGCACCACCTATGACTTGGGCGTCATTCTCTAGTTTATTTATGGAGAAATATATCCCCCGAACCTTGAGGGATAGGAGGAGAGATGAGTTCTTGAGCCTAGAGAAAGGTAGGATGTCGGTTACTGCGTATGTGGCTAAGTTTCGTGCATTATCCAGGTATGCCACCCAGCTTTGTTTCAGTCCACAAGAGCGGATTCGCCGTTTTGTGAAGGGGTTGAGGTCAGAGTTGCGGATTTCAGCCTTACAGGTAGCGGCTACAGCAAAATCCTTTCAGGAAGTGGTAGACTTCGTGATAGAGGTGGAAGGAGTGAAGCCAGATGACTTCACCATGTCATCGACATCAAAAAGGTTTCGTAAGGGAGGTGAGTTTAATGGTTCTTACTCCAGAGGACAGGGTTTAGGAGGTTACCCAGTCCGACCAATTCAGTCCTCACAGCAGACTGTAGTTGGGGGTCCACCGCAGACCGGTCAACATTTCTCTGAGTTTGGTGGTTACCCCCAGATTTCGTCATTCTTACAAAGGCCGATGCTTGAATCCAGAGAGTGTTATGGATGTGGGGAGACTGGACACATTAAGAGGTATTGTCCAAAACAGAGTTACAGACCTCCAATAGTCAGGGGTAGAGGTGGTCAAGGAAGAGGCCGTCATTCTGGAGGACGTGGTGGTCGAGGTAATGGTGGTCACCAAAGCGGCCGGGGTGACGGGCAAACTGGAGCCACTACAGCACAGCATGGTAGGAGTAACGGGCAGACAGGTGATAGGGCCCATTGTTACGCTTTCCCCGGGCGGTCTAAAGCGGAGACATCTGATGCTGTTATCACAGGTAATCTTCTGGTTTGTGATTGCATGGCTTCAGTATTATTTGATCCTGGCTCCACATTTTCATATGTATCTTCCTCATTTGCTACTGGTCTTAATTTACCTTGTGAATTGCTTGACATACCGATTCGTGTGTCTACTCCGGTGGGTGAGTCTGTGATAGTTGAAAGGGTATATAGGTATTGTCAAGTGACTTTTGTGGGGAGCAATACTCATGTAGACTTGGTTATCTTAGAAATGGTTGACTTCGATGTAATTCTGGGTATGACTTGGCTTTCTCCGAATTTTGCGATCTTAGACTGTAATGCAAAAACTGTAACATTGGCCAAGCCTGGGATAGATCCGTTAGTGTGGGAGGGTGACTACACTTCCACTCCGGTTCGTATCATCTCCTTTCTTCGTGCTAAGAGAATGGTTAGTAAAGGGTGTTTAGCTTTCTTGGCACACCTCAGGGATGATACTACCCAAGTACCTTCGATTGAGTCGGTTTCGATAGTCCGTGAGTTTCTGGATGTGTTTCCTGCAGATCTTCCTGGTATTCCACCAGATAGGGATATTGACTTTTGCATTGATCTTGAACCGGGTACTCGCCCCATTTCTATACCCCCTTATAGAATGGCTCCCACTGAGTTAAGAGAGTTAAAAGCTCAACTTCAAAAACTGTTAGGAAAAGGCTTCATTAGACCAAGTGCATCTCCTTGGGGTGGTCTTGTTTTGTTTGTGAAGAAGAAGGATGGGAGTTTTCGGATGTGCATAGACTACAGACAACTGAATAAGGTAACTGTTAAGAACAAGTATCCTCTTCCTCGCATTGATGATTTGTTCGATCAGTTACAAGGTGCTTGTACCTTCTCAAAAATCGATTTGAGATCCGGTTACCATCAGTTGAAAATACGGGCAACGGATGTTCCCAAGACTGCTTTTCGTACCAGGTATGGGCATTATGAGTTCTTAGTAATGTCTTTTGGGCTTACGAATGCCCCTGCTACTTTCATGAGCTTGATGAATGGGATTTTTAAGCCATATCTGGATCTCTTTGTCATTGTATTCATTGATGATATACTGGTATACTCAAAGAGCAAGAAGGAACGTGAGGAGCACTTGAGAATTGTATTGGAAATGTTGAGGGATAAAAAGCTTTACGCCAAATTCTCCAAGTGTGAGTTTTGGCTAGATTCGGTGTCCTTCTTAGGACACATAGTTTCTAAGGATGGAGTGATGGTGGATCCATCTAAGATTGAAGCAGTGAAGAGTTGGGAAAGACCTACTAATGTTACAGAGGTAAGGAGCTTTGTTGGTTTTGCTAGCTACTACCGCCGATTTGTCAAGGGATTTTCCTCTGTTGCTTCCCAGTTGACAAATTTGACTAAGCAGAGTGTTCCATTTGTATGGTCGGACGAGTGTGAGGAAAGCTTTCAGAAACTCAAGACCTTGTTAACTACTGCACCAATCCTTACCCTGCCAGTGGAAGGTAAGAATTTCATTGTTTATTGTGATGCATCCTATTCTGGTTTGGGTGCAGTGCTAATGCAAGAGAAGAATGTAATTGCTTATGCTTCAAGGCAATTAAAGGTGCACGAACGTAATTACCCGACCCATGATTTGGAGTTGGCCGCGGTAGTGTTTGCATTAAAGCAATGGAGGCACTATCTATATGGGGTTAAGTGTGAAATCTATACGGATCATCGTAGCCTACAATATGTCTTTACTCAGAAAGATTTGAATTTGAGACAGAGGAGATGGATGGAACTACTGAAAGACTATGACATCACTATCTTGTATCATCCGGGAAAAGCTAATATAGTGGCAGACACATTAAGTAGAAAAGCAGGGAGCATGGGAAGCCTAGCTCACTTACAGGTTTCCAGATGCCCATTAGCTAGAGAGGTTCAGACTCTGGCTAATGACCTTATGAGGTTGGGAATATTAGAGAAAGGAGGATTTTTGGCCTGTGTGGAGGCAAGATCTTCTTTTCTTGACAAGATTAAGGGAAAACAGTTTGATGATGAGAAACTAAACCGAATTCGGGATATGGTGATGCGAGGAGAGGCTAAAAAGGCAATAATTAATGATGAAGGCGTTTTGAGGATTAATGGAAGGGTATGTGTGCCTCGTGTTGATGACTTGATCCACACTATTCTTATAGAGGCTCATAGTTCAGGATATTCTATACATCCTGGTGCAACCAAGATGTATCGTGGCCTAAAGCAACATTTTTGGTGGAGTAGGATGAAGCGTGACATTGTCGATTTTGTCGCCCAATGCCTGAATTGTCAAAAAGTAAAGTATGAACACCAGAGGCCCGGAGGAACACTTCAGAGAATTCCCATTCCTGAATGGAAGACGGAAAGAATTGCAATGGATTTCATGGTTGGCCTTCCAAAAACATTGGGTAAGTTTGACTCTATTTGGGTAATTGTTGACAGATTAACTAAATCTGCTCACTTCATTCCGGTCAAGGTGACTTACAATGCAGAGAAGTTAGCCAACTCTATATCTCAGAAATTGTTCGATTGCATGGGGTTCCACTTTCCATCATATCAGATAGAGGTACGCAATTTACTTCTAAGTTTTGGAGAACATTGCATGCTGAATTAGGTACTAGGTTGGACCTTAGTACTGCATTTCACCCTCAGACCGATGGTCAGTCTGAGCGAACAATTCAGGTTTTGGAGGATATGCTTCGTACATGTGTGATAGAATTTGGTGGTCATTGGGATAACTTCTTACCCTTAGCAGAATTCTCATACAATAATAGCTATCACTCAAGTATTGATATGGCCCAATTTGAGGCACTGTATGGGAGAAGATGTAGGTCTCCCATTGGTTGGTTTGATGCATTTGAGGTAAGACCATGGGGTACTGATCTTCTGAGGGAATCACTAGAGAAAGTGAAACTCATTCAAGGAAAGCTTTTAGCGGCGCAAAGTAGGCAGAATGAATATGCAGATCGAAAGGTTAGAGACTTGGAGTTCATGGAGTGTGAACAATTCTTGCTGAAGGTTTCACCCATGAAAGGGGTGATGCGGTTTGGTAAGCGAGGTAAGCTTAGTCCGAGATATATTGGTCCATTTGAAGTTTTGAAGCGCGTGGGGGAGGTAGCTTATGAATTAGCCTTACCTCCAGGACTGTCAGGAGTGGACACGGTATTTTATGTGTCTATGCTGGAAAGATACCATGGGGATGGAAACTACATTATTCGTTGGGATTCAGTTCTTCTTGATGAGAATTTGTCTTATGAGGAAGAGCCTGTTGCTATTCTAGATAGAGAAATCCGCAAGTTGAGATCAAGGGAGATTGCATCCATCAAAGTTCAATGGAAGAATCGACCAGTTGAAGAGTCCACTTAGGAGAAGGAGGCTGATATGCAAGAAAGATACCCACACCTGTTTACAGATTCAGGTACTCCTTTTCGCCGTTGTTTTTCTTCTTATGATCGTTCGAGGACGAACGATGGGTAAATTGGTATCTATTGTAACGACCTGTTTAGTCGTTTTGAGCAGTAAAGTATATTTCTGGTAATAACTGTCTAGGTCGATGTATCCCACGACGGATCGTCATGGGCACGACGGACCGTCATGGGCACGACGGACCGTGAGGGGGTCTCGTTCCAAAACACTTAGATTCTGAAAATTTAGGTACTGAGATCGACTCTCTGAACTTCGTGACGGAATGGCAGGACGGACCGTTGTTGGCACGACGGACCATCACAAATCTTTCCACAGAATTAACTCTCTGAACTTTGTGACGGACCTGCAGGACGGACCGTCACAGTCATGACGGACCGTCACAGGCTGCATAACCCTGACTGGGTCGGATTTCTGTTAGAAGTTTTTAAGGGGCGTTTTGGACTATTCATGCTTATAATTATAAAGTTAGTGGGTTAATGTTAATAATTTAATTACTTTGGGGTTAAAGGAGACAACTTAAACCTAAATAATGGGCTACTTTCATCATAAAGAGTTATATGATAATTAGGGTAAAAGAGAAAGAATTGGGAGAAAAAAAATAAAAAGAAAAAGAGAGAGAAACGAGCGAGAGAAAGAGAAGAACGCAGAGGAAAGCAAAGGTTTTGGGAAGATAGCTTGCTTGATCATGATTCTTCGGTGGAGGTAGGTTATGGTTTATACTATCTCATAGTAAACTCTAAATAGCGATTGATATGTATTGGGTAGTATTGTAAAGTCTTCTATATGCTTAATTGTGTGGTTGCATGATGTGATTATATAATTGTGACGAATTATCATGATGAGGCTGTTGAATCTTAAACCTTAAAACTTCTCTGTTAATGATGATGCCTTGGTATAAAAGAAGGCTTGATGAACTAAAAGAATGAGGTTGATGGATCGGAGTGTCACGTTCCGACACTAGGATAGTAGTGGATCGGAGTGTCACGTTCCGACACCAGGATAGTAGAGGATCGGAGTGTCACGTTCTGACACCAGGATAGTAGAGGATCGGAGTGTCACGTTTCGACACCAGGATAGTAGAGGATCGGAGTGTCACGTTCCGACACCAGGACAGTAGAGGATCGGAGTGTCACGTTCCGACACAAAGAAGAACAAAGAGAATGAATCTTGAATTATGCTAATATACTCAGATTGAAGAACCTAATTCCTAAATGAGTATGGTGTGGAGGCTTGAGTCCTCATAGATGTGTTTGGTGTTGTTGCAAATGATTCTTATACTTGTTGCTGTCACCTGTTGAGTATGTAGTTGATTTTATATTATTAGTCGATATATATTGCTTTCTATTTTGAGTTGGCCGATGATACCTACTCAGTACTTGTGCTTTGTACTGACCCCTACTTGTATTTGTTTTTCTTTGATTATTTGTGGAGTGCAGCAAACGTGCCATCGTCTTCAACTCGTCCTCAACTCTAGCCAGTCTTCATCACTCCAGATTTCAGGGTGATCTATTGCTTCTAGCTTGGACTAGATCTTCTTCTTCATGTCTTGATGCCTTGAAATTCCGGCATGGACTAGCTGTTTATTTATTTTAGCTTCTTAGACACTCTTAGATTTAGTAATTTGAGGATAGATGTTCTTGTGGTGATGACTTCCAGATTTTGGGAATAATAGTATTAAATTTTAGAAATTATTTATTGGTTCTATTAATGAGTTTTAAGTCTTCCGCATTACATTTTGTTCATTATAATTGAAATATTGGTAAACGTTGGGGATAAGATCGGTTGGTTCGCTCACATAGAATGATAAGTGTGGGTGCCACTCGCGACTCGTTTTTGGGTTGTGACATTATTATTTTTATTATTATTATTATTATTATTATTATTATTATTATTATTATTATTATCATTATTATTATTATTATTACCATTATTATTATTATTATCATTATTATTATTATTATTATTATTATTATTATTATTATTATTATTGTTATTATTATAACAAAAATGAGCAGTTCTATCCAAATAGTCTACACTATAAAGAAAACATAAGAGGATCCGTACATCCGATCCACCACTAGAAATTCATCCATAGATGTAGAAACACACATGCACATATGCAATGTATCATACTCCAAATCATGTCCAAAACGAAATAATTGGTCACATATGAATTAAATAACAACACAGATACTCCTTCCATAGTGCCCACATAAATTGTATATTATTCATCAGACTCTATCTCTTATTTTTCGCCACTCACAACCAACTTGTCTGATATCCATAAACATATCACAAATGCTCAATTTATCAAACCTAACATACTTCTCACAGTACTCCATTGGAGCCAACACTCTTAGTATCAATAACAATCATAACCATACCAAGCATTTTATCTTACTTTCAATATGTCATTAGTATTAAAGTCTTCTTAGCAAGCATATTGTGTCCTCTGATATTCCAAAATATGGCTCCCTCTCTTTCCATTTATGATTCACACTCAAGAGGGATAGCACTAATTTCATCTCTAAAAATACTTTCCCATCGAGATAATGCTATTAAATCACCCCAGCATTCAAGTCCACACAAATTTTCACATACTATATTTATACCACCATTCCAAACCATCACAAACCTCATGCCAAAATTCAAAGAAATCCTTTGTAACTCCAATAATTTTATAAACTATAAGCTCATAAACTCTATTAATCATCAAATGTCTATGTTACACATCATAATACTTTGTATAGTCTCATAAAATAGTAGTTTCAATTCCCTCAAAATCCTCAATAACCCTGTATAATTATAGGTCCATAATTTTGCGCATCTATAATTCATATACCATATTTTGAGCAATCTAGCTCAACATAATCACATAAAATCTTCCACACATAGGTGGTTGTCACCAAACCAAAACTCAATCATCAGAGTCGATGATAACTTACTACTAAGTATGCAACTAGTTCATATCTCATAGTCATATATAACCTTATCAATAAATCCTTTAACTACAAACCAAGGGCTTATATAAGATATCTGATTCCTTCACTTTTCTTAAATTCTTGCCTTGACACAAAATTCTTTATATCTTAATCCCTTTAATACACCAGACTCTTGTTCCTTTTGTTTACTCGTTCACCAATCTTATTCTTTGGCCAACAACGCCTGACATTTCTACCTTATCCTCAAAATAAACAATTCAAATGAAACCCTTTCTTAGGTCCTTTGAAAATAAAAATAACACACTTTATGAATCAAAACATACAAAAGTTCTTCCAAATGCTCAATATTCAATGCGATTGATCATTTCTTACCTTGTCAGTCCACATCTTGACAAAATATACTAACACAAACATAAATTCACCTTCAAAAACGTAATTTTTTTTTATCCAGACTATGTAACACAATCTCATTATCTATCAAAATTAGCTCATACCTTGAATTGTTTTCATGAATTCACGTATCGTAGCTTATTAGTGATCCCCTCTCCATCGACCTTGTCATTTCTTTTGTTCAATTTTTAATTACTAAATTCACAACCATAAAAAAAACTTATCATCACAATCGAGTTGAATGTTTGTACACTCTTTTCTCAAATTTTATCCAATAGGTTCAATCCATGACACTATTACTATGACTACATAATAACGGATTTCCCCACGTGACTCTAATCTCAAATTTTCCATTCTTTGAAGACAAATATGTGGTCCTTAAAATTTGAATAAATATCATTGTTCTTGACTCTTACTAAAGACTAAACTGCATCTCACTAATTCTTTTCATTTGTGACTTTAGTTCATTTCAATTCTATTTGAGCGGCGTCACACCACTTTCTACAACATTCCATGAAGCCACGCTACTCAACAAATAGAAGCAAACCACAACCCTAGATATTCGCAAGTTATCATTACAATACCGAGTCCATATAACCAGAAAAAAAATCATTATCATATGCCCACATCCTTGTCATAATCAATCTTGAACTTTTATTACCATTGTTCTTAATGCCATAGTATCAAATTAAAACCTATTATTGACATGAAATCTTAAAATAAGATATACCAATCAATTTCAAAGGACTCACTCAATTTTATTTGCATTTTTAGTAAAATTCTTAATTACCTTCACACATGTATACTCGTTAAGACATCTTTTACATATACTCTTGTTATCCTAATATCTATCCGCTTTCATGAGCTAATGATGAAATTACCCCTCATTTAAAATATTCGAGATACACTTCAGAACATAAACACATTAATATTGTACCAAAGATTCACCAGTAAAAGCTTCCTTGTAAATAATGCTTAACTGAAGCTTCCGCAATAACAAATTATTTTGTTCTCAAACATGAATGCAACATCAAAAATAATTATATGAGCATGTGATACAACTTATACTTTTTAATTATTTAGTATTTAACAATTTACAATCAACGTATTCATTTTCATGTACCACTAACACCACATCGTGAAAATATGTTAGATCAACCACTAGAATACATCATACCTATTGAGAGGATCGTATCCAAATAGGTGACACATTTTTACCCATCGAATAGTTGTAGAATATTACCAAATCAGTTCCATATCTAACCCATGTTATATATATATTCTTTTGTAGGTCGTTTTAATATAAAAGTAACACACTTCATAACACTAACAAACTAAGAATTGGTAAAATTATAATAGTCGTATCATGATCCTCATTGATATACACTTTATCTATGAAACTTTAATAGAAATTCAGACCTCAATTGGTGCAACATCATTCTAATCATTCACTAAAAAAATCATACATATAATGAAAAATTTACTAAATGTATTTTCTAAAGATCTATGTCCATAATCTATTCATTCCTTTGAATTGTTCAACTTTCAATTATCGAACCACTAGAGATATTATTTATACCACACAACTACTTTTCTTAAGTGGGAAAACTAACACTAGAATGATAACTCATTCATGAAGTCCCTACAACAATTATTCAACCTCATTATTTAGAAATCCTAAAAAAAATTTGTCGAGCTCTAACCTAACTCACCCATTTCAAATCTAACCACACATCTTTTTGATAAATCTATTAGTTTCACCTTAGTATCAGGTCTATCCTTTAATTCATAGATGATACACCAACTTCTAACTTAAGGAACCACACACGACTCATCACTATAAGTGATTGACAATGAAATGAAGCAATAAGAATTAGAACGGACAATGGACAGACGATAAAGATTTATGAAGAAAAACTCTTTCTTAAAAGTCACTATAGCCTCTCGAAGATAAGTATAGACATATTTGTACCAATCCTCGAGACTCCACTTAGACTTGACTTGTACACACGTGAGACCTATGTACCTAAGTTATGATACCTTTTAGTCATGACCCAGAAATGGAGTGATGACACTCGTCTTATCCAACTTAGACAAGGTAGCCTAAAACTCAACAATTACAATAATATGTCAAAAATTTACAATCAACTTAAGAATACCCCAAAAACCTGGTCGTCAAATGTATAAGCCTCTAATGTAAATTCTTAAATGGAATAAAATATGCAAGTCGAAATGAAATTGTTTTAAAGTTAAACAAAATCATAAACAAGAGTAAGAATATTCACATAAAGCCAAAAATGAAGCGAATATAAGGTAGCACAAAGATCCGCACACATAATCTACACAATATTGTAGAAGAAAGGGGTGAGTACCAAACTACACATTACTCAACAAGCAAACCTCTATACACAAACTAATGAAACAGAATATGGGTACTCATTACGCCCTATCAACACCTTCACAACTACAACCTACATAAAACCAAACCAACCTAATAGCTCCGAATTTACATAGCACATAGCTCAACAACAACACTAAAACAAATTACATATCCTTAACAACAATACTTTAACAAACTACAGATCCTCATATACTAAACAACAACACTTTAGCAAATTGCATATCCTTAACAACAACACTTCAACAAATATATATCCTCAACAATATCAATATTGATCAATAACAAGTTCCAAAAAAACACTCACAAGATCCACAAGACACAACATCAAGCCCACAAATGATAAAGATGTTCAATGCAATGAAATGCAATGTCACATATATTGATGTATCCATCACGACTCGCAATACTCCCTCAAAATAGTACATCCGTTTTAATTTCTTATGATTTCTCAATTCACATAACACTTGTCTCAACCATTTGTCAGCTTAATGCAAACGACATTTTCAAAAAAATAGTGATGAGATGACAATTTTCGTAACATTGCACAGTTCATAACAACACAATAATTATACAATATCAACGATGATTCAACAAGCATTTCAAACCATTCTCAACACATCAGACAACCTTTTTATTACCCCTTTTTTCATTAGTGAAATTAAACAATGTGTATAAGTTAATCCATCGCAGAGTTTTCTTATCCCCAAACACTTATTACAAGAAAATAAACGAATTTGATATACTTAACAAGGGTTTAGATATATACTTTACTCAAACAATCGAGCAATCACTTTGGTACTTGAACCTTCCTCATTCGTTGAACTTTTAAATCAATATAATCTATACAAATCAATAACTACAATAAGAATTCAAAACTAACAACACTCATATTACTATGTGTCTAGTTTAAACTTGAGAACTCACCCAAACCTATAATCAAATTCCTAAATCTTGAACCCAACAAATAGGTCAAATGTCATATATCCTAAATTTCAGGTCTACAATTAATTCATAATTTCTCCAAGCACTACAACTTTAATTGTTTTCATGTAATATAATACAACCAATATTTAATTACCACCCTTAACATGGAAAGGATTTGAATCATAACTGAATGAACATAAAGATAAATTTCAAAACTAAAATAATATAGCATCGATAGCCTTGTGCAATCCTCACTATATGTAAACTCTATTAAACCATCTAAATTTACCTATCCAAAATAATATTGGTTGTACATTAATATAATAATAAAACAATATACATACATAACAATAGATAAAGCCGAAGCTAAAGACAAGGAGGCGATAAGAATAATTTTCTAAAATCAACATTGTGCAATCACTCATCAATAAATTTTACATTTAAAGCTTTTATCAACATTTGGTTACAACAACAGAAAAAAAATAGTAAAAATGGAAGCACAAACAAATGAGGTCTTTTCTGTCCACTTTTAGGATCCTTATACCTTTATATCAAATAATTACCTTTAATTTTTTCAATTTTAATGATAATAAATGAAAAGTAAAACTCAAATTAATTAAAAATTCAATTGGCTACTAAAAATTCATTTTTATTTTCCTAGATTTTGTCGCGACCCAAATCGGGGACGCGACTGGCACCCACATTTACCCTCCTATGTGAGCGAACCAACCCATCTAAACCTTAACATTTCAAGATATATCAACAGAAAATAATGCGGAAGTCTTAAACTCATTAATGAAACAATTCAAAACTATTATTATTATCCCCAAAATCTGGAAGTCATCATCACAAGAACATCTATCTCAAATTACTAAACTAGGAATGTCTAAGAACAAAAATAACTAAAAAGCTAGTCCATGCCGGAAGTTCAAGGCATCAAGACTTGAAGAAGAAGACCCAGTCCAAGCTAGAAGCATTAGCTCACCCTGAAGATCCGGTGTGACGAAGACTGGCTTGATTTACTGCTGAGTTGAAGTTTACGGAACGTTTGCTGCATTCCACAAATAAGAAAGAAGAAAACATAAAAGTAGGGGGTCAGTACAACCACAAGTACTGAGTAGATATCATCGGCCAACTCAAAATAGGGAACAGTATATATCAATAATAATGTAAATCAACTACAATACTCAACATGTAGCAATAACAATATTAATTCATCAATGAATAAACCCGAGTTCACACATGAGGACTCAAGCCTCAATACCATACTCATTTGGGAATTAAGTTCATTAGATTGAGTATATTCATTATCTTTCAAGATTCATTATCTTTCTTCCTCTTGTGTCGATACGTGACACTCCGCTCCTCTAATTCTATCCTGGTGCCGGAACGTGGCACTCCGATCCTCATATTCATTCTATCCTGGTACCGGAACGTGGCACCCGATCCATATACTATCCTGGTGTCGGAACGTGACACTCCGATCCTCATATTCATTCTATCCTGGTACCGGAACGTGGCACCCGATCCATATTCTATCCTGGTGTCGGAACGTGACACTCCGATCCTCATATTCATTCTATCCTGGTACCGGAACGTGGCACCCGATCCATATTCTATCTATCCTGGTGTCGGAACGTGACACTCCGATCCTCATATTCATTCTATCCTGGTACCGGAACGTGGCACCCGATCCCCTAATTCATCAAGCCTTCTTTTACACTAAGGCATCATCATTCTCATTATATAATTTATCAAGCCTTCTTTCATACTAAGGCATCATCAATCTTATTATATAATATATCAAGCCTTCTTTTATACTAAGGCATCATCATTAACAAGTGAATTAGGGTTCTTTCAAGATTTGGGATTCAATAGCTCATCATGCTTTGTTAATTCATCACAATTTCATAATCATAATCATGCAAGCATACAATTTAAGCACATAGTAGGGTTTACAATACTATCAACACATATCATTCACTATTGAGAGTTTACTACGAGTAGCATGAAAACCATAACCTACCTCCACCGAAGAATTGATCAAACAAGCTTATCCTCAAGCTGCGTTTTCTCCTCCCTCTCGATCGATCCCTCTCTTTCTCTTTGTTCTTTCTGTTTGTTTTATTCAAACCTTCTTTCCTTTACCCTAATTTTCATATAATTAAGACTAAAAGAGGACAATAGAACCCACTAAGTAACTTAGGTTACCTCTTTTAACCCCCAAGTAATTAGACTCATTAATATTAACCCTCAATCTTTATAATTAAGGAAAGAATAGTCCAAAACGACCCTTAAAACGTGTAGAGGAATCCTATTCTGCCTGGGACTTGCGCAACCTGTGACGGGCCGTCGTGCCTGCGACGGTCCGTCACGGTGGTCATCGCAGCCTCCCAAAATCCAGGTGAACTGTGACGGCCCGTCACACCAGTGACGGTCCGTCCTGCACCTCCGTCCTGACGGTCAGAAACTCGTTTCTTGTACCAAATTCTCAAAAGTTGAAGTGTTTTGCAACGGGAACTCACGACGGTTCGTCGTGGATGTGACGGCACGTCCTGCAGGTCCGTCACAATTTACAGAGAGTCAATTTTCAGTATCCAATTTCAGAATTCTAAGTATGCTGAAACGATGCACCCTCGACGGGCCGTCGTGCCTGTGACGGTCCGTCGCAGTGCCCGTGGTCCTGGCCAGTTTTTCCAGAATTAAAATTTGCTGCTCAAAACGACTAAACAGGTCGTTACAATAGATACCAATTTACCCATCGTTCGTCCTCGAACGATCAAAAGAAGAAAAACAATGGCGAAAAGGAGTACCTAAATCTGTAAACAGATGTGGGCATTTTTCTTGCATATCTGCCTCCTTCTCCCAAGTAGCTTCTTCAATCGGTCGATTCTTCCATTGGACCTTGATGGATGCAATTTCTGTCGACCTCAACTTGCGAACCTCTCTATCTAAAATAGCAACTGGTTCTTCCTCATAAGTCAAATTCTCATCAAGCAAAACTGAATCCCAACGGATGATGTAGTTTCCATCTCCGTGGTATCTTTTCAACATGGATACGTGAAATACCGGATGCACTCCGGACAGCCCTGGGGGCAAGGCTAATTCATAAGCCACCTCCCCTATTCGCTTAAGCACTTCAAATGGTCCAATATACCTTGGACTTAACTTACCTCTTTTACCAAACCGCATCACCCCTTTCATGGGTGAAACCTTCAACAAGACTTGTTCACCTTCCATGAACTCCAAGTCTCTAACCTTCCGGTCTGCATACTCCTTTTGTCTACTTTGCGCCACTAGAAGCTTTTCTTGAATGCGCTTCACCTTATCTAACGAATCCCTCAAGAGGTCAGTACCCCAAGGTCTAACCTCAAATGCATCAAACCACCCAATGGGAGATCTACACCTCCTCCCATACAATGCTTCAAATGGAGCCATATCAATACTGGAGTGATAGCTATTATTGTATGAAAACTCTGCCAATGGTAAGAAGCTATCCCAATGGCCACCAAACTCTATCACGCATGCACGAAGCATATCCTCCAACACTTGAATCGTTCGCTCCGACTGACCATCGGTCTGAGGGTGAAATGCAGTGCTAAGGTCCAACCTAGTACCCAATTTGGCATGCAATGTTTTCCAAAACTTAGAAGTAAACTGCGTACCTCTATCTGATATGATGGATAGTGGAACCTCATGCAATCGAATGATTTCTGAGATGTAGATTTTTGCTAACTTCTCTGCATTGTAAGTCACCTTGACTGGAATGAAATGAGAAGACTTAGTTAACCTATCAATAATCACCCAAATGGAGTTATACTTACCCATTGTCTTTGGAAGACCAACCACAAAGTCCATTGCGATTCTCTCCCACTTCCATTCAGGAATGGGCATTCTCTGAAGCGTTCCTCCGGGCCTCTGGTGTTCATACTTTACTTGTTGGCAGTTTGGACATTTGGCAACAAACTCAACAATATCTCGCTTCATTCTACTCCACCAGAAGTGTTGCTTTAGGTCGCGATACATCTTGGTTGCACCAGGATGTATAGAATATCCGGAACTATGAGCCTCTGTCAGAATAGTGGTGATCAAATCACCGATGCGGGGTACACATACCCTTCTCTTTATCCTCAAAACACCTTCCTCATCAATTGTTGCTTCTTTAGCCTCTCCTTGCAACACCTTATCTCGAATCCGGATTAATTTCTCATCATCAAACTGCTTCCCCTTAATCTTTTCAAGGAAGGAGGATCTTGCCTCCACACAAGCTAACAATCCTCCCTTCTCATTTACTTCTAATCTCATGAGGTCATTAGCCAAAATCTGCACTTCTCTAGCCAATGGGCGTCTAGAAGCTTGCAAATGAGCTAGACTTTCCCATGCTTCCGGCCTTTCTACTCAAGGCATCTGCCACCACGTTCGCCTTCCCCGGATGATACAAGATAGTGATATCGTAGTCCTTCAGTAGTTCCATCCATCTCCTTTGTCTCAAGTTCAAATCTTTCTGAGTAAAGACATACTGTAGACTACGATGGTCCGTATAGACTTCACACTTAACCCCATACAAGTAGTGTCTCCATTACTTTAGTGCAAATACTACAGCGGCCAGTTCCAAGTCATGAGTTGGGTAGTTACGTTCATGCACTTTTAATTGTCTTGAAGCATAAGCAATCACGTTCTTCTCTTGCATTAGCACTGCACCCAAACCCGAATAGGATGCATCACAATAAACAATGAAGTTCTTACCCTCTACCGGCAAGGTAAGGATAGGCGCGGTAGTCAACAAAGTCTTGAGTTTCTGAAAGCTTTCCTCACACTCATCCGACCATACAAATGGAACATTTTGCTTAGTCAAGTTCGTCAGTTGGGAAGCAACAGAAGAGAATCCCTTGACAAATCGGCGGTAGTAGCTAGCTAACCCAACAAAACTCCGTATTTCTGACACATTTGGGTCTTACCCAATTCTTCACTATCTCAATCTTAGAGGGATCCACCATTACTCCATCCTTAGAAACCACGTGCCCCAAGAAGGACACTGCATCTAGCCAAAACTCACACTTAGAGAACTTGGCATAAAGCTTTTTCTCCCTTAACATTTCCAACACAATCCTCAAATGCTCCTCATGTTCCTTCTTACTTTTAGAATATACCAGTATATCATCTATAAATACGATCACAAAGAGGTCCAAATATGGCTTAAAAATCCCATTCATCAAGCTCATGAAAGCAGCGGGGGCATTTGTAAGACCAAAGGACATCACTACAAATTCATAATGCCCATACCTAGTCCGAAAAGCAGTCTTTGGCACATCCGTTGCCCGTATTTTCAATTGATGATAACCGGATCTCAAGTCGATCTTCGAGAAGACACAAGCACCTTGTAGTTGATCGAATAAGTCATCAATGCGAGGAAGAGGATACTTGTTCTTAATAGTTACCTTGTTTAGTTGTCTATAGTCTATGCACATCCGAAAACTCCCATCCTTCTTCTTCACAAACAAAACCGGAGCACCCCAAGGAGATGCACTTGGTCTAATGAAGCCTTTACTCAACAACTCTTGAAGTTGAGACTTTAACTCTCTTAATTCGGCGAGAGCCATTCTATAAGGGGGTATAGAAATGGGGCGAGTGCCCGGTTCAAGATCGATACAAAAGTCAATATCCCTATCTGGTGGCATACCAGGAAGATCTGCAGGGAACACATCCAAAAACTCGCGGACTACCAAAACTGAATCAATCGAGGGTACTTGAGTAGTGTCGTCCTTGAGATGTGCCAAGAAAGCTAAACACCCTTTACTAACCATTTTCTTAGCACGAAGAAAGGAGATAATACGCACCGGATTGGAAGTGTAGTCACCCTCCCACACTAACGGATCTGTCCTAGGCTTGGCTGACGTCACTGTTTTAGCATTACAATCCAAGATCGCAAAATTCGGAGAAAGCCAAGTCATACCCAGAATTACATCAAAGTCAACCATTTCTAAGATAACCAGATCTACATAAGTGTTGCTCCCCACAAAGTTCACCAAACAAGACCTATATACCCTTTCAACTACTACAGACTCACCCACCGGAGTAGAAACACGAATAGGCATATCAAGTAGTTCACAACATATATTTAGACCATTAGCAAATGATGAAGATACATATGAAAATGTAGAACCAGGATCAAACAATACGGAAGCCATGCAATCACAAACCAGAAGATTACCTGTGATAACAGCATCAGATGTCTCCGCCTCCGATCTCCCAGGGAAAGCATAACAATGGGCCCTTTCGTTGGTTTGCCCGTTGCCCCTACCATGTTGTGATGTAGGGGCTCTAGTTTGCCCATCACCTCTGCCGTTTTGGTGACCACCATTACCTCGGCCACCACGCCCTCCAGAATAACGGCCTCTACCATGACCACCTCTACCTCTAGCTAGTGGGGTTCTGTAACTCTGGTTTGGACAATATCTCTTAATATGTCCAATCTCCCCACATCCATAGCACTCTCTGGGTTCATGCATAGGTCTCTCAGAGGAGTGTTGACCGTTCTGAGGTGGACCCCCAACTACAATCTGTAGTGAATACTGAATTGGTCGAAATGAGTAGCCTCCAGAACTCTGTCCTCTAGAGTAGGAACCATTAAACTCACCTCCCTTTAAACCTTTTTGATGTCGATGTCGTGGTGAAGTCATCTGGTTTCACTCCTTCCACCTCTATCACAAAATCTACTACCTCTTAGAAGGATGTTGCCGTTGCCGCTATCTGTAAGGCTGAAATCCGCAATTCTGACCTCAACCCCTTCAAAAAACGGCGGATCCGTTCTTGTGGACTGAAACAGAGTTGGGTGGCATACCTTGATAAAGCACGAAACTTAGCCTCGTATGCGTTAACCGTCATCCTTCCTTGCTCGAGACTCAAGAACTCATCCCTTTTTCTATCTCTCAAAGTCCTTGGGATATACTTCTCCATAAACAGGGTAGAGAATGATTCCCAAGTCATAGGTGGTGCCTCTGTTGGTTGACACTCAACATGTGACCGCCACCACATTTTGGCGTTCCCTTGAAACTGATAGCTTACGAACTCAACGCCAAACCGTTCTACTATACCCATCTTGTGTAGTAGCTCATGACAATCAACCAGAAAATCGTAGGCATCCTCTGATTCCGCGCCCTTAAAGACTGGAGGTTTCAATTTCAAGAACTTACTGAAAAGTTCATGCTGATCATTTGTCATAATAGGCCCAGTAGTCAGACGTGGAAATGTGCCTATTCCCAATGATGCATCCATGCGGGGAGCCATAGTAGCCGCATGTCGTATCTCTGAAACCGGAGGTGTTGGTGCAGAAACCACTGGAGGTGCCTGACCCTGATCGGATAACCCGCTAAGATAAGCAAGTACCTGGTTGATCATCTCTGGGGTAGGTTGGGGTGGCATTTCCTCATTTTGTACTTGTTCATTCTCCCCTTCCTCACCCTCTCTTATCACCTCCTCGGTCGGTGGAGGAGTCACCGCCCTAGTATCAGATGGGCTAGGGGCTCGTCCTCTTCCTCTAGAGGACGTCCTCCCACGACCTCTTCCACGGCCGCTTGCCGTTGTTCTCCCTCGAGCCACAGCCCCAGTGGCTGGCTCAGTCGTTTCTTGTCTTTCCGTTGTCGCTGCTGGTGCGGTCGTTGCTCTAGTTCTAACCATCTGCGAAATAGAATGAAGATGGTCAGATACCAATTTGTATCACCTAGATACCAATTGGACTCAAGTAGTAGCACGAAAGAAGAATGAAAGAATGGAATTTTCCTAAAGTCTCATAGCCTCTCAAAGAAAAGTAAAGGCGTCCCCCTACCGTTCCTTAAGACTCTACTAGACTCGTTCTTGTGTGATGAGACCAATGAACCTAATGCTCTGATACCAAGTTTGTCACGACCCAAATCGGGGACGCGACTGGCACCCACATTTACCCTCCTATGTGAGCGAACCAACCCATCTAAACCTTAACATTTCAAGATATATCAATAGAAAATAATGCGGAAGTCTTAAACTCATTAATAAAACAATTCAAAACTATTATTATTATCCCCAAAATCTGGAAGTCATCATCACAAGAACATCTATCTCAAATTACTAAACTAGGAATGTCTAAGAACAAAAATAACTAAAAAGCTAGTCCATGCCGGAAGTTCAAGGCATCAAGACTTGAAGAAGAAGACCCAGTCCAAGCTAGAAGCATTAGCTCACCCTGAAGATCCGGTGTGACGAAGACTGGCTTGATTTACTGCTGAGTTGAAGTTGACGGAACGTTTGCTGCATTCCACAAATAACAAAGAAGAAAACATAAAAGTAGGGGGTCAGTACAACCACAAGTACTAAGTAGATATCATCGGCCAACTCAAAATAGGGAACAGTATATATCAATAATAATGTAAATCAACTACAATACTCAACATGTAGCAATAACAATATTAATTCATCAATGAATACAACCGAGTTCACACATGAGGACTCAAGCCTCAATACCATACTCATTTGGGAATTAAGTTCATTAGATTTAGTATATTCATTATCTTTCAAGATTCATTATCTTTCTTCCTCTTGTGTCGGTACGTGACACTCCGCTCCTCTAATTCTATCCTGGTGCCGGAACGTGGCACTCCGATCCTCATATTCATTCTATCCTGGTACCGGAACGTGGCACCCGATCCATATACTATCCTGGTGTCGGAACGTGACACTCCGATCCTCATATTCATTCTATCCTGGTACCGGAACGTGGCACCCGATCCATATTCTATCCTGGTGTCGGAACGTGACACTCCGATCCTCATATTCATTCTATCCTGGTACCGGAACGTGGCACCCGATCCATATTCTATCCTGGTGTCGGAACGTGACACTCCGATCCTCATATTCATTCTATCCTGGTACCGGAACGTGGCACCCGATCCCCTAATTCATCAAGCCTTCTTTTACACTAAGGCATCATCATTCTCATTATATAATTTATCAAGCCTTCTTTCATACTAAGGCATCATCAATCTTATTATATAATATATCAAGCCTTCTTTTATACTAAGGCATCATCATTAACAAGTGAATTAGGGTTCTTTCAAGATTTGGGATTCAATAGCTTCATCATGCTTTGTTAATTCATCACAATTTCATAATCATAATCATGCAAGCATACAATTTAAGCACATAGTAGGGTTTACAATACTATCAACACATATCATTCACTATTGAGAGTTTACTACGAGTAGCATGAAAACCATAACCTACCTCCACCGAAGAATTGATCAAACAAGCTAATCCTCAAGCTGCGTTTTCTCCTCCCTCTCGATCGATCCCTCTCTTTCTCTTTGTTCTTTCTGTTTGTTTTATTCAAACCTTCTTTCCTTTACCCTAATTTTCATATAATTAAGACTAAAAGATGACAATAGAACCCACTAAGTAACTTAGGTTACCTCTTTTAACCCCCAAGTAATTAGACTCATTAATATTAACCCTCAATCTTTATAATTAAGGAAAGAATAGTCCAAAACGACCCTTAAAACGTGTAGAGGAATCCTATTCTGCCTGGGATTTGCGCAACCTGTGACGGGCCGTCGTGCCTGCGATGGTCCGTCACGGTGGTCGTCGCAGCCTCCCAAAATCCAGGTGAACTGTGACGGTCCGTCCTGCACCTCCGTCCTGACGGTCAGAAACTCGTTTCTTGTACCAAATTCTCAAAAGTTGAAGTGTTTTGCAATGGGAACTCACGACGGTTCGTCGTGGATGTGACGGCACGTCCTGCAGGTCCGTCACAATTTACAGAGAGTCGATTTTCAGTATCCAATTTCAGAATTCTAAGTATGCTGAAACGATGCACCCTCGACGGGCCGTCGTGCCTGTGACGGTCCGTCGCAGTGCCCGTGGTCCTGGCCAGTTTTTTCAGAATTAAAATCTGCTGCTCAAAACGACTAAACAGGTCGTTACAGATTTTTAAGTTATAGGTTTCAAATTATGCGTGGAATTTTTTGTTGACATACTATAGCTCCGGCCGTAGATGTTGATTTTTTCAATTAGTTAAATTTTTCATTCAAGTAAGTTTTTTTTATGGATTTTGAAAAGGTAAAATTTGACGACCAACCTTAAAAAAAAATAGGCTACGTAAATTATAAGTTGAATCAATCTTAGGTATACGAAAATTAATATATAAACAAATCCATATGCCCATATAGTAAATTTTAAGTTGAGATAAATTATTATGTGTTTTAAGAGTATCACACTTATTAATACGAATACATGTAGAACACACGTGTTCGAAAAATGTTTTAGTGAAAAATCAAATTAGTGACCCTTAAAAAGATGCATTCAACACCCCTACCGCCCCCCCCAAAAAAAAAAGAAATTAGATAGCTAAGATATAAGTTAATCTAAGGATGATTCTCTCTTTTTACTTGAGGATACTTTTTTATATTACACCCACTTAGCCTAGAGTCAGTTACTATAATAACAATGCAGTAACCATTATCAACAAATAATTTCTTCTTCCTATTTTTACATGTTATGTAGTAGATTTTGTCAATTCGCAAAGCCAATAAACGGTCATTTAAATAAAACCAAAAGAATGATCAACCCTTTCGATTCAAGGTTTCATTTTAAAATATCTTTTTATTGATCTATCCTTCTTCACTCTACAAAATTAATATTTTCATAACTCGTAAATCATTATCAAAATCTTTTGCTTGAACTAACTCTAACTCTTTTTGATATTTTTGAATATATGGCTAGAACTAATTTTTACATGCCTTCTTGTAAGAGATCAAGAGGGACTGTGATGAATAAAGTGGGAGTCAATCCTTCCAAAAAGGGGAGGACAAAGCCTAAAAATGGAGGCAAAGGCAAAGGAAAAAGGGCAACATATGAGGTTTTGGAGCATAATTCCGATAATGAGGGGTCTCAAAGTACATGATTTGAGTCAGATGACGATCAACTGTTACAGTCTCAGCGGGCTGATATATTTGATAGGTACCTTCGTAACTCACCTAGAGTCCTAGTTGCCTCATCCCCTACAGATATAATGCAACCTCCCGCACCTCTTGTGTCTTCAGTAACACATATGGTCCCTCTTCATGAATCCTTAATATATCATAAAGTTGATGGGATGCAGACTATTATGGATGAGAAGCTACTTTCTACAGAGCACCTTGAGGAAAGATATTCCAGGGTGAGGGACACCCTCCATTTTCCTAGGTTTGAGCAGTTCACCAGGCTTTTAGCCCCCTACTTTCCCACATAGGTCAACGAATTCTATACAACATACAGAGAGCTGGTGCCTAAGGGGAAGAAGAAGTCCAGTGCCTTTGGTCTGGTAAGTCGATCATGGTTTTAGGAAAGCAAGTCATATGTAGTGGAGACCATATTAATATTATACTTCGCAGATCTTTAGGTACTGCACTGGCATATGAGGGATTCCCTACCATTCAGTCCCTATATGACTTGAAGGGCTGGCTTGCACTTCTGATTTATGATACCATCTAGATTTGGATCGATGCATGGTCCCCATTTGGTAAAGCAACATGAGTATTGCTGCTCTTTTCTTATTCGACTTCATCAAAAGAACCATCATGCCATCCCAAAAAGAGTTCATTCTCCGCAACCCTAAGGAGGTATGCCTTGGAATAATAATTTCAAGGAAGAGCATTGACATGGGGCTATAGTGCAGGAGATGACCATGGGACAAAGCAACACCACACCTTCTTATCATTCCAGTTCTGATCACTATGCTTTGTCGGCGTTCTTGTAACACCTTGAAATCCAAGACACATTGTAAAGCCTAACATAGGTGTCATAAGGTATAAGTACTGTTTCTAAGTCCATTTTTAATTAATATAGGTTATTTAGGAGGTTTAAGAACCAAAACATCCAAGAACACCCATGAGTCTGCGAAGTTGGTTCAAAGGGATGTTAGTGTGCCTTAGCCTATTTGATTAACTTTTAGGAGTTAGAAATGTACGAATATTGGTGGAAAGGTAGATAATGGGTCTTTGAGTTGTTTCATGGTTGAAACATCATGGTACAACTCCCCAAGGACAAACCAATAGCCCTTAAGAAGGACCCTTGTAGTTTGATGCAACACTGCATAGTAGTGTGCATCAACGATACAGAAGACAGCTCGTGTGTGGATCTATGGGGCTTTGATGACACCTTCGTCCCACACTTAGGCTAGTGGAGAAGGCCCCTTCACACGAACAACCTCTGAACTCATCGACGGAGTGCAGAGGTGCAGGCTACAATCCGTGTATGGATCGACGGGGTGTCGATGCCACCGTCATCCCACACTTAGAAAATTTGAGGAAGCCCCTCACCTGCACAGTCTTTGACCAATACGATGGAGTGCAGGACAGAGGGGAAGATGTCCGTTGACTCACCGACAACTCGTCGATCGGGGTTTCGTTTGTGAGGGTCGAGTTCTCTGCCTAATTTAAGTTGGTCTCATTTAATTAGTTAGGGGTTAGGTGGTTGAATTAGGGGTTAAGGGAGTCTAATTAGGTTTATTTAAGACCCAATATAAATACTCCCAACCCTCATTAATCTAAAGACAACTCTTAAATAAACTCTCTTTCTTCTCTCTTATTTCTCTCTCTACTTGAACTCACCCTTGAAGACTAACAATACTTAGGGTTTGGGGGGATGGAAAGGGATAATTGTCCATCAAATTGTTGACAACCGTTAAGGTATGGGTTCTATTCACCTTTGAGACTCTTTCCTCAAAAGGGTTCCTTCAAAATAAACTTCAAAAGCTGAGTTTTCTTATGGGTTTCATTCGATTACGAAATTGAAGTTATGAATTGAGTTGTTAATGATTTCTTTAGGTCATATTGAATATATTAACATGTAATTCAACTTGTTTATAGTAATTGATGATGGTTTGGTCTAAATTGAAGAATATGATCCTCCATCCCTAACTCTAGGTAGTGATCTTGACCTATATTGTATTTTGATAATTCAATTGAGTTGGTTGTTGATTTGATTAGTAGCCTATGGTGTTATTATGATTGAATTAAGATGAATTATGGGCCTATAATGCTAGTTCTTGAGATGTGCTTAGGTTATGAATTGTAAAGGTGAAATTAGCCTATGTATATTGTCTCAAGTTGTGATCTAGTGTTGAATTGTGTTATAAAGATGCGGTTGGCCTTGTTATCTTATTGGTTATCATTGTGTGATGATGTTACTCCCCAAATTGGTTTGAGTTATGGGTTGATTGTAAGACCTTGATGATAGACTATGAGGAAGATTTGATAAGTCTTAGAATCTCTATCTTTACTTCCAATTGTGATTAATTGTTGTTAAGTCATGATATTACATTGGAGTATGCCTTATAATAGGATTATAGGGTGGTATGATGTTGAATTGAAATGTCTTGACTATATTGTGAGGTTGATTAGGGTGTATGTGATATAAGGATGGTGAAAACTATCAATGTGCCTTGATATGCTATGAAATGCTAATGTGTTAAACTCACTTGTACGAATTGTTATGAAAGGACTTTTACTCATACAATTAATATTGAGCTATTGATGATGATGATTATACAAGGGGTAGACCCTATGGCCTAAATTCATCTATGATTGATAATTAAAGGCTTAAAGACATTTCAAAAAGGGACTCTAGCTTAGTACCGAATGAAATGGATTGAGGAGTGTCCCTTCCCACATAAGGGAAAGTAGGAATACTATATTACTCTTTAAATTGGAGACAATAATTCCATAAAGAGGGTCCCAACTATATCTCATAGTTCTTGAACTATGTTTCCCCCATAGGAATACTAGCTAGTGGATCCACGTAGTTTGTATGTTTCATGTTTTGGTACTACCTTGGCAAGTATTCCACCTTATTTCGGTGTAGGTTTTTATGACACCGGATTCCACACTAGCTCATGTGGTCTATGTTGGTTAGGGAAAGATGTTCCCAAAAGGTAAAACGAATTAAAGGACTTGAAGTCTAACTTGGATAACTTAAGAGGTCTAGCTTGGTCTAGGTATGGGTATGTGATTCTACCTAAACATTACACTAATTAGCCTAGAGGGGAGTCTTAGGAGGAGGTTCTTATATATGTTTATGTTGTGATAATATATGATGTATATATTTTAACCATGCCACATTGTTGATAATATATGTTGATTAGTTCATTTATGAATATGCCTTGGGTGGTAATGTTAATATATTATGAAATGTGAACCTAAATGCATGATATGTAAAGTTGTACATTGGTCATATTTTCATGTTAGGGATACTTGATTGACTAAGGTTATGGGGCTTTTCTTGGTAATTGCACTTGTTGACTTAATAAGGACTTGTGAGTAGTTGTCTTGCTTATTATGATATGTTTGACTCTTGTTCATTCTCGTGATATTATTCTTTGATGTTATGGTTGTAGTAAATCATGGTTTCAAGTATGTTGGGATAAGTATTACTTGTTGAGATACTAAGCATGTTTGGTTGGTTGATATGACTTACTTGACTTTGAATTAAGTCCATAAAGGGGTAATTTGGCATGTTTTGATAAAAATTCCTTTTTAGCATGTTTTGCTTGTGTATCTGCATAAGATCCCATACTTAGTACATGGTGAGTACTAACCCCATTTCTTCCCTTTTCCCCAAACATTTTAGGTTCCGATTGTTGAAGAGTTTGGATGGGGACATTGTTGAAGGCTTGGATTCTTCCTTTCATCCAAGTGGGGTAGGTCCTCAACTTTCTAGGGAAATGCCATCCTCTAGCTTACAGATTTTTTATGAGCTTATTGACTCTTTCATTCCTTTTCTTTTCAATTGAGTATTGTACTTTTGTATGACCTATATATGGTCTTTTTGGATTGATGTAAGGGTATGCCCATATTGTGATAATCGTTTAGATGGTATGAGATGAGAATCACTGAGACTATTTCTATATTTTACGTATATGTATGTGCAATTAAAGTAGAAGGCTATGTAACCTTCCTATACGAAGGGTCTATGTATACTCAATATGAATATAAATTATGTGTATGTAGTGGTCTACGTAAACCTCCAAGTAGTGATGACAAAAGTTTCAAAATTTTCCGCATTTTCAACCTATGAATGTAATGACATGAGACTAAGAGGCTAGTGTTACTCCATAAATAGGAAAACGATGTCGGTTACGTCTAGGTGGTAACCCCGGAAGTGACTGATCTGGAGTTTCTTGAGATGCTAATCCTTCGTTGAAATCTAGCTCATTGGGGTTTAGTACAATCGAGAGGAGGTCGGAAGGAAGAGAGCAGCCCCGATGGATACATCTTTAAAGGTAGACATTGATTTTATACCTGTAGTGGCATCTATGCCTACTCTGATCTCTGGGCCTTCAGGTACATCTGCTCCTATTTCTTCTTCAAATGCTTTAGGTTCTTCTTTGTATTTCAAGCGCACCAGGATTTACTCAGGATATGATCCTGAAGATGGGGCACCTTGCCCATTTGGCTGATCTGAGGGCCATCCGACTAGCGGTATTGATTCCATTGATGATTGTGAGTTCCAGTCTTCCTGCATTGCCCCCTCACCGAACATTGATTCATGATTTGACGGTGAGAGTCACTGCTTATGAGAGTAGACTAAGGGAGTCTTTATAATTTATGTCTATGAAAGTCGGAGTGACATATATGAGAAAGTTTATATACTATCTCAAATCTATAGACTTCATTTCATAATTGGAGGCATCCTATGATGTGGATACCCCAACGATTCCTCTAGCCACAATACATCAGGATGATACAATAACTGATTAGTCGGAGGCAAAGATAGATGAAGAGCATATAGATGTGTGAGAGGCTGAGGTGTATGATTATCTGGCTAACCTTGAGGATTCTATGTTTGAGACTATGCGCCCGACTCTTTTAAAGACACCACCATGGGTGGGTCTCGTGGATCCTGTCCTTCTGAGGTGACTTAGGGCACTAATGCCCAGGTTCATAGTGTTACTCCGGACATTGATGCCCCAAAAGAAAAGCCGACTCCGTTGATAGGTCTTTCCTTTACCTCCTTGTTTGTCTTATTGATTTATTTTGACTTCTTGTTATTTTCTTGCATTTTGGTACCAATTTCATTTGTTTTGTGGTAGGGTGTGTCTCATTTTTTATATTATTGTTTCGTTTATATATTGAGTTGTGTGCTATAAATTGTGTTTTAGCATTGTATTTTGTTAATGTTTGAGCTCTGGCTCCCTATTTTAAATGTAAATTATATTTGACCCTTTTGAAAAATTTTGTTCCAACTCAGAATTGTGTTTGAGTGTGGTTGTTATCTTGTAAATTTGAGTATTGGTATTATCTATATAGATGACTTGAATGGTTCTCATAATCAAACAAACAAGAATGTGTGGCTACAGTGAGGCCTAATTAGGTTGCATAGGAAATATATGAACTCTTTTCATCTTTTTGTGACTAGACGATTGTTGAATTGAGTCTTTTATGATGAACATTGCACACTAGAGAATGTGTGGAGAATTTTTTGACTTTGGTGTCAATGCCTTTAGTGATGAGCTTACTGTGACCATGGGTGATGACACCTAGAATTTGTACCATTGGTCCACTTCACTAACTGATGCAAAACTCCTAAAAATGTTCATAGGTAACCATCTTAAAGAGTAAAACGATTTGACATTGTGTCTCTTTTCTGGACTACCTTGTGAGTGTGTGATCTTTGCTTGAACTTCCTTTGAGACTTATCCTTTTCATACAAGAAACTTGATTAAATTTTGATCTTTCTTTACTCCTTTATCCATAATCCTCATGAAGTGTAGTTTTCTTAAACAACAAACTTAGGCGACATGCCTAAGGGGCGGTTGCGGTGCAAAAGAAGGTACATCAAGAAATATGAAGGAATTCCCCTCTACTTATGATTTAGAAAAATATTGACCCCTTCATAAAAAAAGAAGAAGAAAAGAAGGAGGAAAAAGTAAAAGAATTCAAAAGTTTTGAAATAAAATTGAAAAAAGAAATGGGATGTCCAATGTTTCATTGAAATTGAATAATGGGGTGAATTTTGAACATGAATGAGAATGAAGAAGAAAAATATATAAAGTGTTTTTCACGCCACATTTCATGGGGATACCAATGACTGAGCCTAATTTACCATACCTTTAGACTTGTTCTGATCACAAGCCTTGAAAAGACCCTTTTTGATCTTGAGATCTTAAACAAGTGATGGTTTGAAAATAAGGGCAAACCTATGGGTGGAGTCATGCATTTGTGAGTGTGAGTGGTCGTTGTGACTTAAAAGCTATAAATTGTTGAATCATTCACTCTGAATATGAAATCAAGCTTTGTGTGTGGGAATCAAATACGTTTGTTAAGCTTTAACTTGCATTTGAAGCAAGTATTGTGAACATGAGAATCTTTGATAATTGTGAGTCATCACTTGAATTTTTGATTGCACAGTTCCTAGAATATGTAATTTGAGTCTTCTTGTGTTCATTAATGATTGATTCTTTTTTTACAACTATTTGATACATCCTTTTTGAACTGCTAAACTTAAGTTTTACTTGAAGACAAGCGAAAGTTAAAGTCTCGGGTGTTGATGAGTCCTAGATTTGAACTCATTTAGGGCTTTATTTGGGTAGATTTTTTTGTCCGCAAATGCTTGTTTTGTGCAATTAACTTATGTAATACCTTTTATTTACAAGTATTTTGATTGAGAAACAAAGCATGGACACTAGTTTTAAAAAAATGAACGAAGCAAGCTAAAAAAGTGAAGAGATAAAGGCCTGGTGATGACCAAGTCCCTTCGGCGAGTCACCTAATGACCTTCTGACCACCTAAAATTTTGTGTGCTAGGAGTAAATCATTTTGGTGAGAGAAAGAAGTAGTTGCGATGTTGTTGAATGCTTTCGTAATGCAGTGTTGGACCACCAAATGTAACAAAACTTGAGGATGCTGAAGGCCAAAGCAAAAAGGTGATGGAACAAAATGAACGGCGGATTGCTGAGCTGATTGGCGAGCCCGACTTACTATGTCAAATGTCCCATCAAAACATATTTTTTCCGGTAATAATCACATTATCAAAATTATGTTTAGTATCAAATTTTATTCATAACATTCGTTAGAGTAATTTCTTATTTGTACTCTGAGTATTGAGACTAAGTTTTCCTTAGCTTTAAAGATTTATTTTCCATTTTGGAGAAATTGGATTTTGGTCTTTGAGATTCTTCAATCTGGACCTTTGTAAAGACGAAATTAATCTTACTAGGTTGAAATAAACACAGTTTGGTATTTATTTCTACATTTTAATGATGTCTAACTAAAATCTCAATTATTGGATGTGATTTTGTCATTATACGATGATTTATCTTGTTGTATTGCTACTTGTTAGTTTAAATGTTGTTTAAATGTGATTTCAGTCCATAACTGTGGTTTAATCTAAAGAATTGTCGTTAAAAATGTAGTTCTACTTGTGTTTTTTTTGCTTTCTCGAGAGACATGTTTTATAACCAATATTTTAATTTATGTTCAGTGGGTATTGTGTTGTCACGGGTTCGGCTTGAGAGAGTGAATCTTAAATCCTTTTCCACACATTCAGTTCAAGAGAGTAAATTGACTAAAGCGTAGGTTGTTCTTATTTTCTTGTGTGTTGGTGTTCGAGAAAAACCAACTTGATTCAGGGTAAATTTTTTGAGAGAAATTTTATCACCTCTAAAGACCATCTTAGTCACTAATTTACAGTTATTTACAAACCGTTGCAATTACCCATTTGTCTATATTAGACTATAATATAATTATATCCCAAGAGCTCGTCTCAATATTTTAAATTTTGTGTTAGTTTCTGTTGTTGTAGATGATAGTTGAAATCAGAACCATCTTGTAATTTTACTCTAGTGTCAACCCCTCAATTTAAATCCTATTTTTTTTCGTAAATGTATATATAAATGATTGAATTGAACGTATTCATACTCTATTAATTAATCTTAAACACGTACCACTCATTGTTGGATTCTATCCCAACTCATTTAGTTAGGTCATTGAACTGACTAGCGACTACCCTCCAAGTTGGAACAAGCTACATTGAAACTTTAATCACATACCCTAATTTTCCCACAACTCCGTTCCCCCATAGGTTTGTAAGTCCCATTTGTGGGCATCAAATTATAGTAATCACGCAGTCATGCCTTTATACGCCTGGAAAGGTATATTAGTTTCTCTCAGTGGGGTGCATACATTGAACTCCATGTTTATATCACGTGGTTTTATGTTAGTTACTAGTAGCTCCTAGAATCAAACTCTAGTGCATTTGACTAAGTTCTTAGTTATATTACAGTTTTACATATCAACATGTTATGTACATGGTCATTGTAATACCTCAAAAATGATTTAGGTAAAGATAGAGCATAACATGGTTTCATGAGGTTATAAGGTATTAAAATGGTCTATATTATGGTATTGAGGCAGTGTCTAGAGTTTTAGATGATTTTGAAGTGAAACGTCAAGGGACGAATAAGACATTCGACGACTAAGTCAACTATGTGCCTAATATGTGGTTATGCGCCTATATGTGTGTTGCATGAGTTATTAAGGTTGTTATATGAGTTATTATAGTTTATATAGGTAGTGTGCATGTTTCATGAAGTTTATAGGTCAAATGTCTAAGAACGTCCATGACGTTCGAAATGTATGCCTTCAAACGACCTTGTGTGTCAAAAATTATTTTTCTGAGTTTTACGTGTTCATTTTGGATGAGATTCATGTGGGAGCTCCTTATATTGTATAAATACATATTTGATTTGGAAATTTTTGTTGAAAGTCCCTAAGGACCATCCAGGGTCCTTGACGAAGGACCTTTTCCTTGAAGCCAAGACAACCCCAAACGACGGAGGCAGTAGACGGCTCGTGGGCCAGTCGACGCCCCGTAGATGGGTGTCATGGGTAATTTATTAGGCGTGGTATAAGGATATGCCAATACCATCCTCATTCCCAAACCATGGACCAACAGAACGGTCCATTTGTTAGGAGGTGGTCCGTTGGTGGCCATCCGTCTGTGAGACTGTCTCCTGTGCGCAGTTCACTGTAATGTTTACGGTTGAATTGATAAATTCAACCCACTTCAAAATAAGACTTTGGGTGGTTTCTAAAGGGTATTTTAAACATGTTTATAAGCGTTTAACCCTTGGAAGAATTCATTCTTCAAAATCAAAACCCAAAATCCCTTAAATATTCTCTAGAACTCCATTGGAGCCAAACCTCAAGGAAGGGCTTGGATTGGAGATTTGAGTGGTGATCATTTATAAAATTGATGGATTAAAATCATTGAGTTATGGATTTTGATCCTTGACAATCTATTCATCAAGGATCCCAACATTCAAAGAGTTTTTAAAATGTTGTTCAAAGATGAACTTTTCCTATTTCATGATCTATCCATGGGTTCTTGCATTAAAGGTTTTAAAGCATTGCATATTATTTGAATTGTTGATAATTAGATGATTTTAACTCAATTAAACTATGAACCCATGTAATTGATGAATCCTCGTTTTGGATTAATTCATGGGTTAAATGATATTGTCTTAATGCTTATGAATTCTAGTGTAGTTTTCTATGGACTATTGAACGATGTAATAATTGTATTGACTTGATATCTAGGTTGCCTTAGATTTGTGAAGCTATATTGAATTGGCCTAGTATTATTGAATATCATAGTTTATGTATTGAATTGTTGGTTGTGGCAGGTAAGGGCCTTATGGTATTGAATTAGATGATTTAGCTATGGATTGAAGTGGTGAGAATAATTGGTGGTATTCTTCCCTAATTCTCTTTATTTCATGTTAATTAGACTTAAATTATGTTATGGTTGGTATGATCCACTTATGGTGGTGGTGCTATATGCTTTACTTGCAGTTGATGTGGCCTTGTCAGCGTTACTTTATGTATTATGATGATCATGGCCTTTCCTGCACTAGTTGAATCATTATGAAGATTTGTGTAGTTTATTTATGTGGAGTATGAGAATATCTATCTACATGTGATTAAGTGAAAGTATGAGTTCTTTAATTGTTATTAGGTGATCATGTTAGACTATGACTATGCCTTATTTGTGTAGTCTTAGAGATGATGCATGATTATTTCTAATTGACTATATGAGTCTATGATGGTTATATTGATGATGTTATATTAATTTATGTAATGACATCAAGATGATAAGGGTCATTCCTATGTGATTCAAAGAATGATATTGTATATGTAATAAAGTAAAGTATGTTGTGTCTTGTTTTGGTAGACTTATATCCCTTACTTGATATATGTATGAGTAATATGTGGATATGAGATGTATTAGTGAGTTAGGCTTAATTCACCCTTGTCATTTATCAATGAATGATATGTGAGACCTTAAAAGATGTTAAGAATATTATGTATGTGGAACCTTAAACCTAGTGGTAAGCTTATGTTATGAACTTGGATTCGAGAGCAGTAATGGTATCCTTCATGTAATGAATGATGAACTTAGGGTTTATTGGCTGGAACGGTATCGTATCATCCTTAGGAATGTCATGATGAGATATGTTAGTCGCCATTGTAAGGTAGCCCTACTGGACCTCTTTGGTAGGGTGAACATGATGGGGTTATGAAATAGATAAGGAACCTCTTCATGTGATCCTTTAATATCAAAGGCTGGCACCGAGTGAGTATGTTATGGAAAGTAGCTCTACTTGAGACTTAGACTAGAGTACAATGTATTCTACGTGAGAATGAGACTAGAGTGCATAAAACCCCTTCGTAGTCCTTAACCATGTGCCTACATGGAATGTGTCCTAGTTCTACCCTTAGAAATTAGAATACCCACATCGGGGTATGTTAGAACTCAGGATTCCATGTTTAACTATCATTGTCTATGTCGGTTATTGACTATTCTCATCATATAGGATAACTAGTAGCATTTGAGAAGTTCTATGAGGTTTAGGTGGTGGTATGGAATGCTATCTAGACATTGCACAATAGGCTTTGAAGATGTTAGTTAGAGTCCTTAGGTCTTGTCTAAGACCATTACTTGAATGTCCTTTTGTGATGAATGAGTCTTAAATGAACTATTTAATGCAATGACTTAAGTCAAGATAGCATATTAAATAAATAATTACTTACCTAGAGTAGTTAAGGGTAGTCTAATTAGGTGTGAATGAGGGATAGGAACGGTCACTTCGTATCTTACCTAGATAAGTCTTAAGAATGACTCTATTTAGGGAAGATGGTTGATTATGTAGACATGATCTAAGCCTTAGGTAGTCCTAAGGATTATTTAGGTAATCTTGAAGAGGTCAATCTTGGACGTTATCTTCTTGATTTACTTGTGTAAGTCTTTTGATAGCCTTTGGAAGGAGAATGTCATATTATTTACATGTTATGTCTAAGTGAGGATGATTCTATCCTAGGTAGTCTAAGGATCTCTTAAGTGTCTGTGTTAGGGATTGTATGGGCGGTCGCTTCACAACTCACTCAAGTGAGACTTAGAATTATCTTTGGTAGGAGGATCTCATGTTCATATGTATGATGTATTGTAAGTGTTTGTATCTCATTACAGTTGGTCTTAACGATCATTTAGGTGTTCCTAGAGAGGGTGTATGGCGGTCTCTCTTTGTCTTAGTTAAGTGAGTCTTAGGATAGCTTTTAGTGAGAGGATTGCATGCTAGAAGGTGTGTAAGGTAAAGTTAAGAAACTTCACTATAACAGTGAAGAATTTCACTGTATATTGAAGTAGCTCAGTGCCTAAAATTGTCATAAATTTAGTAAATGATTTCTTATGTGTTGCTAAGGTGTTAAATATTGTTATTATGATTACATTATGATATTTAAATGAAAAAGATGCATGTTTCTAATAAATGTATGTTTTCATGATGTTATGCATTATGTCATACTCAATACATATGTTTGTACTAATTTCAATCTCTTATCTATCTCTAGAGTGCTTCACAGGTAAAAGTGCTTTTGGAGAGCTAAGCTTGGATTAGAAGATCGTTCAAAAAAGTTGAAGTATGTCCGCATTTGAATAGAGGGTTTAGATGTATCCCAAATTATTCTTCTGTCTAAGATTTGATGAAATGAGATTTACTATTTCCTATGAGTTTTATTTGTAAGATATTTTAAAGACTTATAGAATTTTTGTGAAATGTTTTAATTCCGCAATACTTTTCATATGTTTATATGATATGAATGATACATAAGGGCTTGTACAAGACCTACGAGAGGTCAAGTACGCTGATTACACTCCGAGAGTGCCATGTGTAGGGTGTGATCTCGGGATGTGACAGTCATTGCATTCAATTTAGTTAATATCCATATACTTCAGCATTTTCAACATTTTTAGTTGATATCATTGCTAAGTATGATTTGTCAAGCTAAAATTTTTTAAAAAGTTTTATCCTACCCTACCTTCCAATCACTAACGCATACTCTACGCCACATCTTTTTGTGATATACCTTCAAGTTCTCAGAAATTTAAAACATGCACAGATTGGTTTCCTATCCACCTTCAACAACTTCGGTAGTGATTCCACATACATCAAGGAAAATTAACATGTTTTCGTATTTTAGTCTTTCATTTCAGTTTTGTCAAAGTTAATTGGGGCATGTACAATCATCTCTAGTCAGTTAATGGGTTTTATTCACACATAATTATATTAAAATTTATTCTGTAGTGATAGTCCAACATCATTAACTTATTTTTCTGTATTTATATATTAAGATAAGTGTAGGGTATTCCACATCATTCAGTTTATCCTATATTTTAAGCTTCTACATAGTATCTTGTGTTCAGTTGTTTAAGTATGCCTATGATTTGCCAGCTCAAGATTAGCTTGAGCTTACTCATGATATCTAGGTCCCGTTCTTACGTCAAGGGTGTAGCCTCGAGGTATGAAAAACTTGATATTAGAGAAGTAGGTTAAAGAGTCTTAGGAAGTCTGAAAATCCGAACTAAGTAGAGTCCTTTCCATTGGTGTGAAGTGCACCAAATCTAATGAGATGGAGACTGCAAAGTGTTTTAGGAAACTTTCATTCTCATTGCTTATTTTATAACACGTGAGGTATGATATAACATCTCATTTCTAATCTATCGTATTTCATTTCATATCATGCTTTCTCATTAAGCTTACGCAAGAAATGCCAATGCATGGAATCAATATTTTAGCTGAGAGTGTACACAACCAAATCAATTAGCAGGTTCTGGTTCCTAAAATACTAATGGTGGAAGCTAGTGTTCGACATTTTGGTAAGATTAATTTGAATAAACCTTTTGGATCACAAGTTGGCGATGACCCTAAAACTTTCATTGATGTGGACAAGAAACTCTTTGGAGTGATGCAGGTGATTAGAAATGATAGGTCAGAGTTGGCTTCTTACCAACCTAAGGATGTGGATCATATATGGTGCGTACACTCAAAGAAAAATAGGGGTGCGAATGCATACCCTGTGACTTTGGAGTGTTTTAAAAGATATTTCCTTGATATGTTTTTACCAAGAGAGTTGAGGGATGCTAAGGTTTAGGATTTTATGAATTTGAGACAAGGTTCAATCTCAGTCCAAGAATACTTGCTGATGTTTACCAAACACTCTAGGTACACACCATACATGGTTGCCGATAAAAGGGCACAGATGAGTAAGTTTCTATTTGTGGTATCCTACATGGTAAAGACAGAGTGCAAGAATGCTATGTTGTTCGAGGATACGAGTATCTATAAACTCATGAATCATGCTTGGCAGGTTGAAGGAGATAAGCTTCGGGAAACGTCTAAGGACAACAAGAAGGCTAGAACAGGGAACTATGAATACTCTTAATAGAAATCGGGTAGGTGAAATAACTCACAGTTTTAGTAGAGATCTTTAGCCCCTGCACCTTCATCGGTTATGGTCAATACCCCGAGTTTTGACAAAATCAGAAACGTATGTCATCAGGCTCTGTGTCTTAAGGGAGTTCTTCAAGTAACATGACCTATATTACTTTTCCAAAGTGTGGTAAGATCAAAGTGAGTGTATTGCAGTAAAAAATAATTGTTTGGGTTTAGTATTTCTCGACACAAGTTGAGAGATTGACCTTTGTCTTAACAAGGACAAGGAAGTAACAATAATAGGGCTCAGTATACAGCTCATCAACACCAAAAAGTCGCCCAACTCAGTAAGTAATTCATCTGGTACAGGTGGCGGTCCATGCTAGAACAGATTGTATTCTCTCCAAGCTTGCCAACACCCAGAAGATTCTGTTGATGTGTACTTACTGGTACGTTACGATTCCTTATGTAAATGTTTATTCTTTGATAGAAATAGGGGCTACTATTTGATTTGTAACTCCCTATATGGCACTAAATTTTAGTGTCAGCGAAGAAACTCTCCCTAAACCCTTCTCAATCTCTACTCCAGTTAGTGACCTAGTTATATCTAGACAGGTATACAAAAATATCCTAGCTATCACAATCTATTAGAAAGTCACCTCAGTAGATCTTTTAGGTTTACAAATCGTAGATTTTGATATTGTAACTACCCGTTAAGATCTTTTTGAGTATTAGAATCATTTGTGCTCTACCATTTAATTTTGAATGAGAATTTTAGACTATTTTTATAATAATATTATTTGGTTCAGATTTGTTAAGTATTAGATTTTTATTTGTTTGTTGTTCATGGGCCAATATTATAATTAATACCTTATATCACTTGGCCCATGTGTAGGAAGAGATTCATAGAATTTACTATTTAGTTAATTATTTAGTGGTTCATAATAAATTTCCCTAATTAGTTAAACAAATAGAAGTACCCCGTAGAGGACTTCAATGACAACTGATCTAGCTACATCAGGTTACTTTGTCCAAACCATTAAATTATATATATGAGTGGATATTATTTAATTCGTAGTACGTTGAGTCTTTGGGTGAAGGAGAAAGAAAAGAATTGAGTGATAGTTAAATTGAATATTTTAGATGCTATTAGCATTGTTGGACTTGGGGAACGTGAGAGTTGGTAACTAATGGAGAATAATGATTTTACAATTAAAAGGGTGACGTTGGATTATAATTATGGGTTAATCATTGAGGGTAAAGTCATAGAGTTATTTAATGAAGTATAAGAAAACTTTGTGTAGATGTATAACTGGTAGTCATGTTTTAGTCCCAATTGCATAACTATTTTCAGTGTTCATCTTTTATATAGTTATTAAATTATGATTCAAGTTTTTGTATATTCAGATAGGTAATTAAATAGTAGGTGCATTGCATTATTTGAATATCATTAAAATTTTATTATTCATAGAAAGTAAGACTTAAACTTAGGTTGAACTTTAAGAAATTAATTATTGAGTTATGTGAGTATTTGGGGGTCAAGGATAGATATATATGAGTATATATAGAATCGTTAACTTACAAATTATGCATACGATATGGATTGGAAATGTTTGGAGGTATTAAGGAAAGGAAATACAATGGAGAAGTAGCTTGCCTAAAGTTAGTTCTTCGTAGAGGTGGTTATGGTCTATTATATGTGATAGATAGACTCTTAATAGAGATTGATATCCATTTAATGATATTATGATGTCCTCTATGTACTTGATTGTGTGGTTTGTGAATGTTTGAAATCCTGAGACCGTGACATTAAAAATTTTGAACTCTCGATATCGAAGTTATGCTTTGAATAAAGAATGCTTGAATGAAATATTGTTAAGGAAGTGGAAAGTGATGGTAAGAATGACAATTGAATTAACTATATATTTGGATCAATGCCATGAGCCGACATGGAATTAATGGATTTGGTGTCACATTCTGACACAATATAATTTGATTGGGGTGTCAACTTTCAACATAATATTGTTTGATCAGGTGTAATGTTTTGAAACAATATTAATGGATCGGGTGTCACGTTCCGAAACTATATCATTAAAGTAAAATATAGTGAATTAACCTGATGTATTCAATCTCAAAGAACCCATTTACCAAATAAGTGTGGTGTGGAGGGATGACTCCTCGTATGTGTTTGAGATTGTGACTGCTTGTGTACTTGTTTTCTTGGCATTTGTTCATGTTTTTTGTTGTTTATCACCTGCTAAGTGCTATAGTTTATTTTATACTTTTACTTTATGCACATTAGTTACTATTTTGATTCAGCCGATGATATCTACTCAATACATGTTTCCGAGTACTGACCACTACTTGTAATTTTCTTTGTTTTGCTTTTGTGGAGTTCAAGGAGTGTACCGATGATTTCGACTTGCCCTTAACTCTAGATAGTCTCAAGTAAGTCAGATTCCAACATAAGCTTTTAATTTAAGATCGTGTTGGATTCTCTTGTTCATGACATTATGTCCTTAGATTTCATAGATACACTATTCTAATTATTTATTTTGATTTCTTTAGTACTTTTAGAATTCGTATTTTTAGAATAAATGTTCTTCATGTGACGACTTTCATGTTTTGAGGATAATATGTAATAGAGTTTAGATATTTATTTTATTGGTTACTTTAATAAGTTTTGAACTTTTGCATAATATTGGTTATCCATGGTTGAATAATTGATATAAATTGATGTTGAATTTGTTGGTTCACCCATCTAGGAGATTAAGTGTAGGTGTCACTCATGAATTATTTTGTTTTGTGAAAGATATCATGTTACGCATGGATTAGTTACGTTTTGGTTATGCCTTAGTTAACTGTAGAACTAGAATCGTTCGATTTCAGTTTCCAAGCGAGCTAGTCTAAGAGTGAAAGGGTAGTAGCTTAGATCCTATGGGTCAATTTATCTCTTACCTTAAGTCTGAAAAATCATCTCTAAAGAGTACCTCTATAATTTTAATTGTGTTAATGTTTCAAGCTCCAAAACCCAAACTCATTAGTTAGTTACAGTAGTAAATGTGTTTCCAGAAGATCTTAATGGAGTTCCTCCAAAAGGGAGATCAACTTCAAAACAAATCTCTTTCCAAATACCCAGCCTATTTCCATTCCTCTTTATATAACGAATCTATTTGAGATCATGGAATTGAAAGAAAAGATGAAAGAACTTCTAGATAAGGGCTTCATAAAACCTATTATATCTCCACGGAATGCTCCACTGTTATTCATGAATAATAAAAATGTTTATCTTAGGATGTGCCTTGACTATCGACAATTGAACAAAGTCACAATCAAGAACAAGTACCCTATCCCCAGGATTGGTGGCATGTTGGACCAACTATAGCGTGCTAGTAATTATTCAAAGATGGACCTTAATTCCTATTATCGCAAGCTTAGATTAAAAGATAGTGATATCCCAAAAATATGTTTAGGACTCGGTATGGTCATTATGAATTTGTAGTTATGTTATTTGGACTATACAACGATTATTCAACTTTTATGGAATAAAATGAATACGATGCTTGAGCAATACTTGACCATGTTCTTAATCGTCTTTATTCTTATTTAATTTAGGAATGAGGACAAACATGTGACTTATATGAGATTTTTTGTGCAAACTCTCAAAGATCTTCAGTTATTTGTTATTCACTAAGTTTAGAAAATGTGAGTTTTTGTTCTAATCAGTTGGTTTCCTTGGTCATATAGTATTTATCGCAGGAATCCAAGTGCGTTCTTTGAGCATAAAGGCAATGATGAAATGGCCTAGACAAACCTCTCCAACAGATATAAAAGGTTTCTTGGTTTTGGCTATTTATTAAAAGAGATTTGTTGAAGGATTTTCATCTATAGCTTACCCATTGACAATGTCCTCAGAAAAAGGTTGCGTTTCAGTGGTCGAATGATTGTGAGAAAAGCCTCTCAAAACTTAAAACTACGTTAACTACATCTCCTGTGTTGACTCTACTAGAGGGTTCAAACAGTTATATGATCTCTTGATTAATCCAGAGTGAGCCTAGCTTTTGTGTTGATGCAACAGGGTAAGGCTATAGCTTATGGATATACGCATCTTAAGGTTGATGAAGCCAATTCATGACCTTAAACTTGCAACCGTAGTATTTTCCCAAAATATTTGCAAACATTATGTGAATTGTATTCACGTAGATGTTTACGTAGATCATAATAGACTCCCGTATGTATTCCCCCCTGAAAGAGTTCAATCTTCGAAAGAGGAGATGTCTTGAATTCCTGAAAAACTATTACATGAATGCGCTTTACTATCCCAGTAAGGATAATGTACTAGTTGATGCTCTTAGTAGACTTCCCATAGGTATTTTAGCACATGTTGAGGAAGAAAGAAAGGAATTAGAAAAATATGTTCACCAGCTTGCTCAGTTAGGAGTTGGTGGACATGTTAGATAGTGGTGAGATAGTTCAAAATAGATCAAAATGTTCATAGGTAATAGAGTTTAAGTAAAAACAAGACAGTGATCTTATGTTGCTTCTATTGAAAGCTGCATTTCCTCATTAGAAAGAAGAGGTTTTCTCCCAAGGGGTATATGGTATGCTTTGTTACTAGGGTAACTTATATGTTCGTATGGTATGTGAGTTGAGGTAGTAGTTCCTTACAGATTCTCATAACCAAAGGTATTCTATTCATCCAGGTGCCACCAAGATGTACTGTTATCTATGGTAAGGATTTTAGTGGGATGCCATGAAGAGGGATATATGAAATTTTGTGGCTATGTGCCCAAATTTTCAATAGGTGAAAGATGAACACCAGAAACTAGGAGGTATGAGGACTATGCCAAAGTCTACATTAATGAGATAGTCAGGTTACATGGGGTTCCTTTTCCTATAATCTCTAGTTGAAGTCCTTAGTTTACCTCTCTGTACTTTAAATTGCTTCAGAAAAGTGTTGGTACTCAGGTTAATCTCAGTACAACATTTCATCCACAGATGGATTGTCAGGAAAAGTGTACCATTTACACCATAGAGGACATGTTCAAAGCTTCCATGATCGAGTTTAAGGGCAGTTGAGATTATCACCTACAACTCAAAAGTAAACCTAAAATAAAAATTATCATTCTAGTATTCATATGGACTATTATGGGGCATTAATGGCATCGTTGTAGATATCTAGTTGGTATGTTTGAAGTAGGTGAAACGACCTTTATTAGGTAAGACTCAGTTCACGAGTCTATGGAAAAAGTTTAGATAATCGGAGATAGATATAGATGTGTGGATAAGGTACTTAGAATTTTAAATTAATAAGTTGGTTTTCGTGAAGGTCACCTATGAAGAGGATAATAAGATGTGAAAGAAAAAGAAGCTTAGTGCTAGATTTGTATGTCCTTACAGAATCTTGAAAAGGGTTGGTAAAATGGCTTATGAAGTAGAGTTACTAGTAGAACAAGCAACGATTCATCAGGTCTTTCACATTTTATTGTTGAAAAAGCGTGTGGGTGATCCGACATCAAAAGAACAATCAGAAAGCATGGATTTGAAGGCTAGTATCACTTATTAGGATGTGCCAGTTGAAATTCTTTATCGTTAGGTTCGTAGGTTTAAAAATGAAGAACTCACTTCAATTATGGTTTTTTAGAGGAGGTACATAATTTTGTGATGTAGGTTCAGGTCCAATAGACATATTTTCTCATTTTAGTCTTTCATTTAATTTTCAGTTTTACTAGAGTTAGCTGGGCATGTCCTAGCATCTCTAGTAAGTTAGAGACTTTATTCTGACATAGTAGATTAAGCTTTAATCTTGAGTTATAGTCCAACATCATCAACTCTTATTCCATATTTATATATTTAGATAAGTATTGGGTATTCCCCATCATTCAGTTTATCCCTTCTTTTAAGCTTCTGCATAGTATCTTCTGTTCAGTTGTTTGAGTATGATTATGATATGCCAATTCAGGGTTAGCTTCGGGTCACTCGTGATCCTAGGTATCGTTTTTACCAGGGTAAAGCTCGGGGCATGACAGAGCTAAACGGTTCATGAATGGTGTTTAAACATTACAAATGCAATTATTTTGAAAAATAGGTTCATTTAAAATTTTAAAATAAAAATTTGTATTATTAATAATTTTTTTATGGATAAATGTACCAATTTTTAAAAATTAAACTACATAATATCTAATATTAAATTTTGGGTTTAATTTAATGTGAGGTAAATGAAAAAAGTAAGGAGAATATAGATTGAGAGAGAGAATCAACTGAAAAGGAAATTATTTTAACGTTTCAAGCTATCAACTATTGTTGGTGATAACATGAAGAACAACAAGATAGGATAAATGGAAGTATAATCAAACAATATCATTTATGTTCACTTTTAACGACGTTGTAGACTAATTTTTATTTAATTAAATCATTGCATTTTTAATATTGAAATGAAAAATTCAAGGTAAAATATATTGAATATCCAATAGGTTATCAATTTTTCATTTTTATTTTCTTAGATTTTTAAGTTGCAAGTTTCTAATAAGAATTATTTTCATAAATAATTGATGACTCCAATATTTTGACTCATTTAGATCTTATATGTGATAGTATAAGAGTCCTCAATGAAAAATTTATTATTTAAGCTGATGTTAAAGAGATGATTTGCAGGATTATAGGCTAAAGATCAAGGCTAGGAAAACTAAAGGAAAAAAAAGTAACCAACAAGATGAAGAAGTAGAGAAAAGCTATTCTTCTGATGGCCAAGACAACTTCGTGGTTCTCTGAGTGGTTCCTAGCCCTCCCAATTTGACAGAACACCGCCTCAGAGACAAGAGAAATTTGGGCAAAGAATTTTCCTGATTCGAGACTTGCCAAATGGGTCGGCGAACAGGGGTTGTGTCCGCCGAAGTTCCCAAGACTATTGGTGAAGCATCAAGTAGTGCAATGATAAAAAGGAATAAAGAGCGCATTGGCGAAGCACTCAGTGAACCTCGGCATAGACCGCATAAAATTTATAGTATGAAGTGGATCAAAATGGAGTTAAGAAGCCAATCGATGAGAGTGATGAGTGATTTACCAACTAGTTGGCGAAGCTCGACTTTCTATGCCAATCGGCCCCAAAAGGCCAAAGTTTGGATTAGTTTAAATTGATATTTTTTTGAAAAGAAAGGGCACCAAAACATTGTGAAAGAGAGATATTGATAATAGAAGCACCATTTTTGTTAGTTTTTTCTTGACATTTCTAGTGGGTGTTGTAATTAAAGCAAGATTTATTCATTTTAAGATTTTGAAAATCAATACCCAACTATAAATCGTGTAATAGGTATTGAATTTTCTCCTTTTATGATGAATATCTAGAACACCATTCTTGGGGGTTTGACCGTGTGACTAATGGCTTAATTTAGCTGATTAAGTGTTAGAAATTAGTGATTGTAGTTCTAATTCGAAGTGGTTAGTATGGTCAAATTGTTTTGTTGAATGTTTATATCAATATGATTTAGTATTTTATGCGTTCCTGAGAGAGAGGTATAAAACAAAGGTCATAAATTAGCGTTCTTAGAGATTGGATGACTGTGGGTTAAACTAATGAGAGTTAATCTTTAGTCATGTTCTACCTATCTAGGAAGAGAGAGTAGATTTTATGAGGTTTTGGGATGGTTTTCTTTTTTATCATGTTGAGGTTTGAAAGTAGTCAAGTGAAATGTGTTAGGTTTTGGAAAGAAAATTATCTCATCTATGACCATCCTACCTATATAGATTTAGAACATTTTAGTAATTACCTAGCACCCATTGAGCGAGAATTCACAATTAGTTGGTGATTTCTCCAAGTAACTCTTATTCATTTGATTAATCAAGTTATTTGTTATAATTGTGAATACTATTTGTTAAAAAAATTCCTCTGCTAACATTGAAGTCAACCTTTTGATTTAATAAAATATTTTTGATAATTCCTATTCCTACAACCATTTAAATTGTGTTTATAACTTCTTTATTAAATTTGAAATTGTTCCTCTCTCCGTTGGGTCGACCCAAACTCACTGGTTCGGTTTATACTAGATTACAATCATCTACACAATGTATCAGATGTGGTGTAGCTGAGCTATACTAAATATGGTGTCGTTATCGGTGAGTGGTGATTAGAATTCATTTATCAAAGTTTAGATTGTGATATATTTGAGTTCTAGTTGACTCAACCTACCTTTGTGTTCCTAATTGTGTTTATCATGTGACATGATGAGTGCAAACGAAAGCAGTGTGAACCAACACTGTCACTAATATGATGGTGACGTCTTATTTCATACCAATGAAGCTCTATTGGGAGGCGTAAGTGCTTCTGGCCTACTACCGGTTGAAGACCATGCAACATTCCTTGTTACGAATACAATAATGCAACTCTTGCATGTGAAAGTCATATTTTTAGGGTTAGATCATGATAACCTCTATGAGCATATTCGAAACTTTGTAGGACATTCTATCTGTTCTAATTCAAGTATATTTTGCAAAAAACACAATTCAGCTGTATTTGTTCCCTTTTTATTTAATAGTGGAAGTAACCAAATAGCTAGCTGAGCTATAGAGAGAATCTATTCTATCATGGGTGGAACTCACCGAGGCAGTATGTGTGTTGTTATTCCTACCCTCAAAGACGGTCAGTATGCATGATAATACCCAAAGCATCAAGCAGGTAGAAGACAATCCAATTCATGAGATTTGGCTAAGGTTTCAGAAGTTGCTATTTCTATGTCCTACTCATGGGCTGCAGGTTGATGTGATACTTCAATATTTTTTACCAGAGTTTAGACTCTGTTAACAAAGGAGTGGCCGACCAATTTTCTCTAGGTGGAGTGTAGCAATAATATAAAGTAGCCTCGTCCCTTGTTAATGAAATGACAAAAATTAATTAGGCATAATACACTCAAGAGGACAGAGTTTCCCCCATTTTTTTAGAATGACATCAGAACAAATCAACAAGGAGAAAGAGAGGGACAAGAATATTAGAAAAAAATTTTCCCAATAGAACCATAGCTATTCAATCGCATCGTACTTAGCACAAATAGTTAGTTTCCCAAAACCATGAGTTTATATTTTAAAAAAATTGTACTCATTTGAAATAATCATACTGTATTGTTGTGTTCTTGGCCTATCTAATAGAATAATAATGTTTAAATGCCTATTTTCATCTTCAAAAGATTGTTTGTAATGTTTTGATCTTCATATGCCCGTAATTTTTGTGCCTTTAAATGAATGTCAATTGTTTTTGGTTGTGCCTGCATGTTGTATAGATGTTTGGGTGAGTTCGGGTAAACCCTAATTGTTCCAAATGATGAAAAATGGCCCAATGATAGAGAGGTTCATACCACTGTTAAAATTAAATATCATCAAATGGAAAAAGTGGGAAGAACAAAGAAAAGTATGAGTATCTCGGGGTGATGGGTAATACTGGTCTTGTTTGAATTCCATTAGTGAATTCTATGATTTTGTTCTCGGGAAGTGCAGCATCCACTTTGAGAAGATGTATTAAATAGCCACGTTCGGCAATTCGGTGACCTGGGTCAAGCTAGACCAATCGTTTGATGATACGCCAGATGTCTGTAACTTTCAACGAGAAGCTTTTGGGTCGCCAAAAGTAATTTTTTTCGCCATTTGTTTGCTCCCCTTAAACCTTACTATAATGTGACTTTCAGCGAGAAAACTCTTACTCGAAGAAGGAAGTCGGCGATTTTCCAAAATGACCTTCCTCTTGCCTAGTTTTCAAATCAATAAACCTATTTGTTCAAAGAGCCCGAATATGCTCGCCAAAGAGATTCGGTGACTCACCGACTTGATCGATGAGTCTTCCTGCAATAGAATTCCTCGATTATGTTTGGTTTTCTCCTAAATTATCTAAATCTTTTGCAGGTAAATGCATACCAATCTAACCATGCCACCTATAAAAAAATACGGGCCATAAATATAAATGAGGGGAGATTAAATATATCATAAAAGAAAAGGAATGAAATGCCGCATATAGACAAAGGCAAAAGGTATAAGCACATATCTAGGAAATAAATAACTCTTGTAGATAACTTTTTTGAACTGGAAGATATCCTGCCTCTAATCGACTGAAGGAATGAGCTACAGACTACATCACAATCCACATCGGCCAGAAGCCCTCTACTGCCACCACTCTTGAATCAGATTTAGTGCTGTCTCAGGCACCTACAGTGGCCCCTTTACCCCCTATTGTTTATCAACCTACAATGTTGAACAAAATAAAAGGTTATGGGGTTCGGACCATTCTAAAAGAGAAGCTGCTATCTATGGAGGGCCTTGAGGGAATATAAACCGATGTTCTGAACACCCTCTACTACTATGAGTTCGAGCAGCTCCTAAGGTCACGAGGCCTTTACATTTCTTTTTGGGTTAGAAAATTTAAAAGTCTTACGAGGTTATGGAGACCAAGGTAAAAAATAAGTCCAATGATTTTAGACCGTAAAAGTCGATCATGTTTCGAGGACAAGAAGTTGAGTGCAACAGTTTATACATTAACAATGTAATGGATAGATCGATGCACTCTACACTTCCTTATGAGGGATTACCTATTGTTCAGTCCCTAAGCATCCTGAAGGAGTTGTTGTCCCCTCTTAATTCTAACATTACTCTAGTATGGATGGATGCAGGGGTCTGTATTATTGATCTGAAAATTGCCGCTAGATTATTTTTTGGCTTCATCATAAGCAATATAATGTTATCCCTGAATAAGTCCATTATGCACCATCCAAAAGACGTTTTCCTTAGTTCGATCATGTCAGGGAGACCTATTGATCTGGGATTGCTTATGTAATAGGATATGGCCATGAGGTCCTACAAGAAGTAGACTTCTCTACAATTTTCTGTTTTAATCACGGCGTTGATTCATTGAGCTAGAGTACTCGAGGAACTGCGAGGGACATCGAGGTCACACATTCATCCTCTACAGGTATTCAGGGTATTGAGGATGAGTACACAAGAGAAGAGATTGATAGAAGGAGAAAAGCTCCTGCATATATTTTTCCATAACTTCATGTATAATTTGTATCAGCAGAGGTATTTTCACCTACTCTTGTCACTCGGACTTTAGATACATACGCTCCTTCCTTTTCTCCTGAAGCCCCGGGTTCTTCTTCATCCTCTAAGCCTATCAAGAATACTTGGGAAATGATCCTTAAAATTGGGGTTTTGTCCCAATCAGGTGATATGCGGGCATGCCAACATGAGAGATCCAGCCCATGGATGATCGACAGTGCAATACTTGCCGCATTCACCCCTCTTCGGACTTATGTTGATGCATTGATTGTTACAGTCACAACTTTTGAGAGCATACATGGCAGATCATCTAAGGTGACATTTTTTTAAAGTTAAATCAGCACCCCTGAGGAAGGACATAGACTATCTTCAGGCTACCAACTTTTGTTTATCCATAGGGAGGGAATATGACTCGGTTGCTCATAAGAAATTGGGGATTCCTCCACCTACCATAGGATATGTGAAGAGGAATGGCACAACAAATGTGGTATTAGGGCAAAGAATGATGAAGAGATGACAACAGTACATGAGGAAAAGATGATGGACAATAAAAAGAAGGGCACATTCAGTTATTTGCCAAATCTAGTTGTGAAGGTTGTGCAACAGGTTCTACAGAAATCTCCAGCTAAGACGTCCACAACACCCAATAATGAATTTGGCATTGCTACTAACTCTAAGGAGACTCGAATTACTAATGCCGTTGTGTAGGTTATCACATGAGGTGCTGAAGCCTCGATAGATGGGGATACTGCATAGAGATGAATTCTCTTTCATCCCTCTCTCTCTTATTGTATATTTTCTTTTGTATACTTTTATATGCATTTGAGGACAAATGATTTTTATTTTGTGATGGGGTGAGGCCCACCTTTGTTTGGTATTTGATTTTGTGTTAATATTTGGGTTTGTTTGAGCTTATGGATAAACTTTTTGTTATAATTGAAAAATGATTTTGACCCTTCAGAAAAAATTTAAATTTTCAAAAAAGTTTTGGCACCTTTAATAGGCGTTTGAAAATGTGGTTGTTATTAGGCAAACTTAAGTTTCGGTTTTGATCAATACCAATGACTTGAATAGTGCTCCAAATCGAACAAACATTAATGTACGGCTACAATGAGTCCAAATGAAGTTGCATAGTCAATATGTGATATCTTTGCATCTTGTTGTGATTAGCCAATTGTCAAATCGATTCTCTTTTAATGTCAGTTGCATACTAGAGAAAGTGTGAACTCTCATTTGACTTTAGTTTCAAATACCCTGTGTGATAAGCTTACCTTTAACCATGAATGACAACACCTAGAATTTTCCCCTTTGGTCCACTTGACAAAGTAAGGCTTTCTCTTGATATTATGTTTGTCAGCTTTATAGAGTGTGAGCCAATTTGACATATACCTCTTTTGTCACCTACCTTGTGACTGTGTGAACCTCTCATGGACATCCCTTGGGAGTTACCTTTATTTGGATGAAACATTGAAAAAACATAACCTTTCATTAGAAGTAACATGAAAAAACATAACCACTCTTAACCTTTACCGATAATCATCTTGATTTGTGCTAAAAAGAACAGAAATTTTAACTTAGGCCAAAAGCCTAAGTTCGGGTGTGGTGAAAAGTGAATGCAAGGCAAGAAAGTGCAAAAAGGTTCTCGTTTACCCATTATGTTGAGAAAAATTGAACCCCTACATATAAAAAAAGGGGATGGGGAGAAAAGAGAATAAGAAAGAGAATGAAAAAGAGAGTGTTGTGAAATAAATTATAAAATTACAAAAAAAAGAAGTGGGTTTCCCGCACATTATGGAAAAGCGAATAAAGGGATGACTTGTGAGCAATACTGAACTTGATAAAGAGAAGGAATTGTTGTAAGTACCAAATTTAGTGAGAATCATAGTAACTAAGACTAAATTACCATACCTTTTAAATCAGTTCCATTCTAAGACTTAAAAGATCTTTTTTTTAATCTTGAGAATGATTAAACATATGTTTATAGGAAATAAGGGTAAGCCTATAGGTGAAAACATGCATTGTGTTCTTCTTTGTGAGAGTGGACGTTGTATCTTATTCTCGAACTTTAAATGATTATACATCACGTGCGTGGCATTGGAATCATTATTTATGTGAGGGCATTTGAATAATTTTGTTGAGCTTGAACTTGCATTTGAAGTAAGTATTGCGAGCTTGATAATATTTTGTAGTGGTGTGTCACAACTTGAACCTTTGGGTACACAATTGATCCTTGCTTAAGTAAATTGATTTTGTGTAAATTCATTATTTAATCTTGTGTAGCATTGTTTGAGACTTCCTTTTTGAAGCTTTTGAACATGAGTTTTACTTGAGGACAAGCAAAATTTTGAGTTGGTGTGTTGATGAGTCCACATATTTGACTCATTTGGAGATACATTTTGATAGATTTAGTGTCCTTAAATGCTCGTTTTGTCTAAATTAATGATGAATAACCTTGGGTTTCAGGTATTTTGAGTTTGAGGCAAAGCATGGACATAACTTGGAAAATGGATAAAAAGGATGAAAATAACAAAGAATTGAAGGTATGAGGATCGCCGATTCGACTTGGCGAATCACTGATAGGTCCGAAGATTGTCCTTTTTCCTGTGTGATGAGCTCTAAAGGTAGAATGAAATCGGTAGTGAAAATAAGCAGACGGTGCATCTCCAAGAATTTCTGCAAAGTAGTACCTTATTTCCCAGTGATCTAGAACATGAATGTCTTTGGACTAAGTGCAAGACGTCAATGAAGTTACAAAAGGAGAATCACCGATTTAATTAGGTATTCTAACAAACATGTGGAGTGATCTGCTGTAACAATAATCATTGAAAACTATATATACTTGTTGAGTGGTTTAGCTTAGTATCAATTATTATTACATTTTTATAGAAAATTAGGGAATGGCATTGGATTTTATCAGTTATTTTTTAGCTCGAGATCTTAGGAGAAGAACTTGAAGATTCAAACGGTTTCATCTCAAAGGATTTGGAGATGGGTCTCATGGATTTTTCATTCTTGGCCTAAAAAGACTTAAATATTTTTATACCCATTTGACGCTTATTTTTGTATATATTTGAAGCTCTTATTCCTGTCTAGCTAAAACCGCAATTGTTGGGGTGTGTTTTTGTGAATATGGTGTAAATTAGTTGTTGGGTCTTCCTTAATAATAGTTTGTTTGTATTTTAATTATAATTTAATTTATTAGTTGTAGATGAATCAAATGGGGTTGTAGTTGCAAATATAATCTAATATATGTGTTTTCAGTTTGCTCGAGAGTGAGGTCATGATTCTAAGACTACTAAATTGATGGCCGGGAGAGATATACCTAGTCTCACACCACACACTCAGCTTGAGAGAATGAGCTTGTTAATGTGGAGGCTTTTCTTCCTGCGACTAGTGGATGTCTTATAGGAACCCATTTTAAACGAGTAAGTTCCTCAAGATAGAGAGCTTATCCACCTTTAAATCTAGCCCAGTCACAATTATACTATGAATTTTCTATCAAAAGTATGTACCCAATAATCACGTTTATCCCGTATTCCTATCACATCAAAAGAACCCCCCTCTTCTTGATTAAGAACTCTTTGTTTTGTTGTTTTTACTTACTCGTGACAAACCCCCATTCTATATTTGGCGCTTGTGTCACCCTCTTGATTTAATAAGTTTGTATACGATAATGTCTTTAGTTATTAGTAGTAAGAACGCAATTTACTTTTCTATTAATTCTCACAGCCACTCCCTGTGGAAATGACCTTGACCATTGGTTGGGTTACTATTCTATGGTACTATCATTGACCCTTCCATTGGAAGTTGTGTCATCAATAATGTCACCGATCACATCCTAGAAAAGATTGAGGGTTCAAATTATACGCTAAAGAGATGAAGCCTAATTTCTCATTATTAAATAATAGACTGAACTCTCACACTGATGTAATCAATTAACTTGATGGTCAGTTAAGTATACTTTTAGCACAATTTGAATCCAATGTAAATGAGAGTGGTGAAGGTGTATGCCTAGCAACTTTGAGGGCTGATGATGAAAGTAAATTTATTGAGGTGACTCGAAGTTGAAAGAAAGTGGTAGGTAACATGAATAGTAATAATAGCTTAAAGCTCATGAAAAATAGAAATATATTGATGAGGAAGAGAATCCCATTTAAGCAACGGAACGTAATATGCTCAAAAAGAAGAACAAAAGGAATAGGCAAAACCACATCTAAGAGTTCATAAAGGGTAAAGAAAAAGGGCACCTCAACTCTAATAAGTGTGCAACCTCTTCCCGAAATAGCTCATCTGTTTCCTCAATGTCTTAAGAAGAAAAAAGAGGATGAGAAGTTCAAGAAGTTCCTCTCTGTATTCAAGACGCTATCTTTAAATCTACAGTTAGGTGGAAGCATGGACTTTAGGAAATCAAGGTTTCTTATAATTGTAGTGCCATTATCATTAACGAGAAAAATAAAAAGAAAGAAGATGCAGGGTAATTCATCATTCCAAGCACTATCAATATGCTTCAATTTACCAAAGCTCTATCTTATTTGGGGGAAAGTATAAATCTAATTCCTTAGGAAATCAATAATCAACTTGAGTTGGGAAAACAATAATCCACAACATTGCGGCTCTTCACGCGGACCGATAAATCAAACACCCGATTGTGATACTCTATGATATATTGGTAAAGGTCGATCGCTTCATCTTTATGGATGATAGTGTTATTCTTGATTTTGATATTGATGCTTAAATTCACATTATATTGGGAAAACCATTTTTAGCAACTTATAGAGCGTTAGTGGATGTTGAAAGAGAGGAATCAAAGTACAGGGTAAACGAAAAGAACTCACCTTTAATATGTGAAATTCAATGAAACATACAAGTGTTATTCATTTTGTTTGAAAAATTGAAGTAATTGATAAAGGGGATCAGGCATGAGCCATTTGATTTGTATGTCTGTAGCTCTAGAATATGTTTTTGCAAATTATGATGATATCAAAATTTCAAAGTTATGATGAAGTACTTTGTCAGGATTAGGTGAAAACTCAGGCAAAAAAGCTTTGTCCCACTAAACCATCCACGAAGGACCCAAAAAAGCTTGAGTTGAAAGTGTTACACACTAATTTCTATATGCATTCTTCGGGGAAAATAAAACCTTGCATGTAATCATCGCAACTGACTTTCTTGAATAAATAGTAAAATTTCTTCTTGAGGTGTTAAGAAGGTACATAAAGGCTATAGGGTTGACTATAATTGACATTGTGGGAATACAACCCAATATTAAGGATAGCAAATCGGTTAGTATGGTGGAACGTGTACCAAAAAAGGGTTGCACCGTGGTAGTATTAGACTGGTAACCGAATTGAGAGTATACATGGACCACCAGAAGTTAAATTCATGTGAAAAAAGATCAGGTTCCCATTCTTTTTATGGACCAAATGATCGATGATTTTTCGAACAGTAGATAGTATTGCTTCTTGGATGATTATTTAGGGTATAAGGAAATCTCAACTGCATTATAATATCTAGAGAAAATCACTTTCATTTGCCCTTATGGTAATTTTTCTTTCAAAAGGATGCCCTTTGGGTTGTGTAATTCTCTGGGAACGTTTCAATGTTGCATGCTGTCTATTTTTGCTTATATGGTAGAAGATGCAGTAGAAGTCTTCATGTATGACTTCTTAGTTGTGGGTGCTTCTTTTGAAACACGTTTATCACAGTTCGGGAAGGCTCTTCAAATATGTATGCAAACCAGTTGGTCTTAAATAGAAACATATGTCACTTCACGGTTAAGGGAGTCATTGGTTTGGGTTACAAGGTCTCGCAAAAGGGGTTACACGTTGACAAGGCAAAGATTGAGGAAATTGAGAATCTACCACGACCAATTTTGGTAAACGGCTTGGCTAGTTTCTTGAGGAATGTCGGTTTCTACCGTGACTTCGTCAAATACTTATCAAAATTTGAAATCCCATTGTGCATGTTGTTTGAGAAGGAGGCAAAATTTTACTTTGATAATGCATGTGTGGCAGTCTTTATGTGTTTGTAAGAGAAATTAATCTCTACCCCAGTGTTAATAACCCAGATTGGTTAGACCCGTTAGAAGTGATGTGTCATGCAAGTTGGACTACGTAATATTGAATGGTGCTCAATGTAACTACATTGTTACTGAGAAAGAGTTACTTGTGGTGGTTTATGCATTTGAGAAATTCTGAAAATACTTGTTTGGCACAAAAGTGGTAGTTCACACTAACCATGCAACCATGCGGTGCTTAATGGAAAAGAAAGATGGAAAACCACGGTTGATAAGATGGGTGTTACTATTGCAAGAAATTGACTTTTAATTTAAAGATAGAAGAGATTGTAAATATCAGGTAGTTGATCACCTATCTAGGTTAGAAAGAAAATAAAAATATAAGCTTATGTTAGGGAGAATGACTCATTCCTAGATGAGTAGGGTTCAGGACCACTGTTATTCAAACTCCTTGCCCTTTGTATGCTGATTTTTCTAACTATGTGGTATGCGTGTTCATGCTAAAAGACCTGAACTTCTTGTTCTATGCCCCGAAATACTATTGCGATGAACCATATTTATTCAGAGAATATGCATACCATCTTATTAGGAGGTGCGTGATTGACGAGGAAGTCAATGGATTTCTCAATGGTTTTCATGCTTTAGGTGTCGGTGGTGATCATAGTAGTATGAGAAAAACCGCTAAAATACTTCAAAGTGATAACTATTGTCCAACCTGATAAAAATATGCACATTAATTTTCCAAGAAATACATACAATGTGAAAAACAAGGTGAGGGGTCCTGAAGGCATGCACAACCTCTTAAGCCCATTCTGGAAGTTGATTATTCGATATTCTGAAAATAGATTTTATGGGGCCATTTGTGAGCTCATTTGGTAATAAGCATATTCTTGTAATTGTGGATTAGATTTCTAAATGGGTAGAAGCCTTAGGAATACCTATAAATTAAGGCAAAATGGTTGTTCATTTCTAAAAACGCAATTCTTGGCAAGATTAGGCACCCTCGGGTTATTATTAGTCATGGAGGTTAAAATTTTTGCAAACGATTATTTGCTTCTACATTGAGAAAATAAGGGGTTAAATATAGAGTGGAAACACCATATCATCCTCAAACAAGTTTCAAAGTAAAGGTGTCGAATCAAGAGGTTTAGAGTATCTTGGGTAAGATTGTCAATCCAATTAGGATTGATTGGTCTCTAAAGCTAGATGATACTGTTTGGGAATATCGTGCTACTTACAAAACATGAATTTGTGCGTCCCCATATCAACTGGTTTCTAGGAAATATTGTAACGTACCAATTGAATTAAAACACAAAGCACTATGGGCATTAAAGGTATTAAATCTGGATTGGGTAAAAGCCTCGAAAGGAAGAGTAGATCAGCTGAAAAAAATGTATGGATTCAGGTTTAGGGCAATTGAAAGTTCAGCTCTCTACAAGGAGAAGATGAATAAATGGCACAAATCTCATATTCTTAGAAGAGAATTTCGAGCAGGAGACTGGGTGTTTCTATACAATTCTTTTTAGAGACTCTTTCAAGGAAAGCTCAAGTATAGTTGTCCGCTTATTTAGAGAAACATGAATATTAAGAAATGGCGCCATTGACTTCGAAGGTAGGGAAAGTCCAACCTTCAAGGTTAATGGGGAACACTTAAAGTTACATTTTGGAGAATGCCACGAGATTTCAGTGATTGAAGTGGTGTACTTGGAAAATGCTTAAAAGCATTATCACATCGTTCCACAACATTAAATAAAGAACTTCTTGGGAGGCAACCCAAGTGTTTGTTGTTTTTAATAATATGCATTCAACGTGCAGGTTTGGGTGATTTTGCAATGTCTGAACCCTTTCAGTGATCCGCTGAATATGTTTAGCTATCTCGACTTTGCTCTCTTTTGTGGCATCAAAAGTGAGCTGAGATACTGCAATATTTGGTGATATACTCGGACCAGTCGGCGAGGCGCAGAAAATATCGGGCTACCCTGACTTTGTCCTCCCTTTGTAAAATCTGCAAGGCTGGAGTCCTGGAACTTTTGGCAAGGTTTAATGTAAACTAGGTGATGCACTATTCTTATTCGTCGTGCTCGATCTCACTCACTTTCCTGTCCCAAATTGGAGTTGTTGGAGTTTGGATTTTTCGGCGAGTTGCATATCATTTGGTAGTTCACCGAATGGCTCGGCAGCCTATGCAACCCCTTGCAGAATGGCTATTTACTAAAGATTCCTTATCGCCATTCTCTATTTTTGTAAGTGTCAGTGCCTCTCCTTTTTATTTTTATTTTTATTCTATTTTGTTTAGTTTGTTTTGTGTTTGTTCTTTAATAACATTGAATGCAATTTTATGCTTTTAGTGGGGTGGTAGTAGCTTGTTGTACTCTAGCATTTTAAGTGTCAGTTGTGGTCCATATTGATGACTAAAATAGTGATCCTAATTGAAGGAGATGAATGTTCTTCTACTATTAGACAAACAAAGTAAATATGTAATATGTGAACTTTTTAGCATCTTGTTGCAGCTAACTGATTGTCAAATGAGTCTCTTGTGATGAACATTTACCGCTAGCTAGATATTGTGGGATCTGGTTTGATATTGGTGCAAATTCCTTGTATGGTGAGGTTGTTTTAAACATTTTGTTTGATGACACCTAGAACAAGCCTCGTTGGTCTGATTGATTTAGTAAAGAGAACAACTAAAATGATATTAAGAAATAAGTTTGAAGAGTGTGACAATTTTACAGTATACCACTTTATGGGAAACGTTGTAATGTGTGAACCTCTCTTGGCACCTTTTCAGTCTATCTCTTTCTTGGAAGAAAGTTGAAAATTTTTGACCTTTTTATACAATAGCCTATAACCTACATGAAGTATTAGTATGTTTGAATAGACAACTTAGACAAAATCCTAAGTTGGGGTGTAGTTAAAAAGTGAGGAAGTCATGAAGTGTGAACAATCCCCCATAAAATAGATTTTTTGGAAAATGATTGAACCCATCCAAGGAAGAATTAAAAAAAATAAAAATTTTACAATAAAGTGTGGGAAAATAGTAAAAATGGGGTAACTGATGATTCATGTCTAGTTGAATAATGGTGGAGTTTGAAAATGCTTGAATCTGAGAGAGAAGGAGAAAAAGTGATTTTCAGGTTGCACTTGATGAAGGTAGAAACCACAAAGCCTAAATGATCATACCACTACATTCAACCCCATTACAGGACTTAAAAATACCTTTGTGATCATTAGTGAGATGGAACAAAGTTTGATTGGAAGTCAAGGCCAAGAATATGGGTGGAGTTATGCATATGTTCGTCTTTTTGAATGCAAGAGTTGTATGTGACTGGAACTTTAAATTGTTGGAGGATTTTTTATGAATATGGAATCATCTTTGTTGTGAGGGAATTTAAGTACCTTTGTAGAGATTGAACTTTTATGTGAGGAAAGTATTGTGAACTTGAGTATCCTTGATAATGGTTAGTCACAATTTCAATCTTTGAGTGCACAATTGAGCATTGTAGAGTAGTTTGAACCTTGTCGTATGCATTTATATTTAGTCTTATGCAACCCTATTTGTAGACATCCATATTGAACTGTTGATCTTATGGTTTACTTGAGGACAAGCAGAAGTTTAAGTTGGGATGTGATGAGTTTGAGACTTCGACTCACTTAGAGGTTTTTTCTTATAGTATAAGTTTAGCTTATTGCTAAATTTATTCTTTAACTGATGTGAGAGAGTTGATTTTTAGAATCAGGGCTAAAGATAAAGTAAAGGAGATTACCCGACTAAAAGGAAAAAACAAGCTAAAGAAGTGGATAAAAGTGATCCTTGTTCTTGCCAAACAACTTTGTGGCTTCTAGCCCTCCCAATTGGATAGAACACCAACTCTAAGATAAGAGAAATTTGGTCGAAGTATTGTGTCCGCTGAAATGGACAAGACTATCCGTTAAGATGCAAATAGTTTAGTGATAAAAAGGAAAAAAAGGGTGCATCGCCGAACCAATTGGCGTTCCACAACACATACCGCTAAAAGTTACAATACAAAGTTCATGAAAAGTGAGTTAAGAGGTTGATGGATGAGTATGATCTGCGATTCATCGACTGGTCAGCGAAGACCTACTTTCCTCGCTGATCGACCCTAATAAGGACAATTTTTTTATCAGTATAAATTGATTCTTTTTAAGAGAAAGGAAATTCTAAAAATTGTGAAAACAGATAAAAAACACAAACACCACTTTTATTGGTTTGAAACATTTTTCTTCAGATATTGTAACGACCTGTTTAGTCATTTTGAGCAACAGAGTGCATTTCTGGAAAAACTGCCAGAGACGACGTGTGTCCCGACGGACCGTCGTGGTCACGACGGCCCGTCGAGGGAGTGTCGTCCCATGGCACTTAGAATTTTGAAATTGGGTACTGAAAATCGACTCTCTATAAATTGTGACGGACCTGCAGGACGTGCCGTCACATCCACGACGAACCGTCGTGAGTCCCATTGCAAAACACTTCAACTTTTGAGAATTTGGTACGAGAAACGAGTTTCTGACCGAGGACGGAGGTGCAGGACGGACCGTCACAGGTTGTGACGGGCCGTCACAGCCACCTGGAACCTGGGGAGGTGCGACGACCACCGTGACGGACCGTCGCAGGCACGACGGCCCGTCACAGGTCACGCAATCCCAGGCAGTTTAGGATTTCTCCACACGTTTTTAAGGGTCGTTTTTGACTATTCTTTCCTTAATTATAAAATTGAGGGGTAACATTAATAAGTCTAATTACTTAGGGGTTAAAAGGGGTAACCTTAAGTTAATTAGAGGGGTTATTGTCCTTTTTCACACTTAATTATATGATTAATTAGGGTAAAAGAAAGAGGGTTTGAACATAAGAAAAACAAGAGAAAGAACAGAAAGAGGGATAGAGAGATCGATCGAGAGGCTGAGGAGAATAACAAAGCTTGGGAGATTTCTTGTCGATTTCAATTCTTCGGTGGAGGTAGTTTATGGTTTATATTACGATATTCGTAGTGAACTCTTGATAGTGAATAATATGTGTTGATGATATTGTAAACCTGTCTATATGCTTATTGTATGCTTGTATGAATATGATTATGTGATGTTGATAAAACAAGCATGATGAAAACCATTGAATCCCAATCTTGAAAGAAACTTTAATCTATGATATTAATGATAATGCCTTGTATAAAAGAAGGCTTGATGAATTAAAGTGATTGGGATTGATGATGCCTTGGTTTAGAGAAGGCTTGATGAACGGATATAATGAGATTAGTGGATCGGAGTGTCACGTTCCGACACATAGAATTAGTGGATCGGAGTGTCACGTTCCGACACATTGAATTAGTGGATCGGAGTGTCACGTTCCGACACATAGTATTAGTGGGACGGGTGTCACGAACCGACACGTAGATGTAGGGGATCGGAGTGTCACGTACCGACACATATAGGGGATCGGAGTGTCACGTTCCGACACATATAGGGGATCGGAGTGTCACGTTCCGACACATATAGGGGATTGGAGTGTCACGTACCGACACATAGTAGTAGGGGATCGGAGTGTCACGTACCGACACAAGAGGAAGAAAGATAATGAATCTCGAAAGATGTTAATATACTCAACATAGTGAACTTAATTCCCAAATGAGTATGGTATTGAGGCTTGAGTCCTCATGGATGAACTTGATGGTATTTATTGACGATTAACTACTTGTTGCTACATGTTGAGTTTATAGTTGATTTAATATATTACTTGATATGTATTATCGCCTATTTTGAGTTAACCGATGATATCTACTCAGTACGTGTGGTTGTACTGACCCCCTACTTTTATGTTTTCCTCTTGTTATTTGTGTTATGCAGCAAACGTTCCGTCAACTTCGACTCAGCAGTAGATCAAGCCCGTCTTCACTCCATCGGAAATTCAGGGTGAGCTAATGCGTCTAGCTTGGACTGGGTCTCCTTCTTCAAGTCTTGATGCCTTGAACTTCCGGCATGGACTAGCTTTTAGTATTTTGTTCTTAGACAGTTTTAGTTTAGAAATTTGAGATAGATGTTCTTGTGATGATGACTTCCAGATTTTGGGGATAATAATAATAGTTTTTGATTTGTTTTTATTAATGAGTTAAGTCTTCCGCATTTCTTTTGTTGATATTGTATTAAAATGTTAAGGGTTAGATTGGTTGGTTCGCTCACATAGGAGGGTAAATGTGGGTGCCAGTCGCGTCCCCGATTTGGGTCGTGACAAACTTGGTATCAGAGCATTAGGTTCATTGGTCTCATCACACAAGAACAGGTCTAGTAGAGTCTTAAAGAACGGTAGGGGGACGCCTTTACTTTTCTTTGAGAGGCTATAGGACTTTAGGAAAATTCCATTCTTTCATTCTTCTTTCGTGCTACTACTTGAGTCCAATTGGTATCTAGGTGATACAAATTGGTATCTGACCATCTTCATTCTATTTCGCAGATGGTTAGAACTAGAGCAACGGCCGCACCAGCAGCGACAACGGAAAGACAGGAAACTACTGAGCCAGCCACTGGGGCTGTGGCTCGAGGAAGGGTAACGGCAAGAGGCCGTGGAAGAGGTCGTGGGAGGACGTCCTCTAGAGAAGAGGACGAGCCCCTAGCCCATCTGATACTAGGGCAGTGACTCCTCCACTGACCGAGGAGGTGATAAGAGAGGGTGAGGAAGGGAGAATGAACAAGGGCAGAATGAGGAAATGCCACCCCAACCTACCCCAGAGATGATCAACCAAGTACTTGCTTATCTTAGCGGGTTGTCTGATCAGGGTCAAGCACCTCCAGTGGTTTCTGCACACAACACCTCCGGTTTCAGAAATACGACATGCGGCTACTATGGCTCCCCGCATGGATGCAACATTGGGAATAGGCACCTTTCCACGTCTGACTACTGGGCCTATTATGACAAACGATCAACATGAACTTTTTAGTAAGTTCTTGAAACTGAAACCTCCAGTCTTCAAGGGTGCAGAATCTGAAGATGCTTATGATTTTCTGGTTGATTGCCATGAACTACTACATAAGATGGGGATAGTAGAGAGGTTTGGTGTCGAGTTCGTGAGCTATCAGTTCCAAGGGAACGCCAAAATGTGGTGGCGTTCACATGTTGAGTGTCAACCAACGGAGGCACCACCTATGACTTGGGAATCATTCTCTAGTTTGTTCATGGAAAATTATCCCCCGCACTTTGAGGGATAGGAAGAGGGATGAGTTTTTGAGTCTGAACAGGGTAGAATGACGGTTAATGCATACGAGGCTAAATTTCGCGCACTATCCAGATACGCCACCCAACTCTGTTTCAGTCCACAAGAACGGATCCGCCGTTTTGTGAAGGGGTTGAGGTCAGAATTGCGTATTTCAGCCTTACAGATAGCGGCAACAACAACATCCTTCCAAGAGGTGGTAGACTTTGTGGTAGAGGTGGAAGGAGTGAAGCCAGATGACTTCACCACGACATCGACATCAAAGAGATTTCGAAGGGGAGGTGAGTATAATGTTTTTTTCTAGAGGACAGAACTCCGGAGGTCACTCAAATCGACCAATACAGTCTTCACTACAGACTGTAGTTGGGGGTCCACCTCAGAACGGTCAACACTACTCCGAGAGACCTATGCCCGATTCCAGAGAGTGCTATGGATGTGGGGAGATTGGACATATTAGAGGAATTGTCCAAAACAGAGTTACAGAGCCCCACTAGCTAGAGTAGGGGTGGTCATGGTAGAGGCCGTTTTTCTGGAGGACGTGGTGGCGAGGTAGGTAATGCGGTCACCAAAACGGCAGAGGTGAAGGGCAAAACGGAGCCACTACTACACAACATGGTAGGGGCAACGGACAGACGAATGATAGGGCCCATTGTTATGCTTTCCCTGGGAGGTCTGAAGCGGAGGCGTCTGATGCTGTTATCACAGGTAATCTCTTGGTTGTGATTGCATGGCATCTGTATTATTACCCTGGCTCCACGTTTTCATATGTATCTTCCTCATTTGCTAATGGTCTAAATTTACATTGTGAATTACTTGACATGCCTATTCGTGTTTCTACTCCGGTGGGTGAGTCTGTGATAGTCGAAAAAGTGTATAGGTCTTGTTTGGTGAATTTTGTGGGGAGCAACACTTATGTAGACTTGGTTATTTTAGAAATGGGTGACTTTGACGTAATTCTGGGTATGACTTGGCTTTCTCCGAATTTTGCGATTTTGGATTGTAACGCTAAAACGGTGACGCTAGCCAAGCCTGGGGCAGATCCGTTAGTGTGGGAGGGTGACTACACTTCCAATCCGGTGCGCATAATCTCCTTTATTCGTGCACAGAAGATGGTTAGTAAGGGTTGTCTAGCTTTCTTGGCACATCTTAAGGATGACACTACTCAAGTACCATCGATTGAGTCAGTTTCGGTAGTCTGTGAGTTTTTGGATGTGTTCCCTGCAGATCTTCCTGGTATGCCACCGGATAGGGATATTGACTTCTGTATCGATCTTGAACCGGGTACTCGCCCCATTTCTATACCCCCGTATAGAATGGCTCCCGCCGAGTTAAGAGAGTTAAAGGCACAACTTCAAGAGTTGTTGAGCAAGGGCTTCATTAGACCAAGTGCATCTCCTTGGGGTGCTCCGGTCTTGTTTGTAAAGAAGAAGGATGGGAGCTTTCGAATGTGCATAGATTACCGACAATTGAACAAAGTAACTATTAAGAACAAGTGCCCCATTCCTCGCATTGATGACTTGTTCGATCAGTTACAAGGTGCTTGTGTCTTCTCTAAGATCGATTTGAGATCCGGTTATCACCAATAGAAAATACGAGCGACGGACGTGCCAAAGACCGCTTTTCGAACTAGGTATGGGCATTATGAATTTGTGGTAATGTCGTTTGGTCTTACTAATGCCCCTGCTGCCTTCATGAGCTTGATGAACGGGATTTTCAAGCCATACTTGGACCTCTTTGTGACTGTGTTCATTGATGATATACTGATATACTCCAAAAGTAAGAAGGAACATGAGGAGCATTGAGAATGGTGTTAGAGTTGTTGAGGAAGAAAAAGCTTTATGCGAAATTCTCCAAGTGTGAGTTTTGGCTAGATTCAGTGTCCTTCTTGGGGCACGTGGTTTCTAAGGATGGAGTGATGGTGGATCCATCTAAGATTGAGACAGTGAAGAATTGGGTAAGACCTACAAACGTGTCAGAAATAAGGAGTTTTGTGGGGTTAGCTAGCTTACTACCGCCGATTCGTCAAGGGATTCTCTTCCATTGCTTCCCAATTGACGAACTTGACTAAGCAAAACGTCCCATTTGTATGGTCGGATTAGTGTGAGGAGAGCTTTCAGAAGCTTAAGACTTTGTTGACTACCGCACCTATCCTTACCTTGCCAACAGAGGGTAAGAACTTTATTGTTTTTGTGATGCATCCTATTCTGGGTTGGGTGCAGTGCTAATGCAAGAGAAGAATGTGATTGCTTATGCTTCGAGGCAATTAAAGGTGCATGAGCGTAACTATCCGACCCACGATTTGGAGTTGGCCGCGGTAGTATTTGCACTAAAGCAATGGAGACACTACTTGTATGGGTTAAATGTGAAGTCTACACGGACCATCGTAGCCTACAGTATGTATTCACTCAGAAAGACTTGAACTTGAGACAGAGGAGATGGATGGAACTACTGAAGGACTACGACATCACTATCTTGTATCATCCGGGGAAAAGCAAATGTTGTGGCAGATGCTTTGAGTAGGAAGGCCGGAAGCATGGGAAGTCTAGCTCATTTGCAAGCTTCTAGACGCCCATTGGCTAGAGAAGTGCAGATTTTGGCTCTAATGACCTTATGAGGTTAGAAATAAACGAGAAGGGAGGATTGTTAGCTTGTGTAGAGGCAAAATCCTCTTTTCTTGATCAGATTAAGGGGAAACAGTTTGATGATGAGAAACTAAGGCGAATCCGAGACAAAGTGTTGCAAGGAGAGGCTAAAGAGGTAATAATTGATGAAGAAGGTGTTTTAAGAATTAAGGGAAGGGTATGTGTACCCCGCATCGATGATTTGATCACCACTATTCTTACCGAGGCTCATAGTTCCGGATATTCCATACATCCTGGTGCAACCAAGATGTATCGCGACCTAAAGCAACACTTCTGGTGGAGTAGAATGAAGCGGGATATTGTTGATTTTGTTGCCAAATGTCCAAATTGTCAACAAGTAAAATATGAACACCAGAGGCCCGGAGGAACACTTCAGAGAATGCCCATTCCTGAATGGAAATGGGAGAGAATCGCGATGGACTTCGTGGTTGGTCTTCCCAAGACCTTGGGTAAGTATGACTCTATTTGGGTGATTGTTGATAGGTTAACTAAGTCTGCTCACTTCATTCCTGTCAAGGTGACTTACAATGCAGAGAAATTAGCAAAAATCTACATCTCAGAAATCGTTCGATTGCATGGGGTTCCACTCTCAATCATATCTGATAGAGGTACGCAGTTTACTTCTAAGTTTGGGAGAACCTTACATGCTGAATTAGGTACTAGATTGGACCTTAGTACTGCATTTCATCCTCAGACCGATGGTCAGTCTGAGCGAACGATTCAAGTGTTGGAGGATATGCTTCGCGCGTGTGTGATAGAGTTTGGTGGCCATTGGGATAACTTCTTACCCCTGGCAGAGAGAGTTTTCATACAATAATAGCTATCACTCCAGTATTGATATGGCTCCATTTGAAGCATTGTATGGGAGGAGGTGTAGATCTCCCATTGGTTGGTTTGACGCCTTTGAAGTTAGACCTTGGGGGACTGATCTGTTAAGAGATTCTATGGAGAAGGTGAAAGCTATTCAAGAAAAGCTTTTAGCGGCTCAAAGTAGACAAAAGGAGTATGCAGACCGAAAGGTTAGAGACTTGGAGTTCATGGAAGGTGAACAAGTCTTGTTGAAGGTTTCACCCATGAAAGGGGTGATGCGGTTTGGAAAAAGAGGTAAGCTAAGTCCAAGGTATATTGGACCATTCGAGGTACTAAAGCGAATAGGGGAGGTGGATTATGAATTAGCCTTACCCCCAGGGCTGTCCGGAGTGCATCCGGTGTTTCATGTATCCATGTTGAAGAGATATACCACGGAGATGGAACTACATTATCCGTTGGGATTCAGTTTTGTTGGATGAGAACTTGACTTATGAAGAGGAACCGGTTGCTATATTAGATAGAGAAGTTCGCAAGTTGAGGTCGAGAGAGATTGCATCCATCAAAGTGCAATGGAAGAATCGACCGGTTGAAGAGGCTACTTGGGAGAAGGAGGCAGATATGCAAGAAAAATACCCACATCTGTTTACAGATTCAGGTACTCCTTTTCGCCATTGTTTTCCTTTTTTGATCGTTCGGGGACGAACGATGGGTAAATTGGTATCTATTGTAACGACCTGTTTAGTCGTTTTGAGCAACAGAGTGCATTTCTGAAAAAACTGCCAGAGACGACGTGTGTCCCGACGGACCGTCGTGGTCACGACGCCCGTCGAGGGAGTGTCGTCCCATGGCACTTAGAATTTTGAAATTGGGTACTGAAAATCGACTCTCTGTAAATTGTGACGGACCTGCAGGACGTGCCGTCACATCCACGACGAACCGTCGTGAGTCCCGTTGCAAAACACTTCAACTTTTGAGAATTTGGTACGAGAAACGAGTTTCTGACCGTCCGGACGGAGGTGCAGGACGGACCGTCACAGCCACCTGGAACCTGGGGAGGTGCGACGACCCCGTGACGGACCGTCGCAGGCACGACGGCCGTCACAGGTCACGCAATCCCAGGCAGTTTAGGATTTCTCCACACGTTTTAAGGGTCGTTTTTGACTATTCTTTCCTTAATTATAAAGATTGAGGGGTAACATTAATAAGTCTAATTACTTAGGGGTTAAAAGGGGTAACCTTAAGTTAATTAGAGGGGTTTATTGTCCTTTTTCACACTTAATTATATGATTAATTAGGGTAAAAGAAAGAGGGTTTGAACATAAGAAAACAAAAGAGAAAGAACAGAAAGAGGGATAGAGAGATCGATCGAGAGGCTGAGGAGAATAACAAAGCTTGGGAGATTTCTTGTCGATTTCAATTCTTCGGTGGAGGTAGTTATGGTTTAGTATTTACGATATTCGTAGTGAACTCTTGATAGTGAATAATATGTGTTGATGATATTGTAACCTGTCTATATGCTTATTGTATGCTTGTATGAATATGATATATGATGTTGTTGATAAAACAAGCATGATGAAAACCATTGAATCCCAAATCTTGAAAGAAACTTTAATCTATGATATTAATGATAATGCCTTGGTATAAAAGAAGGCTTGATGAATTAAAGTGATTGGGATTGATGATGCCTTGGTTTAGAGAGGCTTGATGAACGGATATAATGAGATTAGTGGATCGGAGTGTCACGTTCCGACACATAGAATTAGTGGATCGGAGTGTCACGTTCCGACACATAGAATTAGTGGATCGGAGTGTCACGTTCCGACACATAGTATTAGTGGGATGGGTGTCACGAACCGACACGTAGATGTAGGGGATCGGAGTGTCACGTACCGACACATATAGGGGATCGGAGTGTCACGTTCCGACACATATAGGGGATCGGAGTGTCACGTTCCGACACATATAGGGGATCGGAGTGTCACGTACCGACACATAGTAGTAGGGGATCGGAGTGTCACGTACCGACACAAGAGGAAGAAAGATAATGAATCTCGAAAGATGTTAATATACTCAACATAATGAACTTAATTCCCAAATGAGTATGGTATTGAGGCTTGAGTCCTCATGGATGAACTTGATGGTATTTATTGACGATTATACTACTTGTTGCTACATGTTGAGTTTATAGTTGATTTATAATATTACTTGATATGTATTATCGCCTATTTTGAGTTAACCGATGATATCTACTCAGTACGTGTGGTTGTACTGACCCCCTACTTTTATGTTTTCCTCTTGTTATTTGTGTTATGCAGCAAACGTTTCGTCAACTTCGACTCAGCAGTAGATCAAGCCCGTCTCACTCCATCGGAATTTCAGGGTGAGCTAATGCGTCTAGCTTGGACTGGGTCTCCTTCTTCAAGTCTTGATGCCTTGAACTTCCGGCATGGACTAGCTTTTAGTATTTTGTTCTTAGACAGTTTTAGTTTAGAAATTTGAGATAGATGTTCTTGTGATTATGACTTCCAAATTTTGGGGATAATAATAATAGTTTTTGATTTGTTTTTATTAATGAGTTAAGTCTTCCGCATTTCTTTTGTTGATATTGTATTAAAATGTTAAGGGTTAGATTGGTTGGTTCGCTCACATAGGAGGGTAAATGTGGGTGCCAGTTGCGTCCCCGATTTGGGTCGTGACAGATATCTCGCAGGGTTTGTAATTAGAGCATGATTTATATATTTTAAGTTTTTGAAAATCATTACCCAGCTATGAACCATATAATTGCTATTGAAATTTCTCCTTTTCTGATAAATAAATAAAATCCCATTCTTGGGGTTCTGATTTGTTATTGCGGTTAACTTGGTTTGTTGAATGTTTATTTCGATGATATATAGTGCTTTATTATTTCTTGAGAGAGAAGCATAAGTCCAAGGTGATAAATTAGGACACGTAGAGATTCGGTCAATGTGAGTTCAGCTCGAGAGGGTGAATCATTAGTCTTGTTCTACCTATCTATCTTGAGAGAGTAGATGTAGTGAGGTTGTGGGGTGGTTTTGTTATTTAGCCTGTTGAGGTTTGAAATAACACACACACACACACACACACACACACGTAATGCATACACATTACACATACATATTTCTTGATAAATTGAACTTATGAAGATAAAATATGTGAATAATATTGATATTACTAATTATTTAATTACTGATTCCACTTATAATTAGTATAAAAATATTTTCATAACATTGGTTATATACTTTTGAGGGTAGTATTTCCTTTTTGGACTTTGTTATTAAGATGAAAAAATGGAACTCTGATCCATGGTTGTTATCATAATGATCGTTATTGGTGATGTTTGTAAATAGTGATTTGTGGTGATGACAAACGTTCATATTCATTGACAACAATGTTTTGGTTGAGGATAAAAATTTTAAACATTATCTTAAAGATTTTCCAAAGGAAATTAAGTAATAGTTAAGGGTTCTTTGGACAAGATGTTTTCATTGAAATGAGAAATAGGGACAAAAACAAAATACCAATTATTTATGAGACAAAAATTAAATACCGCCAAAAATGGATAGTCCATGCGAAGATGTCACGACCCAAATCGGGGACGCGACTGGCACCCACATTTACCCTCCGATGTGAGCGAACCAACCCATCTAACCTTAACATTTTAACATATATCAACAGAAAATAATGTGGAAGACTTAAACTCGTTAATAAAACAATTCAAAATCTATTATTAATATCCCCAAAATCTGGAAGTCATCATCACAAGAACATCTAAAATCAAATCACTAAACTAGGAATGTCTAAGAACAAAAGTAAGTAAAATCTAGTCCATGCCGGAAGTTCAAGGCATCAAGACTTGAAGAAGGAGACCCAGTCCAAGCTAGACGCATTAGCTCACCCTGAATTTCCGATGGAGTGAAGACTGGCTTGATCTACTGCTGAGTCGAAGTTGACGGAACGTTTGCTGCATAACACAAATAACAAGGGAAACATAAAAGTAGGGGGTCAGTACAACCACACGTACTGAGTAGATATCATCGGTTAACTCAAAATAGGGAACAATATATATCAATTAATATTATAAATCGACTATAAACTCAACATGTAGCAACAACAAGTATCATAATCGTCAATAACACCATCAAGTTCATTCATGAGGGCTCAAGCCTCATCACCATACTCATTTGGGAATTAAGTTCATTATGTTGAATATATTATCATCTTTCGAGATTCATTATCTTTCTTCCTCTTGTGTCGGTACGTGACACTCCGATCCCCTACTACTATGTGTCGGAACGTGACACTCCGATCCCCTATATGTGTCGGAACGTGACACTCCGATCCCCTATATGTGTCGGTACGTGACACTCCGATCCCCTATATCTACGTGTCGGTTCGTGACACCCGTCCCACTAATACTATGTGTCGGAACGTGACACTCCGATCCACTAATTCTATGTGTCGGAACGTGACACTCCGATCCCCTATATCTACGTGTCGGTTCGTGACACCCGTCCCACTAATACTATGTGTCGGAACGTGACACTCCGATCCACTAATTCTATGTGTCGGAACGTGACACTCCGATCCACTAATTCTATGTGTCGGAACGTGACACTCCGATCCACTAATCTCATTATATCCGTTCATCAAGCCTTCTCTAACCAAGGCATCATCAATCCCAATCACTTTAATTCATCAAGCCTTCCTTTATACCAAGGCATTATCATTAATATCGTAGATTAAAGTTTCTTTCAAGATTTGGGATTCAATGGTTTTCATCATGCTTGTATTATTAACATCACATAATCATATTCATACAAACATACAATAAGTATATAGACAGGTTTACAATATCATCAACACATATTATTCACTATCAAGAGTTCACTACGAATATCGTAATACAAACCATAACCTACCTCCACCGAAGAATTGGAATCCACAAGAATTTTCCCAAGCTTGCTATTCTCCTCAACCAATTCGATCGATCTGCTCTCTCTCTTTCTGTTCTTTCCCTTTTGTTTTACTCAAACCTCTTTCCTTTACCCTAATTAATCATATAATTAAGTGTGAAAAAGGACATAAACCCCTCTAATTCACTTAAGGTTACCCCTTTTAACCCCTAAGTAATTAGACTTATTAATGTTACCCCTCAATCTTTGTAATTAAGGAAAGAATAATCAAAAACGACCCTTAAAACGTGTGGAGAAATCCCAAACTGCCTGGGATTGTGCAGCCTGTGACGGGCCGTCATGCCTGCGACGGTCCGTCACAGTGGTCGTCGCAGAGGCCAAAATCTTATTTTTCACCAAGTGTTCTGTGACGGTCCGTCACTCCTGTGACGGTCCGTCCTGCACTTCCGTCATGACGGTCAGAAACTCGTTTTCTTGCACCAAATTCTCAAAAGTCGAAGTGTTTTGCAACGGGACTCACGACGGTTCGTCGTGGGTGTGACGGCACGTCCTGCAGGTCCGTCACAATTTACAGAGAGTCGATTTCCAGTACCCAAATTCAAAATGCTAAGTGTCATGGGACGAATCATTCACGACGGGCCGTCGTGACTACGACGGTCCGTCACGACTTCCGTCGTCCCAGCCAGTTTTTCCAGAAATTATTCTGCTGCTCCAAAACGACTAATCAGGTCGTTACAATAGATACCATTTACCCATCGTTCGTCCCCGAACGATCAACAGAAGAAAAAACAGTGGCGAAAAGGAGTACCTTAATCTGTAAACAGATGTGGGTATTTTTCTTGCATATCTTCCTCCTTCTCCCAAGTAGCTTCTTCAACCGGTCGATTCTTCCATTGAACTTTGATGGATGCAATCTCTCTCGACCTCAACTTGCGAACTTCTCTATCTAATATAGCAACCGGTTCCTCTTCATAAGTCAAGTTCTCATCCAACAAAACTGAATCCCAACGGATGATGTAGTTTCCATCTCCGTGGTATCTCTTCAACATGGATACATGAAACACCGGATGCACTCCGGACAGCCCTGGGGGCAAGGCTAATTCATAAGCCACCTCCCCTATTCTTTTAAGCACTTCAAATGGTCCAATGTACCTTGGACTTAACTTACCTCTTTTGCCAAACCGCATCACCCCTTTCATGGGCGAAACCTTCAACAAGACTTGTTCACCTTCCATGAACTCCAAGTCTCTAACCCTTCGGTCTGCATACTCCTTTTGTCTACTTTGAGCCGCTAAAAGCTTTTCTTGAATAGCTTTCATTCACCTCTCCATAGAATCTCTCAACAGATCAGTCCCCCAAGGTCTAACCTCGAAGGCATCAAACCAACCAATGGGAGATCTACACCTCCTCCCATATAATGCTTCAAATGGGGCCATGTCGATACTAGAGTGATAACTATTATTGTATGAAAACTCTGCCAAAGGTAAGAAACTATCCCAATGACCACCAAACTCTATCACGCATGCGCGAAGCATATCCTCCAAAACTTGAATCGTTCGCTCAGACTGACCATCGGTCTGAGGATGAAATGCGGTACTAAGGTCCAATCTAGTACCTAATTCAGCATGCAATGTTCTCCAAAACTTAGAAGTAAACTGCGTACCTCTATCAGATATGATGGATAGTGGAACTCCATGCAACCGAACGATTTCTGAGATGTAGATCTTGGCTAACTTCTCTGCATTGTAGGTCACCTTAACAGGAATGAAGTGAGCAGACTTAGTCAACCTATCAACGATCACCCATATAGAGTCATACTTACCCAATGTCTTTGGAAGACCAACCACGAAGTCCATCGCGATTCTCTCCCACTTCCATTCAGGAATGGGCATTCTTTGAAGTGTTCCTCCGGGCCTTTGGTGTTCATACTTCACTTGTTGACAATTTGGACACTTGGCAACAAACTCAACAATATCTCGCTTCATTCTACTCCACCAGAAGTGTTGCTTTAGGTCGCGATACATCTTGGTTGCACCAGGATGTATAGAATATCCGGAACTATGAGCTTCTGTCAGAATAGTGGTGATCAAATCATCGATGCGGGGTACACATACTCTTCCCTTGATCCTCAAAACACCTTCCCCATCGATTATTGCTTCCTTAGCCTCTCCTTGCAACACTTTATCTCGAATTCGCCTTAGTTTCTCATCGTCAAATTGTTTTCCCTTAATCTGATCAAGGAAAGAGGATTTTGCCTCTACACAAGCTAACAATCCTCCCTTCTCGTTTATTTCTAACCTCATAAGGTCATTAGCCAAAATCTGCACTTCTCTAGCCAATGGGCGTCTAGAAGCTTGCAAATGAGCTAGACTTCCCATGCTTCCGGCCTTTCTACTCAAGGCATCTGCCACAACATTAGCCTTCCCTGGATGATACAAGATAGTGATGTCGTAGTCCTTCAGTAGTTCCATCCATCCCTCTGTCTCAAGTTCAAGTCTTTCTGAGTGAAGACATACTGTAGGCTACGATGGTCCGTATAGACTTCACACTTAACCCCATACAAATAGTGTCTCCATTGCTTTAGTGCAAATACTACCGCGGCCAACTCCAAGTCATGGGTCGGATAGTTGCGTTCATGCACTTTTAATTGTCTTGAAGCATAAGCAATCACATTTTTCTCTTGCATTAGCACTGCACCCAACCCAGAATAGGATGCATCACAATAGACAATGAAGTTTTTGCCCTCTACTGGCAAGGTGAGGATGGGCGCGGTAGTCAACAAAGTCTTAAGCTTCTGAAAGCTTTCCTCACATTCATCTGACCATACAAATGGGACGTTTTGCTTGGTCAAGTTCGTCAATTGGGAAGCAATGGAAGAGAATCCCTTGACGAATCGGCGGTAGTAGCTAGCTAACCCCACAAAACTCCTTATTTCTGACACGTTTGTAGGTCTTACCCAATTCTTTACCGTTTCAATCTTAGATGGATCTACCATCACTCCATCCTTAGAAACCACGTGCCCCAAAGGACACTGAATCTAGCCAAAACTCACACTTGGAGAATTTCGCATAAAGCTTTTTCTTTCTCAACAACTCTAACACCAATTTCAAATGCTCCTCATGTTCTTTCTTACTTTTGGAGTATATCAGTATATCATCAATAAACACAATCACAAAGAGATCCAATATGGCTTGAAAATCCCGTTCATCAAGCTCATGAAGGCAGCAGGGGCATTAGTAAGACCAAACGACATTACCACAAACTCATAATGCCCATACCTAGTTCGAAAAGCAGTCTTTGGCACATCCGTTGCGCGTATTTTCAATTGGTGATAACCGGACCTCAAGTCTATTTTTGAGAAGACACAAGCACCTTGTAACTGATCGAACAAGTCATCAATGCGAGGAATGGGGTACTTTTTCTTATAGTTTACCTTGTTCAACTGTCGGTAATCTATGCACATTCGAAAGCTCCCATCCTTCTTCTTTACAAACAAGACCGGAGCACCCCAAGGAGATGCACTTGGTCTAATGAAGCCTTTGCTCAACAACTCTTGAAGTTGTGCCTTTAACTCTCTTAACTCTGCGGGAGCCATTCTATAAGGGGGTATAGAAATGGGGCGAGTACCGGTTCCAACAACAATGCAAAGTCTATATCCCTATCTGGTGGCATACCGGGAAGATCTGCAGGGAACACATCCAAAAATTCTCGAACTACCGAAACTGATTCAATTGAGGGTACTTGGATAGTGTCATCCTTGAGATGTGCCAAGAAAGCTAGACAACCTTACTAACCATCTTCTGAGCACAATAAAAGGAGATGATACGCACCGGATTGGAAGTGTAGTCACCCTCCCACACTAACGGATCTGCCCCAGGTTTGGCTAACGTCACTGTTTTAGCATTGCAATCCAAAATCGCAAAGTTTGGAGAAAGCCAAGTCATACCCAGAATTACGTCAAAGTCACCCATTTCTAAAATAACCAAGTCTACATAAGTGTTGCTCCCCACAAAATTCACCAAACAAGACCTATACACTTTTTCGACTATCACAGACTCACCCACCGGAGTAGAAACACGAATAGGCATGTCAAGTAATTCACAATGTAAATTTAGACCGTTAGCAAACGATGAAGTTACATAAGAAAACGTGGAGCCAGGGTCAAATAACACAGATGCCATGCAATCACAACCAAAAGATTACCTGTGATAACAGCATCAGACGCCTCCGCTTCAGATCTCCCAGGAAAGCGTAGCAATGAGCCCCATTACTTGTTTGTCCGTTGCCCCTACCATGTTGTGTAGTAGTGGCTCCATTTTGACCCTCTCCTCTGCCGTTTTGGTGACCACCATTACCTCGGCCACCACGCCCTCCAGAATATCGACCTCTACTATTACCACCTCTTCCTCTAGCCATTGGGGCTCTGTAACTCTGTTTTGGACAATTCCTCCTAATATGTCCAATCTCCCCACATCCATAGCACTCTCTGGAGTCAGGCATGGGTCTCTCGGAGTAGTGTTGACCGTTCTGAGGTGGACCCCCAACTACAGTCTGTAGTGAAGACTGTATTGGTCGATTTGAGTGACCTCCAGAGTTCTGTCCTCTAGAATAAGAACCATTATACTCACCTCCCCTATGAAACCTCTTTGATGTCGATGTCGTGGTGAAGTCATCTGGTTTCACTCCTTCCACCTCAATCACAAAGTCTACCACCTCTTGGAAGGATGTTGCCGTTGCCGCTATCTGTAAGGCTGAAATCCGCAATTCTGACCTCAACCCCTTCACAAAACGGCGGATCCGTTCTTGTGGACTGAAACAAAGTTGCGTGGCATATCTGGATAGCGCGCGAAATTTAGCCTCATACGCGTTTACTGTCATCCTTCCCTGTTCAAGACTCAAGAACTCATCCCTCTTTTATCTCTCAAAGTCCTTGGGATATATTTCTCCATAAATAGGGTAGAGAATGATTCCCAAGTCATAGGTGGTGCCTCTGTTGGTTGACACTCAACATGTGAACGCCACCACATTTTGGCGTTCCCTTGGAACTGATAGCTCACGAACTCGACACCAAAACCTCTACTATCCCCATCTTGTGTAGTAGCTCATGGCAATCAACCAGAAAATCATAAGCATCCTCAGATTCTGCACCCTTGAAGACGGGGGTTTCAATTTCAAGAACTTACTGAAAAGTTCGTGTTGATCGTTTGTCATAATAGGCTCAGTAGTCAGACGTGGAAATGTGCCTATTCCCAATGTTGCATCCATGCGGGGAGCCATAGTAGCCGCATGTCGTATCTCTGAAACCGGAGGTGTTGGTGCAGAAACCACTGGAGGTGCTTGACCCTGATCAGACAACCCGCTAAGATAAGCAAGTACTTGGTTGATCATCTCTGGGGTAGGTTGGGTGGTGGCATTTCCTCATTCTGCCCTTGTTCAGTTTCCCCTTCCTCACCCTCTCTAGCTACCTCCTCAGTCGGTGGAGGAGTCACCGCCCTAGCATCAGATGGGCTAGGGGCTCGTCCTCTCCCTCTAGAGACGTCCTCCCACGACCTCTTACCACTGATCCTCCTCGAGCTACAGCCCCAGTGGCTGGCTCAGACGTTCTTGTCTTGCCGTTGTCGCTGCTGGCGCGGTCGTTGCTCTAGTTCTAACCATCCGCGAGATAGAATGAAGATGGTCAGATACCAATTTGTATCACCTAGATACCAATTGGACTCAAGTAATAGCACGAAAGAAAGAATGAAAGAATGGAATTTTCCTAAAGTCTTATAGCCTCTCAAGGAAAAGTAAAGGCGTCCCCCTACCGTTCCTTAAGACTCTACTAGACCTGTTCTTGTGTGATGAGACCAATGAACCTAATGCTCTGATACCAAGTCTGTCACGACCCAAATCGGGGACGCGACTGGCACCCACATTTACCCTCCGATGTGAGCGAACCAACCCATCTAACCTTAACATTTTAACATATATCAACAGAAAATAATGCGGAAGACTTAAACTCGTTAATAAAAACAATTCAAAATCTATTATTAATATCCCCAAAATCTGGAAGTCATCATCACAAGAACATCTAAAATCAAATCACTAAACTAGGAATGTCTAAGAACAAAAGTAAGTAAAATCTAGTCCATGCCGGAAGTTCAGGCATCAAGACTTGAAGAAGGAGACCCAGTCCAAGCTAGACGCATTAGCTCACCCTGAATTTCCGATGGAGTGAAGACTGGCTTGATCTACTGCTGAGTCGAAGTTGACGGAACGTTTGCTGCATAACACAAATAACAAGGGAAACATAAAAGTAGGGGGTCAGTACAACCACACGTACTGAGTAGATATCATCGGTTAACTCAAAATAGGGAACAATATATATCAATTAATATTATAAATCGACTATAAACTCAACATGTAGCAACAACAAGTATCATAATCGTCAATAACACCATCAAGTTCATTCATGAGGGCTCAAGCCTCATCACCATACTCATTTGGGAATTAAGTTCATTATGTTGAATATATTATCATCTTTCGAGATTCATTATCTTTCTTCCTCTTGTGTCGGTACGTGACACTCCGATCCCCTACTACTATGTGTCGGAACGTGACACTCCGATCCCCTATATGTGTCGGAACGTGACACTCCGATCCCCTATATGTGTCGGTACGTGACACTCCGATCCCCTATATCTACGTGTCGGTTCGTGACACCCGTCCCACTAATACTATGTGTCGGAACGTGACACTCCGATCCACTAATTCTATGTGTCGGAACGTGACACTCCGATCCCCTATATCTACGTGTCGGTTCGTGACACCCGTCCCACTAATACTATGTGTCGGAACGTGACACTCCGATCCACTAATTCTATGTGTCGGAACGTGACACTCCGATCCACTAATTCTATGTGTCGGAACGTGACACTCCGATCCACTAATCTCATTATATCCGTTCATCAAGCCTTCTCTAACCAAGGCATCATCAATCCCAATCACTTTAATTCATCAAGCCTTCCTTTATACCAAGGCATTATCATTAATATCGTAGATTAAAGTTTCTTTCAAGATTTGGGATTCAATGGTTTTCATCATGCTTGTATTATTAACATCACATAATCATATTCATACAAACATACAATAAGTATATAGACAGGTTTACAATATCATCAACACATATTATTCACTATCAAGAGTTCACTACGAATATCGTAATACAAAACCATAACCTACCTCCACCGAAGAATTGGAATCCACAAGAATTTTCCCAAGCTTGCTATTCTCCTCAACCAATTCGATCGATCTGCTCTCTCTCTTTCTGTTCTTTCCCTTTTGTTTTACTCAAACCCTCTTTCCTTTACCCTAATTAATCATATAATTAAGTGTGAAAAAGGACAATAAACCCCTCTAATTCACTTAAGGTTACCCCTTTTAACCCCTAAGTAATTAGACTTATTAATGTTACCCCTCAATCTTTGTAATTAAGGAAAGAATAATCAAAAACGACCCTTAAAACGTGTGGAGAAATCCCAAACTGCCTGGGATTGTGCAGCCTGTGACGGGCCGTCATGCCTGCGACGGTCCGTCACAGTGGTCGTCGCAGAGGCCAAAATCTTATTTTTCACCAAGTGTTCTGTGACGGTCCGTCACTCCTGTGACGGTCCGTCCTGCACTTCCGTCATGACGGTCAGAAACTCGTTTTCTTGCACCAAATTCTCAAAAGTCGAAGTGTTTTGCAACGGGACTCACGACGGTTCGTCGTGGGTGTGACGGCACGTCCTGCAGGTCCGTCACAATTTACAGAGAGTCGATTTCCAGTACCCAAATTCAAAATGCTAAGTGTCATGGGACGAATCATTCACGACGGGCCGTCGTGACTACGACGGTCCGTCACGACTTCCGTCGTCCCAGCCAGTTTTTCCAGAAATTATTCTGCTGCTCCAAAACGACTAATCAGGTCGTTACAGAAGAACATATGACTTCATTACACATTACTCATTCATACATATTCAGTCTGATTTAGTAATTATAAAATAAAAATGCCTTGACGTGGGTGCATTTTGTATGAAGAAAGATATTTTCCTAGAATATATTTTCTTTGGAAAATGGGTCGGTTTTTAACTTATTTTCTCACTTTTGTTGGAGAATGAGAAATTTTAGTATCTAATATTTTGTTGGTGAATAAAAAACATTTTCCTGAGTATATGTTCATATTTTGCTTGAACGTACAAAATACCTTTTTGAAAAAATAGCTCCTGACTCGATAGCTAACCCGCATAACAAATTCAGGACATAAACTTGATACCCAAATCGAGTGCGACCATGATGAACGATTCATGATACAACCCCAATATCTTCCCTGGAACCTGTAACTTTCGACTCAAGACTTGATAGTAAAGTTAGGAACCGACTTTGATCAAAACAGCCAAACTGGGATGCCACCCCATTGACCGATCTGGGATTCGACCATGAGATCCAACCCTATCCTTGATCCCAATTAATGCTCGAGACCCAAACTCGGACTAGGACCTTACTTCAATCCCAACACTCAAACTATAACACGGCTACACATGGATCAAACCTTGATGCTATATTTGGGACCCAACTTCTATTTAGGGAAAGAATCCCATATTTGGCCTAGAAGCGACTTTCAAACTTGAAACCAACCCTTACATCTTACTTATAACCCAAATTTTGAACCTAACTACGACCGGAATGACCAATCCAGAATCCAACTCTGACTTCTAAATCGAGACTCAAGTTTTGAACCCGCACATCCCTAACATCCGAACTAATATTCTTTCCCAAACCTAACCTCAACTCCTGACCCAGGATGTGAACTTCAATTTTAAGACATGACTCAATTTTTGATCGGAGTGTAAACCTAAACATACCCCAACCCCAAATCTAAGACTCAAATATACACGTAATATTTACGTTGTATTGGGATTCCACCCCAAACTGTACTTGTGACCCAAATTTTAACTCCCTTAATAGGGACATAACACCCCAAAAAAACACGACATCTTATTTAGGGAATGACTTCAAAATTAGAACTTGAGCGCGATACCGAATGTAGTTACAAAGTTTTGAAGTGGGAACCCACCTCAACATCAAATGTAAGACACATGTCAGAACCTCGACTGTCGACTTAGGATACCCAAACCCAATAACCGACCTGGGATCTTGCCTTGAGATCTAAGTTCCAAACAAAAATCTAATTTTGATACCCAGCTCGCGAACATACTTCCTAACAAATACGAAACACCAACATCTGATTGAATACCCGCACTTAATGCCTCACATAGTAATCAATATCCAAACTGAGATTCGAACGCAATACCTGACCCTGATAATACTTGGGGACCCAAAACTTACAATTAGGACCCGAGGTCAACTTTCCACCTATAGCCCGACTCTGAAACCTAACAAGGAATACCACCCCAACAGTTTACTTAGGATTTTACCAGAAAGACTTAACTACAACTCTACACTAAATCGAGATTCTACCCTAATCTGATTTGGGACACAAGATTTCTCCAATCAAGATCAAGACTCTGGTCCCAACATGAGAATGAGGAGCCAAATTTTGAATTAGTATCAAAAATCTATACACGAAACTTTAGTTAGGAGTAAAAGTTGAGGTGTGAGATTAAAAAAGTGTTACGGAAAAATTTTTTCCCTATTTTTTTGAGGTAAGTCATTTTCCTTTTATTTGAGCAAAATGAGTTTATATTTAAAATAACAATTCAAAAGGTTTATGCCAAATACAATATTCATCAAAATAAATGAAGACTTAGTATATCGTGTGTCTTAACTTCAAGTTTAATTATGCAGATATGAAAGGAAAACTAATTAGTGTTTACAAAATGGATGAACATGAATATCTTATGTTTTCATAGGATGGAAGTTTCTAATTTAAATAAATAATATTATCGATATTACATTATTTGTTTACATTCTTATCGAATAAAATATACTCCGTCCGTCCAAATTTACGTGACACATTTCAGATTTCCAGATTATAAAAAGTTGATGTTTGACCGTGAATTTTCCATATACATTTTAAATATTTTGAATTGTCAATTATTGTTACTTAAAGTAAATCTTACGTAGATTAAAAATATATAAATTTCATTTCAAAAAATTTAAAGATTCTATGCGCATATTTATGGTCAAACTTATATATTGTTTCTCTCTTGAAATATGAAAAGTACCAAGAAAATTTGGATCGGCGGAGTAGTTAATAATTTTAACATCAAATGGATTATTTTAATTAGCTCTTGTGAGTTTGTTCTACATTTCATATTTTCTATATTTGGATATTTTTGTTCTCCCATATACCTTGTGTTTTGTATAGTATGATATGCACTATCTCACTTAACTTTATGTTTGTTGTATTATTAAGTTATGCTATGTTTAACAAAATTTAAATTAAAAAAGGAACAAAAAGAGAAATATAATGAAAATATGTAAAAGGACAATATTAGAGACAATCTTCTTATGTTTAATCGACACAGTATGGAGTAATTAAAAAATGATTCTAAAACATTTCAGAACCTGATGGTGAAATTCCCTCGACGTTTCCCCTCTTTTATTAGAGAGATAAGTTCCCACGCCCAACCTCACAAAATTATTGGGTTTAACTGAATTAATTCCCTGTTTTCATCATCTTCCATAGAGAGCAAGTTGTCGGATTACCGGAAAAAGGTTTGTAATTTGTATTTTTTTTTCAAATTTCTCATTACTTCATACACAAAATTGTTTGCGATAGGTTTATATCTAGTGTAGGCGTTTAGATATCGGACTTTAGGCCTTTAGTGACCAGCAATCACAGTTAGCAACTAGAAATTCTACTACTTAAATAAAAAAATTCCAGCTTCAATCCGTAACATTAAAATTCCATTTCTTGAGATTGGAAAGATCTGATTGATGCGATTTAAAGTGTTAAGTTCCAAGTTGATAATGAACATACATTGGCTTTTAGGGAAGTGTTGGAGGCTCTATGTTTGAGGTGTATTCCACCCGAAGGGGCTTCCTTCTCTTTTGTTTTCTTCAATTTGTATTTTATTTGCATGTGGTATTTTGGGCCGTTCCATGCATGGAATTGAGACTTGTTTCCGTGTACAAAATCGCTAGGCAATATCGGACATTTTGGTAGATTCAATTTTGGGATTTCAAGTATGGGCCCTTTATTCCCATTTTGACTATGTTTTGGGTCCATTTCAAATGATTGCGATTTTACTGTCCTATTATCTGTAATGAAATAGTGATTGATAATATGATAGTGTGTTGGTGTTCGAAGGATTTTTATAAATTGATAGCTCGTGTGTGGTTGATTTGGAGCACTCATGATAAGCTTTGAGGTAGGCTTTCATCTAATTTCTTGATTGAACTTCTTAAGTAATGTCTATTATAGAATTCATGTAATTTTGGATTTTATTTTCCCAATAGTTAGATTGCGTCTTGTTGTTCCATCTTCTTTGTCTTTGAAGTTGAAACTTGGTGATTGGTAAAGCCATAGTAAATATATAAGCGAACTGTTTTTCCGTCTTGCAATAGACGAGAGATATCTCCATATTATTCCACTTCTCTCAAGAAAAAGAACTTGATTATGAAGTGATTAGTTCTTACATGAAACAAAAGATTTTTAGATATAACTATTGTTGCTTAATCGTCCACATACACTTTGATGCTTTCGGTCGGTTCTATATGCAAATCAACAAGAATTTTCTTCAGCCAAAATATTTGATCTACTTCTCCTGTAGCTTCCACAAACTTAGCTTCAACAGTAGAATAAGCTAAAATATCTTGTTTCATATCACTCAATGAGAAAATTCAAAAACCTAGACTAAAACAGTGCCCTAAAGTACTATTTGCATCATCCTCTGAATCACCCATATCACTGTAGGAATACCAACAAACCTTCATAAGTTGACTCTTCTAAAAATTGACTGCATAGGTGATGGTTCCTTTGATGTATCACACAACTCTTTTGGATCCTTGAAAATGTACTTCACTAAATTATATCAGATCTTGTTATTTTATGATAAATCAAGCATCCAATGAAACATCTAAAGTATGTCTCGTTCACCTTCTCAGCTCCATGATCTTTAATTAGTTTCTCCTTTTGGTTCATGGGAGTACTAATCTTATTGAAATTTTACATTTTTGATTTGCTGAGAATTTTGTTTGTGTGCTTTTTTTTGGCAAATGAACAACTTATCTTTTCTGTAATCTCCATTCCAAAAAATATGTCCTAAGACAAAGATCATACATTTCGAAAGCTTGCATCATATCTTTCTTGAACTTATCAATTTTCTCTCCACTTCTCCCTGTAATCAAAAGGTCATCCACATAAAAAAAAACACCAAGAATCTCATAGATATTATGTTTAACATAATATGTGAATTCTGAAAGTCTCTTTTCGAAATCGAGACTGAACAAATAATCATCTAATAAACTATATCCAAGATTTTGGTGTGAGTTCTAATACATAAAGAGCTTTTATGTAATCAATAGACTTTATATTCCTTTCCATCCATAAAAAACACTTCATGTTTCTCAACATAAGCTTCTTGTTCAAGAATTCCATTAAGATTGCTAATTTGACATCCATCTGATAAACATTCAAACAACCTCGTGCAAAAACATTTATAAGCAATATCATCGTGTCGAGCCTAGCTACTGGAGCAAAAGTGTCAGAATAATATACACTAAAAATCTGCACATAAACCTTAACCAAAAGGCCTTGCCATATGCTTTTTGATTGAACCATCAACAATTAGCTATTTTCTGAACAACCACTTTACACCAATCACTTTACTGCCTTGAGGTTTGTCAAAAAGCTGCCACATAACATTTTACGATCAGACACAACTCTTTATTCATTTAATTTATCCACTTGGGGTCTTGCAGATCGTCTTTAGGGTTAGCAGGTTGAGTAAACACAACATTACATCTCTCATATATATATAAGAGAAAATCGAGTTTCCTTAACTGATGGATCATCATCCCTATCATTTAACCACGAACTTGTTTTGTAGACACAATTCCTTAAGTCATCCCAATCCCATTCTTTGTTCTGTATTACGAGAAAATCTCTGCTGATAACTATCTTCTCACCTTTAGATTAAAAGATTATGTACGCTTTTGAAACATTATTGTAACAAATAATAATGCCTGGGAAACTTTTTTTTATCTATTTCATCCCATTTGACCTGAGGAACATAGGTAAAACAAATAAACCGAAACACTTTAAGAAAATTGTAGCAGAGATTTGTATCCATACCAATCTTTAAATTGAGTTTGATCTTTCCCAACTTTTGAGGGAAGTAGGTTTTGTAGGAACACAATTGTATTTGTTGCCCATGGAAAAAACATCTTTGTCAAATTCATTACATGAAACATAGATCTTGCCATATCCATGATAATTATTTTTCTTCTCTCGCAAACTCAATTTTTTTCTGGAGTATAAGGAGTAGTAAGTTGACGGTTAATCCCTGCTTCTTCACGAAATAGACCAAATCGATGAGAAATTTACTTCTTGCCATTCTCAGATCCTAAAATCTGAATTTTGCAATTTTGCTTTCAAATTCCAGAAAAGTCTCTTGACCTTTTATTCTTACTGTTAAATTTTTTTAGCTCATCTGAGTCAGATCATCAGTAGAAATGGCATAATAAATACTACCTTGAAGGGAAGAAGTCTTTTGGGGTCCTCCATCATCCGTGTGAACCATCTGCAACTTTCTTGTTGCTCTTCAAGTTTCCTTTTGATTGGAAGTGTACTTTGTTCTCCAAATTGACAAACCCGACAATTTTAACATTTAAGAACTCACTCCAGCATTGAAAGGTTATTGACTATCACCTATTCTTGCATTTTGTGAAACCCTTGATAATGATAGTCTCGAAGTGTCTTATGTCATAACTCCCCTTGTTCTTCCTCCAATGGATTTAATGAGAAACTTTTACCTCTCATTTTGACAATAAGAAAGTCATGTCATGAAACATTTTTCTAACAATCGACCAATACTTAACAAGTTTCGATCTAAATGTGTACATAAAGAACATGGGAAATTGCTTTAGTACTGTGTTTCAATTAATAGTCCCATTCCTTTTTCTTGAATATAACAACCATGAGTTATTCTGATTTTTGTAACTCCATTAATATTTAAATATTTAAATAGATTTTTTTCATGAATCATATGATTTGTGCATCCGCTACCAATGAGCCAAGCATCAGTTGAAACATTGCTTGCTAAAAAAAATGCTACAGTTAGTTGATCCTCTTTTTGTTCATTAACAACCAGGGCGTCTATGTCTTGCTACTGCAATTTATTCTTGGAGATAATTGCTTCATTCCTAAGTTGGTGGCACTTACTGAATTTAACATCCTCCTTTTCCAACACTTATACATCTCTCAGACATACTTTCCAGAATGATCACAAGGAGGATAGTTTCCTTTGAAGCTACCATTTATTCTTTTGTTTTAATAGCAAGTTGCTCCTTCTCCATTTTTTTGTTGGTTCTTCTAATTGTGTTTTTTTATATGTTCTACCTCGGGCCATCGACATCGTACGCTCTACTGAAATAGATTTCGCGGAAAACCAGCTATAATGATTAGCCGCCAATGCTCTTTCTCTATTTTTATCTTGTCTTATAACCCTTATTTGTTCTGGAGCATCCAAAGAATTCGATAATTACACCAATGTAATTATTGATAGATTCCCTTTGTTCTATAAAGTTTTGATGGTGGCTTCAAATCTTTCATGTACAATAACAAGAATCTCTTGAACACTACGCAATTCTGTATACTCTGAACCAAGTAATCTTACTCTGTTTTCTATGCTCATAAGCTAGTATTCTTTGATGGTTTCGATTCTTTCATCTTCTATAACTCAAACTCTCTAATGAGATTTAGCATTTTCATACCCTTGATACGATCATCTCCTTCATATTCTATATTGATATAATCATAGATTGCTTTTTTGCTGATTTTAGAGACATTATACTAGTGAAAATTGTTGAAGAGACTGTTGAAAAAAGGAATTGATTTCCTTAGTTTTTCTTGATTTATTGTACCTGTGATTTTTGAGTTGAGCCATATTTGTGTTTTCGGGTAGTGGAAAAACTTTGTAGTCTTCCTGGATAGCCTTTCAAAGATCTAAAGCTTCAATATAAGCTTCCATCCTCACTGCCCAATGTGAAAAGTTTCACCATTGAAGACATGAGGTTCCATTGCTGAGAAAGTTGAGCTTTCTTCCATGTTTGATTTTTTATAGTTTCTGGTTGTGGTGCTTGAGTTACTTGAATCAATTACTCACAAAAAACCGAAAGATCGTTCAATATAAAAAGCTTTGATACAAATAGTTTGTAAAATTCATAAGTATGAGTTATTCGAAAGTGGAGAACTCAAGAAGAATATCGGTAGAAGAACATTTTTGTTGATGTCTTCACATTACGTTTATAAAAGTTAATTTGAAAAATAAAAAGCAGTAAACCCACGACTACAAAATTCCTAACTCACTAACTTATTCCTAAATAATAGGAAGAGATGTCTAATAACTAATTTACTAAGTCTTATTTAACATAAACATTAAAAGTAAAAGTTACTGCAGTTGGAAAATCAAATTCCTAACCGAATCTCTAAACAATAAACCCATGACTAGAAGATTCCTAACTCACTAACATAATCCTAAATAATAGAAACAAATGTCTAACAACTAATTGACTAAGTCTTATATAATATAAAGTTATAAAATTAAAATTAATTGTAGTTGAAAAGCAAATTCCTAACACAATCTCAGTACCTTCAGTAGTTTGTATAACATTGGATTATCCTTGAGCCGATGACTCTTGCATCAAAGTCATCATGATTAATTTAGCATGTGACCCCTTATATTATTTAGTGACTTGAATTACATACCTGAAATGGAGTTCCAGCACCTTTTAGGACATGTATCTTCCCTGATAAACAAATTCAACAATATTTTTTTAAATCAAATAAGATTCCGCCTAAGTTACTCAACAATTGCACTCCCGATATAGTCTCCCTCTTTGGACTTTAGATGGCGAGGATTGAGATAATTGCTTAGTTACCCGAAGATTTGGTCCTGTAGGGGGGACTTCTGGATCATACAGCTCTGGCTGCAATCTTACATTCTGCGATATATAGCTCTGCCTTATGATACACATAATAGTATGACTTTAGGGATATTCATTGCTAAATGGAAGTTAAAACAAAACAAATACTAATAATGCTTTAAGTTCTTGTACTGATGTTCCTCCATATTCACATTGATGGCTGAAATTAGAAGTGCATATCCTATCTAGTTCTCTAGCTCTAGACGATATGTGGTCTAGCTTCCTAATTCCTCGAGACCTCTAGTACGGTCTCGTAATAGGAAACTCATGTTGAGATAAAGATAGAGTGGAGTATTACTCTCAAAATCAGTTTGCACAGATGTTTGGGTTGACACAGATTGATCCTATACCTCCTTTTTAGTCTGTCAACACTTCACCACTAGAAAGGATGTTTTTAATTAGAAAGTGGCATTAGAGAAGTGGATTCCAAGCTTGATCATCTGAAGAGAAATTTCTCAGTTGTAGAATTTAATTCTAATGGAAAATGTCACCATCATCCCAGTCATGGTAGTCTACTTAAGTAAGTTAAACACAGACTGAATCAGTTGAGCAGATCCTGGATAGGATTATCGTTGAGGAAGACATCAAGAAGAGAAGGAACAAAGGTATTGTGTACGAAATTTTACTATTCTTGTATAATATAGTCACAGCTCATTATAGTGCATAAGTGTTACATTCAAATTTAAACTTATCATGTTAATGAATAGGTTGGACCCGACCCATCCAAGTTCACTGATACATTTAATATGTAGCTACAAAATAGATTTAGCAACAAAATCTTCTAATAAATTTCTTTTGGCCTTCATTATTAAATGCACATAAAATTAACTAATAAGAAAAAGAAATAAAGAACAACATAACTAAACAATCACAACATAACTAATTTCAGTTATAACTAGTCTTCAAACTAAATGTCTCCTAACTTTCTATAATAATCACTCAATCTTATGAACAAACACTTGAACTTAGTCTCAACCGATAAATAAACACTTCAACTTTGAATATGCATATCTGGAACTTGTTTTCACTTATCAATTATAATCGATCTAAATTCTATGAACCTCTGAATTTTATGTAGTGTGAATTATGGATATCCATAAAACATAGTAGGAATGAATCACAGTTTTCATAATTGTATGTTGAGATAAAATTGAAGTGTCTAAATATGTATTTTTAAAATTAGAGTGTTTATATATAGTAGTCAAGTGTCTGACCACCTATTATGCTTTTTTTAAAAAATAAAATAAAATTGTGAATTAAACTTTCAAGCTTGGCAATCATATATATAATACTAGTAACAAAAGCAAAAACAAATAATTTTAACAAGAGAAATGTGAACAAATATTATTATTTAGTTCTTTTTCCTATAATGTATTTTTTTTTTCATTTTCTAGTATGATCAAGAGGAGTCACTAATTCTTTCTCTTGGAGTTCGTGATCAACGACACTATTCTACAGTCTGAGTGTCTACGAATCGAAGCGAGTATAGTAACCTAACCAAGGGTTGGAGTCGTGTCAATAGGGAGTGGTAATTTTGTTGTAGTTAGTACTAGTTTAAAAACTTATAGATTAAATTGGTGACAGTGATGTCTCAAATATCAAAAAGGGGGGTTTGTCACAAGTAGTAAAAATTATTAAAAAGAGGGAAAATCAAGTATGGTGAAAAGTTCTTGGGGGTGAATCCAATATATGTTCATGTAATCAATGGGTACATGCTTTCAATTGAAATTTTTCAAAATAATGATAACTGGGCTAAGCTTTAGGTGAATGTAAATTCCCTCTCGAGAAACTTACCCCATATCAAAGGGGTTAATCTCGAATACCAACTCGTTTAATGAAGACCAATCTACGCCTTATGATACCCTCTCTTTCGATGAAGAGTTCTTAGGTATGGGACTAGCATTTACCCTCTCGGGTTGAGCTTCAAGTAACCCCTCTCCTTAGGATATCAATCTAGCGGTCATGGTTTTAGGACCTCTCTCTCAAACAAGGCAAAAACACATGGTTGATTTTGAATTTTCCAATACAAACACATAAAATTAAACCAAAACCAGTAGGTGAAATAAACATTATAGTGCATCTAATCCTATCGGCAAGAAGACCCAACATTAATATTAACATATGTTCCCTAAATCACACCTCAAGAATGAGTTTTTTATCCACACATAAAGCAATAATCAAATATGCCTAAAATGATAAAGAAATTAAATGGGTATATGAAATTAAAACTTAATATAAGCAATGGAAGAACAATGGAGAAGACTAACTTTCGATTTGAGAAAGAAGAACTTCTTTCTTCACATCTCGCAAAAAACACTATCTAAACTTGAGAGTAAGTACCAAAAACCTTAGTGATAAAAGTGAAAATTTATATTTATGTTCACTCTTATAAATAATACCTAAGAATAGTATTTATGATTTTCAGAATTAGTGTTGAATAATCCATTTAGCAAATTTTATCGTGAATCGTTGAGTAATTTGGTCATTCGCCCTTCTTCTAATTCATCGCCGCTGGTGCTTTGCCATTGTCGTCTATGTGTACCACGACATTACACGGAATAGTTTTACGTCCTGGAATTATTTCGTGAAGCATCAACTGCTCTTTTTCATAGAAATTTGAATCCACTTATTTCAGGGCTTCGCAGTTTGGAACAAGGGCAAAATGCAGCCATTTGGCGGATCACCAAGTGTTCTTAGCGACATTCAACATTATATGTTCTCTTCTTTTTTGTTCTAGTTTTGTGCCTAAGTATCAATGCTTACAATAAAACTTCAAATACCTGAAAAGCAAGCGTTTTCATCATCTGTGGATATAGATTGAGCATTGGATGACACTATTTTCATTAAAATAAGTCCCTTACTGAGTCCTATCTTTGGACTCATCAACACCCCCAATTTAAACTTTTGCTTGTCCTCAAGTAAAAATCGAGTTCAGCAATTCTAATAGGATATCTCAAATACTGATACACAAAACTTAGTCATGAGCTTACACAATGAGATTGAAAATACTCATGCAAAGATCAATTATATACTCAATGATTTAAGTTGTGACACACTATTACCAAAGATTCTCATGCTCACATTACTTGCTACTTATACATGTTCAAGCTCAACAAAAGGAACTAAATGCCCTCACACAAAGAATGATTCCATATTTACAAACAAATATTAATCAATTTAAGATGAGGAATCAGATGCAACACTTACAAACACAAAGAGGAACACAATGCATGTTCTAACCTATAGGTTTTCCTTATTTTCAAATTTACTTACTATTGATCAAAAAGGCTTTTCTGAGGCTTGTATTGGGGCTACATGCATAGTTATGGTCATTTAGCCTCAGTGAATTTGTCATCAACAATATTTGGTTAGTCTAGATATCCCCTATATTTGTTCCTCAACTCTTAGTCAAGTGCTTCTAAGTCATGTCTTTGTTCTGCTTCATAGATTGCTTTAAAACCTGATTTGTTTTTGTACTTTGATTCCAGAACATTTCCTTTTCCTTCTTTTCTTTCATTTTTCTTTTCCATTCCCTTTTTATATGCAGGGTTCCTATTTTTCTACAATACCATGGGTTTTTGATACGTTTCATTCTTGAGTTCGCCTTTGCCTTTGTACCACACCTCAAACTTATGATTTGAGCCTAAGTTGGACATTCACTTAAATCACATAACAATAGGATTATAGGTGATGAATAACATAAGGTCTAGGTTACATCAAGTTTCTTTGAAAGAAAAGGTTAAGGTTCGAGGATGTACAAAAGAGTTCCACACACTCATGAGTAGGCTACAAAAAGAGGTATATGTCAAAGTTGGCTTACACTCTTAAAAATTGCCTAAGATCAAAATCAAGAGGACACCTTTCTAAATGAATCGGAATAACCTAAGAAATTTCTAATTTTATTCACGTAAGGTTCAAGGTAAGCTCATCACACAAGGCATTGACACTTAAGTTAAACACAATTACACCCTTTAGCTACTATGCAATGATTATTCTAAAAGAATCAATTTGATAAATGACTAGTCATAACAAGATTCAAATATTTCACATATTGTCGATGAAACATCATTTATTGTCGTTGTAGCCGCATATTCATGATTGTTCGATAGAGGGGACAATTCAAGTCATTGATATTGATCGAAGCTGAGACATAAATTTATATGAGAATAACCATTTTAAACACAAAAGGTGGCAACATTTTTTGAAATAATGAAATTTTTTTAGAAGGTTCAAATATTATTGCAGTTAGAAAACACTAAAGGAAACATAATCTCAAACAACCGCAAAGCAGTTTTAAACCATAATTATAACACATGGCCCAATTGAACACAAAAAACACAAATATCTATCACAACAAACAAGGTGAGCCTCACCCCACAAAAAATATGTGTCCTCAAATATAAATAACAACATCTAGAATTGAATAATGGTAATACAAAGAGAGGGTGAGTAAAGGTAATGTTTATGCTTCCTCTCATCCTGTCAAGGCATCAATTCCTGATGAATCTGCTTGGAACTCGAAAAGGGCCCCTAAGAGTTATCATATTGTTCTTCAACATTTTGTTTGCCTTAGCTTCTGCAGAGATATTAACTGAAATCATTATGTCCTTCTCATGAGTTGCACCGAAGGAATGCGTAGCATTAACAAAAGCTCGAGCTTATGGAGACATATTAGGGTCGATGGTAATTCATCTTTTGGACCTGTCTTCCTTGGTTTACTTTCTTTATCTGGGTAGCTCTACTCTCTTTTTCTTGTCTTTAAACTCTCATGTTCTTATGCACGTGGGTGAATCATTTCTCATTGTGGATTTCTGTCTAACCTTTTTGTAAAAACATTGATGACAAGTTAGGCAGTAAATGAGAAAGGGGTTAGAGAGGTTCTGACTGACAGTAACTTTGCCAAGCTAATTTGCGACATGTTGATTCTTTTAAGGTATTCATTAAAAATATGTACAAATCATATTAGGGTGCAGAAAAAGGGCGATCAAGGAATCTTTCAGCGAGTCGTCAAGTGAAATTTGCAACTTCATTTGGTCGTCAAAAGTTACAGATCAGCCAATGCATAGAGAATTCATTTAGAGTCAAAATGGTGACGTTAAGGCGAATCTACGAGCATTTTCCAATGCTGCACTCAGCTCACCAAACAACACAATGTGCCTATTTCAATTATATTCTTTCATGTTTGACCTCGTAACCCCTGATAATGCAATTCAAACCTTTTCTACATCAATTTTAACGAAGACACGTAATATTTCCACAATAGCAACATATAACAATTCATCTCAGATCACATTCGAGTGGTATTTTTTAAACTACACAAGAAATATTAAGTAATGATCTACAATATATGCTATCCTATCAGGTGATATACTTAGCAATGATTTGCCTTACCAATCATTATCTCAGTGAGTACAAATTTTGATAAAATAACTGAGTTCGATTACTAACCTTTGTTGCTTAATTATTTGTAATGACGTGCTATGAAGCAATGCGATCATAATCCGAGCATAATCTCACACTTAAAATACTCTAAAATGTAAGAAATATAGCTAGTATAGTGAGAGTGTGAGCTTGTAAAAGGGAAAAGTGAAAGAAAGTTGATTGAATAGAACTTTTAAGCCTATGGTTTGTGACCATTTAGTTTCTGTTCACTCGACAATGTTAGTCAATCTCGCCTAAAAACTCGGTGAAAGACCAAAGATGTTATTTCCTCGCCAAATATAACAAAAATTTTAGATCATACGGGAACCACATCGATGGTCTTTTTTTAAATTTCCAACTAGATTGGTGATGGATCGACGTAATTCTCACTCTACAAAGTTTTACAGACTCAACCTTTAAGATAAATTGAGTCAAACGATGGGAATGATCGGGCATGCCAAACTTGTCAGCGAACCAGCAAAAGGAAATATTGCTCACCTCCATACATATTTTCAAGCACTTTTCTAATTGAACATGCATACCTAACACACAATTGCCTCCCAAATAGTGCCTTGGTTAACATCGTGGAATGACACAAGTTGACCTTCATACACTTCTTGGGGTTAGCCATAGTATAACTAGGCAAAACCCCTTCTTGTCTCAAATTGATATGAGATAAGATTTAATCAATTTGGGTATCTAATTTCATGATTTAAATTTATTGAGAGATGACAATATCTCTATGTGTGCAGACATTTATTTTCATGTCTTTTAGCATGTTGCCCAACTTTTCAACTTTTTTTAGGATACGCGAGGGCATAACTATGATCTACCACATTCAGAATCTTTGGGATTTTATCGCTCATGGGAAGGTACATATCTATCCTTCTCCCCATCCTTCCAATTGAGATATCACTCCCTCTATTCACGATCTCAATCTTTCCGTCCTTCTTATCTATACTAAACTTTGTTACCACCCTGCTTCGGGTAGTTTGAACGATAACAACCACCTTGATTTTCTAGAAAGTTGACCTCCTAACTATACAGAGCTTCAAACTTCATCTCATCAGGATTCGTGTTCTCAACTCCCATGACATTGACAACATGGGTCCCTCTCCCTATAACATTCTTTGTAAGAACATCAAACTCCCATGACATTGACAACATGGGTCCCTCTCCCTATAACATTCTTTTTAAGAACATCAAGTTGTGACATAATCTTAGCCATATTTTCGTCCCTCTCATTGTCATTTTTGAATTGCTCCTTAGATGTTAAACGGTGACACTGGAAACTTGGTCCTCACAAGTGTACCATGCTCTGTTGATGGTTTTCATTCCATCTAAAAGCTAGGGTGCCACTACGTATTGTTTCATCAGACCTCTGGGTGAGGTTTAGAAACCTCTTTGTTGATTAAGTCTAAACTCCTTTAAAAGTAATGAAGGAGCACGTTATTAAAAAAAATATGTTGGGCACTATATAACACGTTCTTTCAAACCAGAGCCAGGTTTCATGTAGAGGCTCTCCATTAAAGAGCATGAAGGTTTGGATGTTGTCCAAGATGATCATCATCTTCAAGGGAGGGAATAAACTCACATTGAAATCAGTAACCTATTATTTCAACAAGGTGATTGAGTTGCGTGGGAACTCAGATAGCCACTTATTCCTAGAAGATATTTTTAATTATTATGGTCAACACACATCTACTAAATTTCAAAGGTGCTTGTGTGGGTCCTCGTGAGCTAATCACCGATAAGTCCCTTTGGTTGAAAGAGTTGCAACATGATGCTTGTTATGTGGAATATCTGATTTCCCTCTACTGGGGTAAACAGGTGGAACCAACACCTTCCATGAGATGTAGATCATTGATGGTAGGCTCCTAGAGATCGTTGAGGCTGCCAATATCGTCTTGATTGCCCGCTGGCTCCCATTCCTCCAAATTAATACTCATGCTTTATGATTTTTTACACAATTAACAAAATAAACTAAAAACTAAATTAGTAATCACTACACTAAATTTTTACTTGACACCAATCCCTTGCAACAACACCATTTTGATGCTTTAATATTGAGTTCGTGATCAATGACAGTAGCCTATAATATGAATATCTATGAACCAAAACGAATATAGTAACCTAACAAAGGGTTCATGTCCTATACCAAGGGTGTCATATTGAAAATGGTAGTTAACCTATAATTGTGTTCTAGTTAGTAGTAGCTTAAGAAATAATTGAATAAAAACAAATACAATTGGTGACACCGAAGTGTCAAATATCAAAAGGGAGGTTTGTTCCAAGTAGTAAAATCATTTAAAATAAGAGGAAAATGAAGTATGGAGGAAAGTTGTTGGGGTATGGCCGCAATATATGTTGACGTTAATCAATGGTTACATGCTTTCGATAATAAAATTTGCAAATTAACGGTGTAACAACCCTAAAAATGGATATGACTACAATTAGACCGGGTTCACACGGATTGATGCGCATAGAACAAGACCTCTGAACCCTTACGACAGCCAAGCCAAGTAACTTGGGGAGTTAGTTGAGCTAGGAAAGGTTGGGTCCAGCTATGTAGGGCTCCCGAATATGAAGATTTACTTGGATGAGTCTTTACCGGACTTAAAAGGGGAAATCTTAAGTTTTGAGGGTTTAGGGGTAAAATGGTCTTTTTCCATGTTAAGCGTAGTATCGTAATTATCCTAAATATATAATTAAATATTTAATTAATAAGTTGGAGGGGCATTTTTTGGAAAGAGGGCCAAAAATTGGTTGTTAGAGTGAAGTCTTGCTCCACCGTGTTCGAACCTAGGTGGAAGGGATGATTTAATTTTTTTTATTTAAGTTGGTAAATTAATTTAATTTTATTAATATTTATTATTTATTGTCTGATTTGAAATAAAAGGGAAATCAGATTTTTTAATATTTAACTAAACCCTATTTGACTAAGTCCTAAATTAGACTCCTAAGCCTAAGATAACTCTCTCCTCTCACGTCTATCTCTTACTTTCACAATCAAACCAACTCTCATTTGATCACATTCTCTCTCCCAAATAACGTACAAGAACAGAATATAAACCAAAGTTCTTCACATTGGAATAACTCATAACAAAATTTTTAAATAAACAACTAATAAAAAGCGTTAGGCAAAGGAAGAAGATTTTCCGTCAAAATTTTGGTGTTGAAACTTTGATTTGGACGTGAGTGTTGGAGCAGGTTTGGGAAGAAACTTCATGTTTTTAACGTCATAAAACGTATGGGCTCTCTTCTCTCTTGGTCCCTTTCCCAAAAGACCCCTTAAGGTTCAGTATATTTCATCCGAAAACTAGGGTTGTTTCCCCGTTGCATGTCCCTGTCATTAGCAACCATTGGATCATAGGTTGGTTATGTTTGCTGGTAGAAAACTAGGGATAAAACGTGTTTTCATGATTCTTTTGTGTATATATGTATGTGAATTATCTTGATGTTTTCCGAGAATGTAACTACATGCGTTTAGGTGTGTTGCCATGGCTATTGGTCACGGTTTAGGAATTGAAATGGCATGTTAGTTCTTTGTATTTCATGTACACATGTTTATGTAAACCGTAATGTTCAGATGAGATGAAATGTGGTTGATTTTAGTGATAATATCTTTGCTAAATAAATCTATGAAAATGCACCTAAAACGTTCTAAATGCACTATGAAATTCCCCTAAGAACTAAAGCTTAATGGAATCGAAAAGAAGCTGAAAATGTAACTCAAATTTCCAGCACCTTGTTGATTAATTTCAGCCAATTTAAGTTGTTTAAAATGTCATGAAAAGTGAAGAAAGCAAGTGAGGTCACTGAGGGTCGAACCCGTGACCTCACCACGTTAAAACTTGTGAAAATAAAGAAGTGAAAAACAATGTGGTAAGGGTGAATAGAACCGTGCTCCTGGTTAGAAAACAAAGTTTGAAAATAAGAAATGAGAGGGGTGGGATTCGAACTCACAATATCTCGGTCAAGATTAAGGAAAATTAAAAAGAAAATAAGTGTGAGGCGTGGGAATCAAACCCACAACCTCTAGGCGGAAAAGGAGAATTTAACGAAAAATAAAGTGGAGGTTGTGGGGGTTCGATCCCTCAACCTCATGGTCAACTCGAAGAAGTCATGGAAAATGAAATTAAAATAAAAGGGGATATGGGGGTTTGATCCCACAACCCCTTAGCCAAAAAAGTTAAAATTTAAAGAGAAGAAATCAAAAGAAAATGAAGGCGTTGGGGCTTGATCTTGGGTCCCAAGCTGTGTGGACCAAAACAAAATAAATGAAAAATTTAAGTGTTGTCCAAGGGATTACCTTGCCCAAATTCTGTATTGATACATAAGTCATACGTAAATTAAATTTTCAAGAATAATGCTGCCTGCATAGATCGGAATCGAGATCTTGGCATACATATAAGATGTATAAGTCTTGTACCACATAATCTTAGGAAGATATGAATCATTGAAACGAATTATGATTGAAGCCTCGTGGCTTGTATGTACAGACCCATAAGTCTAGCATATGTTAGAAGTAAGTGAACCTAAGATATATATATAATAAAATGATAATATGAACAATGAAATAGTGAAACCCTATAAGGATTAAGTAAGAGTGTGAAATTCACTAAATGGTCAAGTGCATTGGCATATGATGAAATGAACATTTATGTAATAAGGGGTGAGTAATTATGAAGAGCAAATGTGTTAAAGTAAATGATTGTGGTGACAACATTATAAGAGGCTAATGTAAAAGAAAAGAGCAATCTCAAATGATCCTAAGTAAATGTTACCAAAACATACTCACCTATGAGAGTGTAATGTTAATGAACAGACCATTCTCTATGAACACTCTAATGAAAGTTGACATTAATATACACTTCATACTAATGATGAGATGAGAAATCATCTATTGAGATATGATGTCCTCATACTAGAAGCCAACTTCCATGACATATGAGTTGAATGTAATGAATCTTTATACTGAGCACTGATAGACTAGCTATGAGCGGTGATTCCTTCTTTCGGGAAGGGTGGATGTTCACGTAACTCTCATGAGATGATACTGTTCGCCATGATGGCATCCTAGGTATAGATGATGTTTACACTAGCCTTTGAAAGAAATGAAATGAAGTACATTTGAATGAATGAAGCAGACTCTGTGTTTGATAATGAAGGATCCCTAGTTGAGATCCCATATGTTGAGCCCTCATTTTGGGAAGTCTCAATGTCAAGTCCATAATTCCATGGTCTCATGGCCTACGAATGAATGATAGGAAAGATGTTGTGTGCTATATGTAATATGTTATGTGCTATGTATAAGATGTTATATGCTGTGTGCAATATAGTAAGTATGATGATGCATGTTTTTCTCATGGTATGACTTTCCCAATCAAAATTTGGAAAGTCACTGACTTTCATAATCCAAATTTTGAAAGCTCACTAACTTTTCTAATCCCAATATGGCAAGTCCACTGACTTGACTTTTCATAATATTTATGTTAGGAAATATCTCTTTTTATTGATGCATTTCCTTGGTGTGTCCTTACATATAACCATACCTAGTACAAGTGTGTAATTATCCCATATAATTCTACTATTTTAGGTGCAGGCACAGGATGACGCTAGAGCTTACAGGTTGACGTTACAGCTATCCGGACGTGGAGCTTTCATCCAGACTTGGTAGGCCCTCATGCTTTCGAGGATTTATACCGTTATTATCTATCTTAGATGAAGGATATAGCTAGTGGAGCATGTTTCACTAGTGTTTCTTTCCATTTTTGTTCAGACTTTGTATTGGTTCCGTTTTGGCAAAAATATATTTAGTAAAATTATAAATTAATTCTTTTATTTGATTATCTCTTTATTAGATTGTTGATTTGTGAACGCCTATGATTTTATGTAGTATCTATACATGTATGTTAAGAAACAAAAAGTTTCAAATTTTATTCTCAAATTAACCTAGATGAAGTAAGAATGACGTATGCAAGCTTGTCTGCGACCTCTAAGAGGACAACGACGCCGGTCACTTCTGTGGTCTAGATTCTGATCGTGAAAAAGTTGATATCAGAGTCCTAGGTTAAATTACAATGATAATAAGTTCACCTCAACCACATTGAGTAGTTTCTAAGTCATGTTAGTGAAGGGCACCACTATTCGTAATTAGAGACTGCATGATGCGTAGGAAAATTCCAATCTTCTAATCTTATCGTGCCTTCTCTAATGTCTAATTCCTTGGTGTTATGGGAGTATCAAAAATAAATTATACTTTTTCATAAAAATGGAAACAAGGAGAAACGCTGGTCAGGAAGAGGAGAAACAGTTGCTGGGGGCAACCAAGTTCCTCCACAGACTCTTGCTGCTGGAATGGAGATGCTTGTTAACCCATCTGGGTTGACATATTGAGAAGTGAAGAAACCTTGGTACAGATGGACCAAGCCATCACTGTACAAGCTCATGCTATGATAGCCCAGGCGGAGTAACAAGGTGTTCCCAGGGAGAACCCACCTTCCAGAACCATGGCTAGTTGGTTAAGGGACAAGGTGAATCCTCCCATTTATAATGGATCTAAGATTGTTGAGAATCTCGAGGAGGAGTGTAGGAAATCTATGCTGCATGATAGCACGGGCAATTCCAGGCTTATGGTCCATGTCCAACAAGTGGAGGAAAGCATGAAAAGGAAGCATACTAGGGCAGGGAACCAGTCAAGGCAAGCTGAGAAAAAAATTTTCAAGGAAGAGTAGTACTGAAAATAGGGATTAGCCCAGGTTTAAGAAGGGACTCTCTCACCAAGGGGAGTAAAGTTCATTTAAGGGTCACAATGATAGGCATTCTGAGCCTAGAGTTAAGATAAATAGTGTTGTTTGTGAAAAAGAATGATGGAACCCTTAGAATGTGTATCAATTATCGGCAGCTAAACAAAGTCACTATCAAGAATGAGTATCCACTTCCCAGAATAGATGACTTGTTCGACCAACTCTAAGGGTCTAGTTTCTTCGCGAAGATTGATCGTCGTTCAAGGTACCATCAGCTCAAGGTAAGGGATGGAGATATCCCAAATATAGCCTATCGTACCCATTATGGACATTACGAGTTTCTAGTTATGTCATTTCGTCTCATGAATGCACCTGCGGCATTTATGGATCTCATGAATAGGGTCTTCTATGAATACCTTGACTCTTTCTTCATAGTATTTATTGATGACATTCTCATCTACTCTAAGACCAAAGAAGAGCATGAACAACATTTGAGACAAACCTTGCAGGAAATTAACCAACACCAGTTATATGCCAAATTTAGCAAGTGTGAATACTTGCTTATATCAATGCCTTCCTGGGTCATGTTGTGTCCGACAAAGGTGTAGAGGTAGATCCTAGGAAGACTGAAGTTGTCAAGAACTGGCCAAAACCTCTTACTCCCGCAGATATTCGTATCTTCGTGGGATTGAATGGTTATTATCGCAGGTTTAAGGAGGGTTTTTCTTCCATTGCTTCCTCACTGACAGCTTTGACTAAGAAGAAGGCAAAGTTTGAATAGATGGAGGCTTGTGATAAGAGTTTCCAGGAGATCAAGGACAAACTCACTTCAGCCCCGTTGCTTACTTTGCCTAAGTGTGGCAAGAATTACAATGTTTATTGTGATGCATCTAGGGTTGGTTTGTGTCACGACCCAAATCGAGGACGCGACTGGCACCCACATTTACCCTCCGATGTGAGCGAACCAACCCATTTAAACCTTAACATTTCAAGATATTTCAACAGAAAATAATGCGGAAGACTTAAACTCATTAATAAAGAAAAACAACTCCAAACTATTATTAATATTCCCAAAATCTGGAAGTCATCACCACAAGAACATCTATCTCAAACTACTAATCTAAGAATGTCTAAAAAGCTAAAAACAATCAAAAACTAGTCCATGCCGGAAGTTCAAGGCATCAAGACTTGAAGAAGGAGACCCAGTCCAAGCTAGACGCATTAGCTCACCCTGAATTTCCGATGAAATGAAGACTGGCTTGATCTACTGCTGAGTCGAAGTTGACGGAACGTTTGCTGCATAACACAAATAACAAAGGGAAACATAAAAGTAGGGGGTCAGTACAACCACACGTACTGAGTAGATATCATCGGTCAACTCAAAATAGGGAACAATATATATTAACAATAATGTAAATCAACTACAATACTCAACATGTAGCACAGCAATTACTTTATCATTAACAATTTCCGTCAAGTTCACACATGAGGACTCAAGCCTCAATACCATACTCATTTGGGAAATTAAGTTCATTAGATTGAGTATATTCATTATCTTTCAAGATTCATTATCTTTCTTCCTCTTGTGTCGGTACGTGACACTCCGCTCCTCTAATTCTATCCTGGTGTCGGAACGTGACACTCCGATCCTCATATTCATTCTATCCTGGTACCGGAACGTGGCACCCGATCCTCATATTCTATCCTGGTGTCGGAACGTGACACTCCGATCCTCATATTCATTCTATCCTGGTACCGGAACGTGGCACCCGATCCTCTAATTCTATCCTGGTGTCGGAACGTGACACTCCGATCCTCATATTCATTCTATCCTGGTACCGGAACGTGGCACCCGATCCCCTAATTCATCAAGCCTTCTTTATACTAAGGCATCCTCATTATCATTATATAATTTGTCAAGCCTTCTTTCATACTAAGGCATCATCAATCTTATTATATAATATATAAAGTGAATTAGGGTTCTTTCAAGATTTGGGATTCAATAGCTTCATCATGCTTTGTTAATTCATAACAATTTCATAATCATAATCATGCAAGCATACAATTAAGCATATAGACAGGTTTACAACATCATCAATACATATCATACACTATCAAGAGTTCACTACGATTATCGTAACATAAAACCATAACCTACCTCCACCGAAGAATTGGAATCAACAAGCTAATCTTCCCAAAGCTCTCTTCTTCTCGTCCAATCTCCCTCAATCGTTTCTCTCTTTCTTGCTGTTCTCTCTCCTTTGTTTTATTCAAACCCTCTTTCCTTTACCCTAATTAATCATATAATTAAGTGTGAAAAAGGACAATAAAACCCCACTAATTCACTTAAGGTTACCCCTTTTAACCCTTAAGTAATTAGACTTATTAATGTTACCCCTCAATCTTTATAATTAAGGAAAGAATAGTCAAAAACGACCCTTAAAACGTGTGGAGAAATCCTATTTTGTCTGGGACTGCGTGACCTGTGATGGGCCGTCGTACCTGCGACGGTCCGTCACGGTCGTCGTCGCGCCTGCCCAAAAACCCCTCGTCACCACGGACGCAGTGACGGTCCGTCACGCTGTGACGGTCCGTCCTGCACGTCCGTCATGGCGGTCAGAAACTCGTTTCTCGAACCAAATTCTCAAACGTTGAAGTGTTTTGCAACGGAAACTCACGACGGTTCGTCGTGGATGTGACGGAACGTCCTGCAGGTCCGTCACAATTTACAGAGAGTCGATTTTCAGTACCCGATTTTTAAACTCTAAGTGTCATGGAACGGAACACCCACGACGGGCCGTCGTGACTACGACGGTCCGTCACGACTTCCGTCGTTCCAGCCAGTTTTTCCAGAAATTATTCTGCTGCTCCAAAACGACTAAACAGGTCGTTACAATAGATACCAATTTACCCATCGTTCGTCCCCGAACGATCAAAAGAAGAAAGACCATGGCGAAAAGGAGTACCTGAATCTGTGAACAGATGTGGGTATTTTTCTTGCATATCTGCCTCCTTCTCCCAAGTAGCTTCTTCAACGGTCGATTCTTCCATTGAACTTTGATGGATGCAATCTCTCTCGACCTCAACTTGCGAACTTCTCTATCTAATATAGCAACCGGTTCCTCTTCATAAGTCAAGTTCTCATCCAACAAAACTGAATCCAACGGATGATGTAGTTTCCATCCCCGTGGTATCTCTTCAACATGGATACATGAAACACCGGATGCACTCCGGACAGCCCTGGGGGCAAGGCTAACTCATAAGCCACCTCCCCTATTCTTTTAAGCACTTCAAATGGTCCAATGTACCTTGGACTTAACTTACCTCTTTTGCCAAACCGCATCACCCCTTTCATGGGTGAAACCTTCAACAAGACTTGTTCACCTCCATGAACTCCAAGTCTCTAACCTTTCGGTCTGCATACTCCTTTTGTCTACTTTGAGCCGCCAAAAGCTTTCTTGAATAGCTTTCACCTTCTCCATAGAATCTCTCAACAGATCAGTCCCCCAAGGTCTAACCTCGAAGGCATCAAACCAACCAATGGGAGATCTACACCTCCTCCCATATAATGCTTCAAATGGGGCCATGTCGATACTAGAGTGATAACTATTATTGTATGAAAACTCTGCCAAAGGTAAGAAACTATCCCAATGGCCACCAAACTCTATCACACATGCGCGAAGCATATCCTCCAAAACTTGAATCGTTCGCTCAGACTGACCATCGGTCTGAGGATGAAATGCAGTACTAAGGTCCAACCTAGTACCTAATTCAGCATGTAGTGTTCTCCAAAACTTAGAAGTAAACTGCGTACCTCTATCTGATATGATTGAGAGTGGAACTCCATGCAACCGAACGATTTCTGAGATGTAGATCTTGGCTAACTTTTCTGCATTGTAGGTCACCTTGACAGGAATGAAATGTGCAGACTTAGTTAACCTATCAACAATCACCCAAATAGAGTCATACTTACCCAATGTCTTTGAAGACCAACCACGAAGTCCATCGCGATTCTCTCCCACTTCCATTCAGGAATGGGCATTCTCTGAAGTGTTCCTCCGGGCCTTTGGTGTTCATACTTTACTTGTTGACAATTTGGACACTTGGCAACAAACTCAACAATATCTCGCTTCATTCTACTCCACCAGAAGTGTTGCTTTAGGTCGCGATACATCTTGGTTGCACCAGGATGTATAGAATATCCGGAACTATGAGCTTCTGTAAGAATAGTGGTGATCAAATCATCGATGCGGGGTACACATACTCTTCCCTTGATCCTCAAAACACCTTCCCCATCGATTTTTGCTTCCTTAGCCTCTCCTTGCAACACTTTATCTCGAATTCGCCTTAGTTTCTCATCGTCAAATTGTTTCCCCTTAATCTGATCAAGGAAAGAGGATTTTGCCTCTACACAAGCTAACAATCCTCCCTTCTCATTTATTTCTAACCTCATAAGGTCATTAGCCAAAATCTGCACTTCTCTAGCCAATGGGCGTCTAGAAGCTTGCAAATGAGCTAGACTTCCCATGCTTCCGGCCTTTCTACTCAAGGCATCTGCCACAACATTGGCCTTCCCCGGATGATACAAAATAGTGATGTCGTAGTCCTTCAGTAGTTCCATCCATCTCCTCTGTCTCAAGTTCAAGTCTTTCTGAGTGAAGACATACTGTAGGCTACGATGGTCCGTATAGACTTTACACTTAACCCCATACAAATAGTGTCTCCATTGCTTTAGTGCAAATACTACCGCGGCCAACTCCAAATCATGGGTCGGATAGTTACGTTCATGCATTTTTAATTGCCTCGAAGCATAAGCAATCACATTCTTCTCTTGCATTAGCACTGCACCCAAACCCGAATAGGATGCATCACAATAGACAATAAAGTTTTTGCCCTCTACCGGCAAGGTAAGGATAGGCGCGGTAGTCAACAAAGTCTTAAGCTTCTGGAAGCTCTCCTCACACTCATCCGACCATACAAATGGGACGTTTTGCTTAGTCAAGTTCGTCAATTGGGAAGCAATGGAAGAGAATCCCTTGACGAATCGGCGGTAGTAGCTAGCTAACCCCACAAAAACTCCGTATTTCTGACACATTAGTGGGTCTTACCCATTTTTCACTGTTTCAATCTTTAGAAGAATCTACCATCACTCCATCCTTAGAAACCACGTGCCCCAAGAAGGACACTGAATCTAGCCAAAACTCACACTTGGAGAATTTCGCATAAAGCTTTTTCTTTCTCAACAACTCTAACACCATTTCAAATGCTCCTCATGTTCTTTCTTACTTTTGGAGTATATCAGTATATCATCAATAAACACAATCACAAAGAGGTCCAAGTATGGCTTGAAAATCCCGTTCATCAAGCTCATGAAGGCAGCAGGGGCATCGTAAGACCAAACGACATTACCACAAATTCATAATGTCCATACCTAGTTCGAAAAGCAGTCTTTGGCACATCCGTTGCTCGTATTTTCAGTTGGTGATAACGGATCTCAAGTCAATTTTTGAGAAGACACAAGCACCTTGTAACTGATCGAACAAGTCATCAATGCGAGGAATGGGGTACTTGTTCTTAATAGTTACCTTGTTCAACTGTCGGTAATCTATGCACATTCGGAAACTCCCATCTTTCTCTTCACAAACAAAACCGGAGCACCCCAAGGGGATGCACTTGGTCTAATGAAGCCTTTGCTCAACAACTCTTGAAGTTGAGCCTTTAATTCTCTTAACTCCGCGGGAGCCATTCTATACGGGGGTATAGAAATGGGGCGAGTACCGGGTTCCAAATCAATGCAGAAGTCTATATCCCTATCTGGTGGCATACCGGGAAGATCTGCAGGGAACACATCCAAAAACTCACAGACTACCGAGACTGACTCAATCGATGGTACTTGAGTAGTAGTGTCATCCTTAAGATGTGCCAAGAAAGCTAGAAAACCCTTACTAACCATCTTCTGAGCACGAATAAAGGAGATGATACGCACCGGATTGGGAGTGTAGTC